>VXAX01001324.1:3186833-3500186 GCA_013399835.1 Leptocoma aspasia | reverse complement strand
AAAAAACCCAAAAACAAGCGAAAAAACCCCAAACAACCCAACTTTGCTCCCTCCCCCGAAATGCTGTGAGTTCGGGGCGCAGCGAGGTGGGGGCTCGGGAGCAGGGTCTCGGCGCGGCGGGCGGCCCCGGCCCCGCTCCAGCCCTCGGGGGCACGGCTGGAGGACAAAGGCGCGGGGCTGCGCACGGAGCCTCCTCCAGCCCACCCCTCACACCCCCGGCGCACGCTCCCTGCCCGGGGCTAAGTATAGATGGATAAGGAGGGATTCCAAAGGCAGCCATCACTTTCCAAATAGACGGGCTAATATTTCCAGTAGAAGCCTCTGCTATTTCCACCACCCCCCCCCGCCACCTTCCCCTTGCAGCATGCCATTCCTGTGACCCAAGCCACCCGGGCCAGCCCAAGGTTAGGAGCCAAGCTCGCTGCTCCTCCACACACACGGGGAGGGTTGCCAAGGCAGAGCTGTGCTGCGATGATGAGGCACTCACAGATAGTGCACCTCGGCTTAGCCTTTCAGTGTGAACTTTCCCACGTTGCCCATGAGGTGACAGGAGCGATTCCAGGTGACTGGGTTACAGTGTGATGGGGCTCTCTGGAAAAACCTTGTCCTTGATGCTGTTTAGGGCAAGCAAAGCCCAGGCATATGGTGTAACTGAAGTTTAATTCCTCGGGGCTGGCAGGGTATAGAGAGCTTCCTAGACACAGAGACAGAAATGGAGCTTGTGACCACTCTCTGTTAGCTTATACTGTAATGTCACATCATGTCTGGAACCGCCTCACATAAAGAAAGAGGATTGGGAAAATGACCTCTTTGCCACTTTTCCTGCACTGCCTTGTGTTCTTTAATGTAATGTCTTTATGCTTATGTAAATATATATTTATATGTGTATATGCATATATGTCCATATCTATATGCCCACACACATGCATATGCATGTATATTTATGTGGATAAATAAGTATATTCCCGTGTGTTTGTGTATATACACATGTGCAAGCTTTTTATAGAAACAATAATGCATTAAGATGAAGCACCTGCAATGATGCCATAGCTCTCAAGTGTAGCTCCAAACCTCGGCTTTCTGAAGGCAAGTGTGGTGGTATTGTTCATTTCTTTAATGCTACAATGTTAACAAATTTATTTATTAATAATTTTTAATCATTGACTCGACTGTTTCTCCAAAACTGCAAACCAATTTTTTGGAGTACAAAAATCTTTAACACCAAGAGTAGTTGTGGTTTTGTTTTTACCACATCAGTGTTGTTGGAGTGGATCTCATTTCTGCTTTAATGAAGCAGAACAATATCCAGTTTTGGATGAGACAGAGAAATTCAGACTGTTCTCAGTGAAACTAATTTTCATACTATTCCACCACTGAGGTTTCTTCCCTCTAAAGAAAGGACAGTCTGGCAGTTAAGGCACTGAACATAAGAAACAGTTTCTCAGTTTTCATGTTTTGCAACTTGCTTTCTGTTTGGCCTTTGACCAGTCACTTACCTTTCCTGTGATTTATTTTCCACCTTTAAAGAGGGATATGATGTTGACCTTTACCCATCCATTGTGTCTCTGATTTAATTTGCTGACTATCCATGGAAAAGCTACTCCTTTACATGCCTTCAGGTATTACAGGGGTCTTTGTCCCATAGCATTAGTAATGATAGTAATAAAAAACCCCAAAGCAGCAACAACAAAACACAAACAAACACCCCCAACAAACAAAAAAAATCTAAACTCCCCAAACCAAAAGTGTGCTGATTGTTTAATTTTTTTTAACATTTACTACACTAATTTTTTTTTTTTCTTTTAATCTTTTGTTTCTTCAATACTACCATGGGAATGTTTCAAACAAGACAGATGAGATCAGTCTACTGGTAAGGTGCACAAATGAAAATTTAGTTTAAGGGAAAGAGATAATTACCAAATTGTTGTTGTCCTTTCAAGAGTTTTAAGTGGACTCAGCGAGTTGGGAAACTGTAAGTTTAGGAGCCAGATGCTCCTACTGCTTTCAACAGATTTTTTTTTTTTTTTAAACAGGAAACAAAATATGTTCTTTCTTCCTAGCACTTAGGGACAGAGTAAACAGATTCAGTTCCTCACAGTGATGTGGGCACAACATAATTAGTCCTTTGTAGGACTAACTGATAGGAGCAAAATTCCTAACAACTGTAAATAGTTTTTAATTTGAATGAAAATTATCAGTTTCCCCATCATATAAGAAACTTGAATTTTGCTGCATCTCCCACTCCAGCTCCATGGTTTATGTAACAGATCTAGCAAACAGCCCTAGCACATATGAATAAAATGTCCTGAGAGATGTTCTCCATTACAAAACTGAATCAAGTGGAGGATTCAAAGTTGGTACCGGCCTTTTTTCTCTTCATGCTTTGTATTCCTTATCATGTTAGATATAAGCACGAAGACATGAGAGGAAATAAAAGCATGTGAATAAGAACAACTGGACATAGAATTGAAAGGGGGATCACTACTGAAGACGGCTTGTAATTTCAATTGGCTTGGTAGAACCTTGGTAGAACCAGTTCTTTTTTCAATTATTCATGCTTCCATGTGTGGTAGCTCTACTGAAAATATACTTTCAGCATATTTATGCAAGTAAAACTCTCATCTGTTGTATTTGGTCTACAAGGTCTATTATCCTTACCAGAGAAGTATTTCAGAAAGTCAGTGAGTTGTAAATTCAGTGAGTGGTCAGGATGACTAAATACAAGAAAGATGCAGGGCATTTTAAGTCACAGTTGGCCTCCAGGAGTTAGATCTCTCCAAATTCACTTTGCCACATACAATATTTCTGGATAACTGTGGTTGATTAATAAGCCTGGAACTGCCTGGGTCACTCTTGACACCTTAAAGTTTAAGCAGAAATGTAGTCCAGAACTATTAAGAAGTATTTTGTCAGCTAGGACTCACTTAACACTTTATACCATTCCAAATATTTCCTTTTTCTCCTTCACTGTTCTCAAGATTCTTCCAGCCACAGGCACAGTGCGTTTTAAATCTTTGATCTCTGACACTTTGCAGTGACGTTGGTAATTACTGAGGATCCATCGTATCCATGCCTCTGTGTCACTGTGAAAGGACACCTGGGTGAAGACAAAAATTTCAGGCCTAGGTATAGCCCTATTCTGCTCATACAATACCTGATTTGATAGATGGGTAGATACTTTGGCTGCCAGGGTAACGATTCTTAAACTGCTTCTTGTAGATTTATGAAGTGCAGGTTACCAGTGTAGGTCCAGCTGTGGGCATACTGGGGCTCCCAGAATTTTTCTGCACTTCAGAAATATAAATCTGTCTATTCACACTCTCACTGTCTTCTTCTTCCTTTTACATTCATGTTCATCAGCATCTTTCTTAGCAGTATTTTATAAATATTTCACTATTTTATTGTTAATACAAGATGTTGTTCTTCTGCCTTTGCTTTTTCAAACAGTTTATATTCTTCTAAATGTGTTTTTGAAATCCCTCTAACATTTGACTTTATATCTTCTACTGATTGCTATTTCCAACATCCTTTTCTTTTTCCCACAAGAAAAATAACACCTTTTAAAATTGTAGCATTTTTCATCTAATTTCTCAACTGAAAAAAAAATGCTCTCCTCATTAGTGTGTCTAGGCAACCACTTAGAGTACTGAAAACCTCTAGGCTCCTGCTCTTGTTGTGTTCTCTGTCAATTCCAGTTCACACAGACCTTCTCTCAGAGTCTGGTAGGTTGTTCAGGTAAGGGTAGGTGCCTTGTCTAGAAGTGTGTGTTACTGCCCGTGTTTTGTTGTCACTTGTAGCCTGTGTAGTGACATAGGACACCAGTCTAAGCTGTTAACAGGGTTAATTGTCTGTCATTCCTCATGATGTGTCAGTAGGTACACTCAGATATTCACCCAGGATGTGTTTGCATTCTCATTTCACTTTGTCAGGAATGCCTTTGTCAAGGAAATCTCTGACTAGCCCTGACTTACTGCACTTTCCATTCTCCTTACAGGGTGCTCTCAAGGGTGTGTCATCTGGGTTCTGTTAATGAGAAGCTAAGAAAGAAGACACGCTGAAATGTTAAGGGGATGCTGGGTCTTCAGCACTGCCAGGTTTGACAGATCTGGACCTGGCTCTCCTATATGATCCACTGACATTTGTGGCCACAGCTCTTAGGGAACAGCTAGAGAAGTGTGATTTGCTGCTGAAATAGAACATTATGCCAAGGATTGCAAATAGAGGATTAGAAACTTCATCCCTCCTTCCCTTCAGAAGGATATTTTAAGCATCTACTTTGTAGGATGTTTGAAATGGCTGACAGATGTGTAAGGGGAGAGTTGGCACACCAAAGATTATGGTAGTCTGTTATAAAGCATGTATCTATTCCTGAGTCTACAAAATACTACAGAAATGTTCGGTAAATAGAGATTAGAGATTTTCCATGAGTTTTCTTCAAAGTCTGGGCAGTTGAGGCTCTATGAGGGACCAGCATTTTTTATGCTGACAATGACCTATGGGAAATTTAAGCAAAAAGAACCTTTCTTTTGTCATTCACAAAAGTAACAATAATAGTAATAATTCCTGCTACTGGAAGAAAGCATATTGATCTTCATGGCCTGTGGTATGTAGCAGCACTTCTTAGCTGAATTTCATTATCTTTTCTTGCCTTAAAATTAATTTCACAGGGGTCTGTAGGAATAACACAGGCCAGCTTTAATTCTTGATTTTAATTTATGTATGATGTTAGACTTATCTGACTTTTGTTTACCTAGAATTTTTTGTTCACTTGACCCTATTCAAATTCTGCTTGTCCAAGGATTTGATGTTATTTGCACATCCACAATGCATTCTCACTGGAGATTTAGGAACTGACTAAAGGAAGTGTGTGTACTGTACATGCCAGTGCTTGTATGTAAGTATGTGACACTTTAAAGAATTTAAAAGCACATGGTAGCAACCATCATCCCTCAAATGTAAGTTTCACAAATAGGCTAGTGAACAGTGTAATATGTGCTCTGGAGCTGGGGAGTCAGAAAGGCAGAGACCTGGAAAAGATAACTTTGTATAAATTTACAGTCTTTGTAGGGGAAGATTTAAAAATTCTTATTCACAGAGGTCTTGACTGTATAGCTGTTCCAAATTATTGCTGTTTGCCTTTGATTGGATATGGACTTTAGTGTTCATATCAGTTACAGTCCTGTTAGTATCTGAGAGGTGCAACCTTGCTAACTAAACAGACTTCTCCTGTTCAATATGGTAAGATAGGGTTTCATTGCAGCCCTCATGTTGGCCAGTTATGAGACACAGTTCTAAATGGCAGATGCTTTAATGCCTGTGTCAGGGTCTACAGTGACAAATAGTCACCACTGCACAAACACATTTATTTTACTACAAGACGTTTTCCTGGGGAGGAGGGAGTGCCTATCAGAAACTGGAGGCCCATTGCACTATGCTGGCTGGGACAAGCATTTTCCATGGTTTTATCCACAAGCAGGGATTTCTTGCAGGAAGAAAGGGAGAAATGATGACAGATGTCTTCTACTTGTGGTTAGGCAAAACACGGGGAACATGAAATGTGGCACAAGTAAAAGACACATTTCATGTTGTGCAATCACTTGTTGTTACCACATTTTTTGTAATTACGTGAAAGGCTATTTTTACAGTAGATGCTGATTTGTCTGTTTACACTACAGACTGTTGGAAGTGTAAAATGCATTTTCACACCATGTTGTTTCTGAACATGATGACTGTGACGTCTAAACCTAATCTCAGTCCAAAGGGCAATAGTCAAACCATAATTCTGCAAGTGAAAGGAAGAAAAAGGTACGTGAAGAGCAAGTTTCTGCATCCAGCACAGGCTGATCACATCCCTGCTGTCTATGTACAAGAAAAGAGTTTGGTGCTCAGACTGTGGAAAAATGACAGCTTACTGTTCTGGGCCTCTCACAAGGGATTTTTGCAGAGCCATGGACCTTCATGGAAAACTGGCATGACAGTGGCTTGGAAGTGGAAGCTGTGGAGATGCACTGAGGGTAATGAATGCAGAAAACTCTCTCCTTAGCAATAACATAGGCATTGTTTAAAACAGCAAATCACAAAACCATGTTATGATTAATCCAAATGATTCACTTTCAAAAAGAAAATAGCTGCTGTTTTTGGAAAATAGAAGCTATTGAGATAAAGTCATCTGGAAAGAAATTAGCACTGTATTAAATAGCAGTAATGACCTTGAATATTGTATCCTGTTGTTACGGAAACTTGTTGCACAGCTGCAAAACAGTTTTAGGCTGTGAAGGTCACTCAGTTGTTCATTATGTGTGACATTTAAGGTACATGCTTATATACAAGGTTGGTTACCTGTGATCCACCGCTCCAAGAAATACAGAGGTCTGTACTGTACTCCTTTGCTTCTGTATTCTGTTTGTGTCTCATAATTTCACCTAATAACTTCTGCATTATTATATACTAAGATTTCATTTGCTTTGGTATTCTTGAAGGCTCAAAAATTCGTTATTTAAAGTACACTGGGATCTAGATGTTTCAACATAGTTTCTTGAATGTGCCATGGGTATGTGGCACAAAGGAAAACCTGCAAATCTATTTTTTGAGATTTTTGAAATAAGTAAATGGCTCTGATGAATGCTTCTGTACCATGCTAAAACAGCCTGGTGATGTTCCAAAATCCAAAGCAGTCTAATGGTCTCTCCTAAAAGAGAACATGACATTTCTCAAGGTATGGAAAGAACCTTGGCTGAGCTGATACTCTTCCTTCCCCATGCAGTTCATCTGGCACATACAAAGAAAGACAGGAATAAAAGTGGGATAGTATTCAGAGATTCTATATGACAAAATGGGTCTTATCCTTCTCATTCTAATCAGATTTCAAAAAGCCATGCTGAAAACCTGCTTGTATTTAATTTTTCACCAGACTATTCTGGACAACATTTCAGAGAAACTGCACAGTCTGTAAGATTGCCAGACGCCCTCTTGGCCTGAAAAAAATCATCCAAAATAAGGCTTCACCTGAACTGATGTAAGCATGTGGATTTTTAGAGAAAGTGTATTGATTGAGTTTTTATGGAAATTATTTGAAAATTAAACACTGAGGAAAAGTTTAGAAAAAGAAACATAATTTATTCTGATTAGATAAACAGTCCCTGTAAAAGTAATCTTAGATCTGTGTTTTGAAACTGGTAACTGACAACTTATATCTATGCTTAGGTTTGGAGAAAATAGTGAGAAAAAAAAAATTTGTGAAGTGTAAGCCAGCTGGCTTATAACAGAATCTGTCAACCTGTAGTATAATTATTTGTGAACAACATTCATGTATTAGAGCAGCCTAATAGAAGTGTTTGCTTGGAAGTGTAAGCTTTACAGTTATTACTTTGAAGTATTATTGACTACCATAATAACTAACAAATATAGTGTATTTAGGTTATTGTGCACTAGCAGCTCCTAAACAAACTCCACATGACCAATAATAAATTAATTCTATTTTGAGAGATCCACACATAGTGGCCTAGTCATGCTCTGTTCAATGGGAACTGCTAAGTGCTTTGGACTTCTAAAAAGCCCACTGTATAAATGAGATGAGATTCACTCTTTCATCATCTCTTAAGCTGTGAAATNATTATATATATATATAGTCTTGATCCAACTGATGCTAGGCCTGAGTATTTAATGGAATGAGGACTTATTAAATGATCACACAATTGGCACCATCTTTACAAACTGTATTATTAATTATACTGTCTGAAAAGTAGTGTGTGAGCACACTCAAACAGGATNCATGGGTATGTGGCACAAAGGAAAACCTGCAAATCTATTTTTTGAGATTTTTGAAATAAGTAAATGGCTCTGATGAATGCTTCTGTACCATGCTAAAACAGCCTGGTGATGTTCCAAAATCCAAAGCAGTCTAATGGTCTCTCCTAAAAGAGAACATGACATTTCTCAAGGTATGGAAAGAACCTTGGCTGAGCTGATACTCTTCCTTCCCCATGCAGTTCATCTGGCACATACAAAGAAAGACAGGAATAAAAGTGGGATAGTATTCAGAGATTCTATATGACAAAATGGGTCTTATCCTTCTCATTCTAATCAGATTTCAAAAAGCCATGCTGAAAACCTGCTTGTATTTAATTTTTCACCAGACTATTCTGGACAACATTTCAGAGAAACTGCACAGTCTGTAAGATTGCCAGACGCCCTCTTGGCCTGAAAAAAATCATCCAAAATAAGGCTTCACCTGAACTGATGTAAGCATGTGGATTTTTAGAGAAAGTGTATTGATTGAGTTTTTATGGAAATTATTTGAAAATTAAACACTGAGGAAAAGTTTAGAAAAAGAAACATAATTTATTCTGATTAGATAAACAGTCCCTGTAAAAGTAATCTTAGATCTGTGTTTTGAAACTGGTAACTGACAACTTATATCTATGCTTAGGTTTGGAGAAAATAGTGAGAAAAAAAAAATTTGTGAAGTGTAAGCCAGCTGGCTTATAACAGAATCTGTCAACCTGTAGTATAATTATTTGTGAACAACATTCATGTATTAGAGCAGCCTAATAGAAGTGTTTGCTTGGAAGTGTAAGCTTTACAGTTATTACTTTGAAGTATTATTGACTACCATAATAACTAACAAATATAGTGTATTTAGGTTATTGTGCACTAGCAGCTCCTAAACAAACTCCACATGACCAATAATAAATTAATTCTATTTTGAGAGATCCACACATAGTGGCCTAGTCATGCTCTGTTCAATGGGAACTGCTAAGTGCTTTGGACTTCTAAAAAGCCCACTGTATAAATGAGATGAGATTCACTCTTTCATCATCTCTTAAGCTGTGAAATCCATCCTGCACAATATATAACCCTCAAGGACATTGTGGGAAAGAATCTGACATTATGAGAAGTCTTAGAGACACTTTTCCTACAGTTTTTTCCAAGGAAATAACTTTTCATTAGTACAAAAGAATTAGAAATCAGTATCCAAGGTTTCAATGTCATTAACGAAGAATTACCAGGAAAGACTGCCCATGGATTAATAAATAGCTAATTAATTGAAATTTCTTTTGGAGAAGAAAGTCCTCTGAAGGTTCTGGATCACTAAGATCTCTCCATTTGGATCCAAAAGNGGCACCATCTTTACAAACTGTATTATACTGTCTGAAAAGTAGTGTGTGAGCACACTCAAGCAGGATCAATGCCTCATGTGTGCTGATATTTAGCTGTCTTTCCAGGCAGAAGATGTGTCTTTGCTGAAGCTGATTTTATACAGGCAGCAGCAACAGTTTATAAACAATAAAGAATCTGCAGAGGTTGGATTATCACCTCTCATTGTGGAGCTTTCTCAGTCAAGCATCTCAAATTTGACATTTCCATGGTCCCAGGAATTTTGTGACACTTCACAGAAACTATTTTCCAGAATTCCAGCTGTTCAGTACTGTATTTATGTCCTGATTTAGTTAACAGTGAACTTGCTTAGCACTTTTTAGAACTTCTAAGCTGTTTGTGAAGTCATGTATCTGAAGTAAGAGGAGAAAATATGAGATAACAAAAACAATGTCACTTCCTTGAGATGTAGGCTATTCTCTGACAGAAGATAAATATGTGCTCACAATGTCCCTGAACTGAAAGTCAGGCAAGAATTTTACAGTCAGTAGAGAAACTGCCTGATGTGATGAAATAATTCTCTTTTTCCTGAACAGCATGAGCTAGCTAATAAAAAAGAAATTACAGCTGTGGTTTTATTTCTGAAAAAAGTCACTGAGTCACCTTAGTTATAGCACATTCAAGAGCTGCACGAATGCACAGAATGATAGTCATGCCTGTGATTCAAACTGACATATATAAAGAGTTGTAAATGAGACTAAAGTTAGTCAAACTTCTTGATGTGACTTTTCCAATGCCCCAAAAATTCTAAGTAGGCCATGATCAAGAATGGTTTTATCAACTGTACCAGGTTCTTGGAAGGAATTAGCTTTCTGATTGTGATAGTTTTTGGCTTTAATCTCAAGTACTTTGAGATTATCTTAATAAAAAATACCTGGGGCAGAAATGTGAATTCTTTGTGATTTATTTGCAGCTTTATAGTAACTGATAACAGAATATTTTTTCATTTGAAGAATCCAAGTTAGACCAACAGCTTTTTCATTTGAGCTGTCATTGCACACTGCTGATCCCAACAAAGTCATGCTGAACTATGATGAAGACAGGAAATGCACAACAGATATTTCTGAAAGAGATTGCATGATAAGACTTGCCAAGTTCTCATTGTCCCGCATATCACTTCTTGACCACTTTACTACCAGTGGTTCAGCACGGTGGCAATCCTAGGTCAGATCTTCACGATCTGTTGTACCTGAGGAAATGCAGTACTAGGAAGAACAGATTGGATTAATCTCAGCCATCCTTATATTCCTTTTTCCTTTTTTAATAAGAATTAGTACACGATAGCAGCTATTGATCTGAACCAAATGGCTTCTTTTAACAAATATGACACAGACATCACACCAGTCATGTATAGTCTGTGTCCATCATCCACATACTTGCTCTTGGACACAGTGAGCTTACAGAAATAATTAATGGATAAGTGTGACTCTTCCAACTTTCTGTGTCACAGAGCACATCACTGCCTACTTCTGTTAGTATCTGTTTACAGACATGTTGCCCATCAATTTATCTAATCCCTTTCTTAACATCCCAAAAGTGTCTCACCTCCCGAAGTATTTTTTGTAATTACTTACATCTGATAGGGCTTGCAGGATCAAGTCCCAAAGGACAAACCAGCAAAGGGAAATCTAGATAGATAATCCTTCTTGGACTAATCATGAGAAGGGTCTCAGAGCTGCCAAGAGACCTCAGGGAGTGCATAGGTTAGCAATGCCAATTAGCACTAATGCCAGCAAGGACCTGATTCCACATGGGATTTATGTGCCTGTGCCCCAATTTGAGTGCCTTAATTCACATGTACTTTCCTTGCTGCCGCAAGGCCTTGCTGCTGCAAGACCTTAGAGATGTCTGGAAAGGTATATGTGTTGCATTTTTCATCAGTAAATTTCCAGATGTAACTAAACATGATTTTCTGGATGTATGCAGAAATCACTTGCTGTTGGCTCAGCAGAGCAGCTAGGAGCATTATTTTTCATGTGCTGACATATTGACAGGACCTAGAACAGATGGAGTCAGGACACACTGTCTAGATTGAACCTCAAACACAACTTAGCCAAGGGCATTTTATGTGGCAGTTCAGGATTTGTCATTCTTGATGAGACTGTAGCTGCCTCTTAGTGAAGCCACAAGATAAATGGATATCTTGACATACCAAAGCCCTGAGTAACCTGATCAAACTTTGAAGTTGAACCTGGGTTAGATGACCTCCACAGGTCCTTTCCAGCCTAAATTACCTAATACTCTGTTCTAAAGCTGAGGAAGAGCAGTTGTAAACAACACAGGAAAAAAAGGTTGGGAAAGAATGGATAGCATAGACATGTTAGGACAGAATCAGAAAGGCAAGGGACAAATCAAGAAATAAATATCAAAACTCATAAAAATTAAGAAGAAACTTCTATTAAGGTTTGCAATATCAAGAGAACAAAGTGGACCTAAACAGAGAGAAAGCCATTAACAGATGATGCTGGGCTTAATGCCTGTCAATCCAAAATGCAATTAAAAAATGAAGTGCAATTAGCTGGTTAACAAAATTATTAGCACTAATAACAAAAGTAGAAGGAGTCAGGAAAGGACAGAAAAACCAAGAGGTAAAATTATTAGATTAATTTACATGTTAAAACTGGTTTAGCCTCAGTGTAATTAGAGAATTGCCTGAAATTATTTTTGCCATTTTCTGATGTCTTTGAGAACAACTGGTGGATGAGTGAGCTTGCAGAGGAGTATAGATGGGCAAATGTAAAGCAGAAACAGAAGGAACAGGACTGGTAGATTAGAAGTTCAATCTAAGTTTCTGTGAAAATACTGGAAAATTATACAATATTTGTGTAACAATACAAAGGGGTGAACAATGCCAACACGGACTAGTTTTGTTCCTATTAAAAAAATCCTCAAGACTAAGCTGTGCTAAAATGATTTTTTTGACTTGCCATGATAGGTGTTATGCAATAAGAAGAAATATAGCAGAATATAAGGAGAGTAAGCAGAAAACACTTGATTTAAATCAAGTTTTTTCTACATTTTTATGTGCCATCCTCATATGAACACTATGAAAATGAAGACTATACCATGAAACTCGTATGTGTGTTCAACTCTTTGTAAACTCATCAAAGCAGAACTCTTAAATGAGGGACTTCCCAGAGTTCTGCTTTAGGAACTTTGGTTTTAATTAATAACTCATCTGGTTGAATTGAAAATATGCTCGTCAAGTTTGCAGATATCACAGAGACATATTGAATTATCACCTTTTGGAGGACTTGTGTAAATTTCAAATTGTTCATGACCTCAATGTGATGAGGACAAGGGCACAAATGAGCACTTCAGGGGGGAAGATCACTGCAGAATTACAAACTGAGTAGCTAGCTAGGTGGCAATTCTACAGAAGAAGGAAACTGATAGTTACAGTGAGTTGTAAGATGAACATATATCATGCTGCTCAGAAAAGAACCTCACACATCTCACTAGGACATACAAACAGGTCAGAGGCATGTGAGGTAGTCCTTCCCTCCTGTTCCAGGCTGGGAAGACATAGCTGCAATTCCATGTCCATTTTCAGGGTCTGCACTGCATCTCAAAGCTGATGCAGGTGGTACAACTATAGAAAGCACAGAATGGGAAGACAAAATGCTAACAAGAATGATGAGGCACTTGGAAACATTGTGAAAATCTTGAATGAATGTGGTGATAAAGGGAACAGAAAAGTCAAGGGAAAGTGCTGGCAGTGATCAAGCAAACAGTAAACACTGCTGCAAAGAGGAACAGAGTAAAACTGATGCTGGTGTTTATGTGGATGGAAACAAATAGCTGCAATTAGTTATAACAAGGCAGATTTATGTCAGTGTCTTAATATAAAGAAAAACCCAGATAGCTTGGCTGCAGAGAAGCTGCAAATCAACTTCTGCTAGAAGTGACGCTGCCTTCAAGCAAAATATGTGGACTATGGGACAATGAGATTCCTTTTTTGCTTTATTTTGCTATGAAATATGTTATGATTGTTCCTTATTATTAAGAATTCTACTTTTTGTGGGGGATAACTGGGGAGCATTAAAAGTAGAAGAAGAAAAGCAGTCAAGATATCTGTGGTCTTGACGGGAGGGAGAAGATCCAGCCAGGCTCCTGCAATTTTTTTATTACTGTTCTTCAGGTTTTGAACAGCTGCCTTCCACATTTCATGTAAGAGCCTACCCTCCTCAGGGTACATCCATTTCTGAAGGAATATCTGAATATTCTTGAAAATAGCACTACTGGGACAAGACAGAAAATGCATGTGTGATTCCCTGGTGTGATGATTCCCTGAGATGTGATAAACAAGGATAAAGAGCTCCCTGTTCTGAATGAGGACCATTCAGTAAATCAGTGTATTTTTCACTGTTCAGTGAATCAGTGTATTATTTGAGTGCTTAAAATAAAAGCCTAGCAGTTTACTTCTGGATTTTTTTTAGAAGGGAAAAACAGAACTGGCAATTCCTGTTGAATTAGAGAACTTTTATCTACATCATGAGTCCTTGTTTTTTACTAAGTCTCATTCATAATTTCTGAGAATGCCTTTCTTAAGTTACTAGTTTTTATGTGTGCTTTGATCACTTACCTGTCAGCTAAGGATTCTGCCCAAGAGTTAAGCACTGTAACATTTAAATGTCCTTGAAATTCTCTAACAGAACCCAGCTCCTATTTTATGTTATTGTTCCTTTCTTAATACCTTTTTTTTCAGCTTCAGACAGAAACAACAACAACAAAAAGTCCATGGAATATGAAGCAGATTGTAATCTAGCTGGTCTGTATACTGAAAACATCCTGTGCCCAAGAGCCACCAATGTTTCTGGTGCACAGAGAAGCAGGAGAAGAGCACTCATTTGGAAAGGCTGGAATGCAGGGATGGCTTTGGTTGTCCTGTGAGCTCACTGCTTCATTGTGGAGCATGACTGGGCTGAGCGCCTGGGCTATTCTGATGCTGTTGGCCTCAACAGCTTCCCCTGACTCACTTCCTCCCAAAGGCAGGGTTTGGGTTACCCAGCAATGCCAGCAGACCCTCACTGCCAGTCATGTGCTGTGTCTTTGGCATGAAACTTCATTTGAATTGTCTGTGACCTGTGTGCAGCACAAGGCTAGCCCCTGCTGAAATACAGAGCCTAAAATTATTCTTGCAGTCCTTCTTCAGAAAGAACTGTACATAGTTCTTCTACAGTATATACTGTATCGATTTCCTAAATGTGATTGAAAATATCCTATACAGCTTACAAAGACTTGTTTTAAAATAGAAACTGTAATAGAAAATCTCATTTAATTTTCTTTGTATTATCTTAGAAATGACACCATAAAGTCTTGCTCATAGATTTACATATTTGAAAGATGAACATTTTAGCCAAGTTCATCAAAACACTGAACTCTGACTTTTATTTGGAATTTCTCACTCAGGAAAAAGCAAAACACATCATATGATGCTGGATATCAATGGAATATAGTATTTCTGTATTTAATTAATACAGTATTCTTTTCTCCTAAGCATTTTAATACGTGTATTTCAAGCACATCATCCAATGTACTTTTGCTAAGTACAAGGTTCTTTTCATACAGATATTGGCTCAATTAACATGTTTTTTTCAAGCTCATGTCTAAGTTTTAAGTCTTTCTGGAATTGACACCAGCTGTCCATTTTGACACTTTTTGTTAGTTTTATCTCAATGGAAGCTTTCTCTTCCTTTCAGCTGTTGGAGAAATATTGTTTCACAAAGTCTACTTAACAACACTGCTGAACATTCTTCCTGGTTTTGGAGAACCAGATAATATGACAGCTCAAAGTTTATTTTTAAAATCAGAATAAATTGCTTCTGTAGATTCAAGACTTAATGGTCACAAAACAAGCTAGTCACACCTGACATGACTGATTTAGAAGTGCTTTTAGTTTCAAGAGCTTGAGTAGCTGCCTGTGCATGCATACATAATAAAGAATGTGTGGATGTGATATATCGTAACAATGATCACAAGGTAGAAAAAGTGATCTTCAGTTGATTCTTGCAATTTTTGTAACTTTTCTAGTATTCCAGACACAGAGCTGGGAGACTTTTCCCCAAAGACTGAAAAAGAAAGAAGATTACTTGGTTGACAACTACCTGCTGTACACCTGAAGTGCTGGTTTGGAATCTTTCCAGAAAGATGAAGTTAGTTCTACGCAAAATCTCTTTTAGCTAATGCCATTCATCTTGAGAGCCACTGCCTACCACACATTCTTCCTTGTTAAGACAAGAGAACTGAAGGGGTGATGAAAACTAAGCAAAGCATGAGCACTGTGTTGCAGTGATGCCATCCATAGTGACTCTTGACAATCTTCTGGCCATTTGTTTGTTTGGGATGGAGAAGGAATTTATTACTTTGATGGCATTTTTAGTTGTGACAGAAGGTGCACAAAGACATTTTGGGAGAAACTGGTTTCTCCCAGAGCTTTCAAATACAAATACATAGGACACATAAGTGTTAGGAAAAAAGGTTTGACAGGTATTTTTTATACCGAAATTAAGTGATCTGTTTCAGACATGCAAAGTCCATGAAAACTTAAAGCTAAGAGCAGATTTTCTCCCACATTAGCAGAGGAACATCTTCCTCTGACTGCTAGCTGGCACTGGTAGTGATGCCAGGGATCCCTTCTGGTCTCACAGAGAACACACCAGTATGCAGGAGGGGAATGATTGTCTCATTAAATTTTGACATTAATCACCATTAACCAGCAACCTGATATGTCTCCAAAACCTGCTTAGGAGTGCCAGGATAGGATAATAGGAACTGGAAGGGCAAAAAGAATGGGAAAATCAAGAAGTGATTGATGTATCTGCCTTCATGAGCATTCAGTCACACTCTTGTTGTACAGGGTATTTAGTAGATAGGTTTTCTTACAATAATGGGCACATCACAGGCTGTAGGAGTATTTTTTAGGAATTACAATAACCTGGACATTATGATAGAACATTTTTCATCAAAGAATCCTCCTAGTGCCTGTTTTATCAGGATAGCTCACTATTTTCCTAAGACAACCTCAAACTATTTAAAAGTCGTATCTCCAAATCCCCTTTTTGAAAGAGAGAAAAAAAATATATAAAGGGCAGAAATGTGTCAAAATTTCAGTGCACTTTAAGTGAAAGCCATGAAGAAGATAGTAAGCCTTTATAAGTTAAAAGCACTATTAATACCAGTTAAACAAGAGGTTTGCTTCTTCATGTCCTAAGCAACAAAGATGAGTTGCTGACAATGATGACAATGACCTGAATTTTCTTGTTCATCCTTAGCAGAGAAAGGTTCAGATTCAACTCCTACATATAAATGTCAGACAACTTTGAGAACATTTTCTGGACTCCCTGAATGGGACAGTGCATTGTCAGATAACTATCTTGTTCGGAAAGGGAGTAGGATTACATGCTAGGCAGCCACTCTCCTCAGGTTAATTCCTTGCCCAGGCCTGGAGTGCAGTATTGTGTTAGTGCAGCTCAGTAAAGAATTCTGGGCACAATATGCAAGCCCAGATTCACACTCTGTGTATTGTCTCTGTGATACTGACAGAGAATTAGTAGAATTTTGCAAGAAAAATAGTTAGATGGAGCTATTGTGAATCCAGACAGAAGGCTGATACATGAAAAGGCACAGTTCTGTAACTGCTTTATGCTGAGAAAGGGATTACCCATACAGGAGTTAAATTAAAAGGGAACAAATGTTATTTGTGAATTAATATTATTCCTGACTGGTGAGCACATGCAGATAGCAGACTGAGGGGAAGAGAGGGACATACAGGTTTAATTAGTTTTGTGCTTGCGCCTCCATGAGTGGAAGAAAATCTTCCTTGTCTATATGCTGTCTGTCCATGTTCTACACTTGTGATGTCAAAGTATTTGTTTCTATATTTAAGATTACTGAAAGAATTGACTAAATAGAGTCCTTTGTTCCTAGCACTAAGTTGAATCACAAAGGATGTTACCAGATGTCATAATAGGTGTTACTTGCATTTGTGTTCTCCAAGTAAGTTCTCCAGGGACATTTTATGCTAAAGCTTATAAATAAAGTTCATTCCTGCATGGATGGCAAGAATTCCCTGCACCATGCATTACTCAGCTCAAAGGTTGTTATATTGTTCCAAATATGCTCTATATGTTCCAGGACACACCCCCTGCTCAGCAGGCTTCACGGAATGCAACTGTGAATGGTACAGCTTTAGCTGCATATTAGATTTCCAGTATCCAAGTATTCTTTTTATATCATTCAGAACTCCATATCCTCCAAAATATTTTGGGAACATCCTTGTAAAACTTCCCCTAGCTCTCACAGTATTGACTGTAAAGAGTACTGGAACTGTTTATTCATTATTACAGTGCATAGCTGGGTGCAGCTGTCATCCTACAAAAAGATCACCCTGGTAACACCAATCAACAAGCAGAGTAAGATGATCCAAATATATCTGAAACCTTCTAAATGTATTCTTTCAACTGAAATACAGACTCACAACTTCATTGCAAGCTGCCTGATGATGTGGGATCTATGAAATGTGCCATACACTGTTACCCAGTGGTGAAAGGCCATTGAATTCCAGTTTTGTTTACATAGAATCTGACATGATAAGGGAGCTGTGAGAAGAAACAATTAAAATAAGTAATTAGTTCAGATTTTTTGGGAAAAGTTATTGGGAAAAGAGAATCTCCATGCAAAATATCAAACACTGAATCCATCCTGCTTTCTTCCGCTCACACTGAACACTGACCAGTACTAAAATTTATATCAGGATTTATTATAGCAGTAAGGGGAATTTACTGCTGGATAGGAAGTCAGCTTACCCTTACAATTGTATACAGAGCTAATGCCACAAAGGTACGCCACTGGTAACATAGCTCAGCTCTGGAACCACAGAAGTAGCTTTGCACTTGCCTGGTAATCATAGCCACAGAGAGGACAGGGCAGAAAATGTATTGAACAGGAGTCAGAGCCAAAACGCGGCTGATATTCCATGATGTCATCTGGAAATGGACTCATGGGAAACAGACAGACAGAAGGCTTGCAGTAAGACCACTACACACCTGTAAGCCCACTACCTGCAGATCATGCCTGCAGTATTGGAATTCAGATGACCCATACTACTGTTTGCAATTCCTTCTAATACAGTCACATACACATAAGAAATACAACATTAGAAAAGAGAAGAAAACATAGAGAACAATGTTGGGAGGACTTGGGTTTTTTCAACACCATAGAGTGGTGACACAACAGTCACAGAGAAATGGTTGAAATAGAGCATCACCTTGCAGCACGTTTTCTCTGACTTATTTCCTTAAAATCAAAACCAACAAAGACATGTTCAGTGCTATGTGTCAATGGTTTCGAGTTACAGTCTACTGTATTCAGTGCATTGCAGATTTTGCAGCACTGAATGGGAACGTAACTTAGTTTTAAAACAAGCCTGAATTCAATATTACACATTTTTCATGTGTATATCCGCTAAACCAGGGGGTAATTAAATATTTTTATATGTCTTTAAAGAAAAATTATTTTGGATCTATTTTTACGGTATATTTCCATGGACAGACAATGATCTTGTGTTATGCTTAACACATGTGTAACCCTCTGAAACAGGTACTTCTCAAATTTTATTTTTACTTGCTGTCGAAACATTTTCAGAAAAAATCTCCTCCATTCACAGACTTCACAGGGTTTTGTGTCCTGAATCTCAGCAAATTCATATCCACGTCTAGGTTGCTTTTCAATTTCTGTATGCAACCAAGAAAGTTCCCTGTTGTGCTACCTACCTTAGTATGAAATATGATTGACTCATTGTTCTTTGCTGCTTTTTCTTAGTAACTTCTTATGATCATACTCTGTATTGCAGCCATATATAGATGGTACTACACAGATTAATTCACATTACTAATCTTTCACATAATCTTAAGAAATTACTGAATAGCTCCATATATGCAGTAAAATCACATTTTTATAAACTTTTAACAGTATAAGAAGTGCTTTAAATACAACATGAACTTAATGTTCTGCTGTCTTTCTGTTACCTTTGTGAGCAGAACAAGTCAGTATTTTAAGAGCACTGACATTTGTCTCTTGTAAGGATGTCCAGCAGAACTGGCTATAAATAAATATATATAAATACTGCTTCTTTTCTGTATTGAGATATATCAGTTTCTATAAATTTCCCAGATAATTTAATACAGTGTGACTTAATTTCAATAATCCTGTAGAATTTCTGGTTTTTTTCTTCAATTTTTATTCATTCAATTTCTAATTTTGGCAGAGTACACTCTTGCTATATTAGTAGTGCCAAGAATTTGTGGAAAATTGAGTGGTGACATTAAAATGAATGGATGAGCTGCTTAATATATAAAAATATACTTAAAATAGTAATTGGACAAATTCTGCTTGACTCCAGCTCTGCAGTGCTGTCAGTAGCACCACCATAGGTGTCATTTCATAAGGGAAGGAGGGATGGAAGACAAGACACTATGTGTAAATTCTTCCTTCATAACTGAACTGAGGTCTGGAGGAATTTTTTGATATATGGATGCTCCCCTATCCCTGTAAAGCATTGGCAGACACACAGGAAGGTTCAAACTACTGCTGTGTTTGTACTAAAAACCAGTACTTGAAGAGAATTGCTTGGAGATACTTCTTTCCTTGGCCATGTACCTTACGAGTTGTGGCCAGTTTATGCTGAATATTGTCTTTTACTCTGGAGACAATACAAAATGAGTCAAGGTGGCATATATCAGACATGCTTATGTCAAATTGTACAGTAAAGTACTTGAACTACTTTTCATAGAGAAAAGTGAGGCACATTTTCTAGTCTCTTAATAAGCTGTAAGCAGGCAAGCAGGTTTCTGAATGCAGTGTAACCATAGGCAGGTCCCCTAGAGGAGTGCATAGAATCTTCACTGTTGAGTGTCTTATAAAAGCCAGAGAACACTTCAGCACATTTAGAACTTCTGGAGTTCATCTCTAAGTCGCATAAGGCTTAGCTTTTTCCTGCAGATATTCCACCACTGTGGATATAAGACTATACAAGATTATGACTCTATAATGTCAATTTATCACAGTGCTCCCTGTACTGCTACCAAGTACAACCACAAATCACAAAAAACATCTGTAAGTCCCTATAAGCAATTTGTCAGAATACTTTAAAGTACATGTATAATAAATGAAGAACACATGTTTCATAGAAACCAAATGAAACTAGAGCTGTACCGAATGCTTTGCCAGAGACTTGAACAGCTGTGGACATCACCTCTCTCTCCCCCTATCAAGCTTTAAAAGGAATTGTTTTCTTTTTAGCCTGACAGGTGATGTTTACAATACCGTTGATCTTCCTAAAAGACAGATTGCCCAAATATCTCTGTAGACCACTTCTACCTCCTTAAATGCTGTCTTTTTATTTTCATTTTAGATATTTGGCACTTTCTGTGAAATTATAAAGGGTCTTCACTTTACCATCATTGCCAGTTTCTAAAAACACAGACATTTAGTTCTGAAAAAGTACCACATTACCTTCTGCATAGCATTTTCTGTCTGGAAGCTGCAGTGAAGAAATGGAAATTTTTGTTCATCGGCTATTCTGTTCAGAGTGTGTGCACACAAGAACATCCCCTCACATACATATTTCAAGGTTCTATAGAGTTTTGTCTGACTTCCATGAGCTTGATGCCTCAACAAGACAGCTTTGATTTCTTCTGTCTAAACACAATATAAGATGGCAGTTCCAAAGTATTGTTTTGCATCTCAGATTAAGGTTCACAGCTTCATTGTTATTCAGAATGATGATACATTTCTTTACCTGAGAAAAACTTAGCAATCAACCCTTCCACCCGATAATATCAATTGAATACTATCACTTCCATGTAAAACCAGGGCACAGAGTTTCATCATCTCTCTAGTCTTCAAAATCTACTAATTTTTGCTTTTCTCTCGGATACAAGCTTCCTGCTTCTCTCATTCTTGTGTCAGATCTATTTCCAATAATAATAATAATAAAAATCATCATCATCATCATCATCATCATCATCGGGAGTGGAAGATGTTTTCTTTTATTAAATCTCTAGGTATTAGTTCCCATAATTTTCAGTGTCTGCAGTGATTTGCCAAACCTCAGGAAGGTGCAAAAACTTTTTTACTTGACAACCATGTTATAAAACACATTGATATTAAATTTTGAGCAACCTTTCAAAATGCTGAATAGTGTTATATTCAAGGAAGGTGAACGAATTCTAAACATTCTATCACATAAGTCAATCTAGCATTCATTATAACAGATAATAGATTTATAGTTTTACTTTGTTTTATCTGCTTGAAAAAGTAGCAGGATGTAAAACACTTTTTTTTCTGCACAGAACATATGCAATCATCATTATGTATTTAAAAAAACTCAACCTGCTGATTATAAAATAGTTTAAATAGCCCCAAGTGTCCCTGAAGAGCTACTGTGTGCTGTGTAAAAGCTGGGTAATCCTCCCCATGTCAGAAGGTGACTCTTCAGCTGTTCAGGATCATGAGCTGATGTACTACCACTTGTAAAAAAAAATATTAAAAACACAAGAACATACAGTTAGGTAAAGATCATTGTGATGGTCTTGGAATTAATCTGCAAGAACTGACAACGCTGAAGCCAATCTATCAAGAATGAGTAAAGAAACCTCAGCTTGTACTTAAAACCAAAACACACAGAACACAGCAAATTCACACCGAAGTAGGTTCAATGGAAATATGAATTTTTTACATCCTATTTGGCTCATTTTTCTTTTACAAAGATAGTTTGAAAAAAAAGAATGTGTTGAAATACATTTTAAATACATACTGAATGCACTATTTATATAACACCAGGAGTGCAGTCTGTGCAAAAGTACTCCAAACCATCATTGCTCAGTGTTCTGAATAAAATACTTTAACTTATTTATGAAGGCACATTGATAGAAGAAAAGATGTCTCAATCATCTGTGTTTCCTTTAATCAACAAAATAGGGGAATTCGCTTTGGCCCCTGTGCTTAGAAAAATATGACTTTGATTTTCAAAATCTCCTTTTCTGTAATATTTACTCCTAGAATTTACATGGTTGTTTCTTCCCATTCAAGCTCCACATCACCTGCAGAAGAAACAGATACATTAAATTACCTGGTAATTTATTAAATATAAACAATTAAACAATGATACGACAACAATAAATATATAAACAATTAAATACCTGGTAAACAAATAGTAACTTCTGGCAGGTAACTGTTTTTCACTGAATTTAAAAGATCTTGCATGGAAAAAAGTGGGGAAAACTTGAGCAATGACCATTACTGTGAGGGGGAATAAAGAGCAGCAAAAGGCTAGATATTTATACTTTTGAAGCAAAAAATGCATGTCAAAGGACTTTTTTCTGCTTCTTAGTCTGGAAAAGTCATTTCACCTGCTGTGAAAAAATAATTTTGACAGATACAGTCTGTATCTCCTTACCTTCCATGGCATCCAGAGAGTCCATCTTTTGCAGTGCTGAATAATTTACAAAACATAAGGGCTGACTACTTCCCTTGGTTGTCAACAGATCCAATACACATTGATGTAAAAATATGTATTGTGCCTGTAAGATGTGAATTTAAAGATGCTTGATTAGAAGAAAAATGTACTTGTAATACCAAAAAACCTTTTACTTTTTCAATGACACCTAGAAAATCTTAACATAACTGCAGTTTAACTCAGCATCTCAGTACTTTGGTGACCATATCATATATGCCTAATGTGATTTCAATTATTACGTAACACAGTGCTTTAAATTTGCCAAAATATATTAATCCTTATGAACAGTAAAATATATGAAATTAGACTAACTAATTACTGAGACTAATAGGCCGCTGCACAATTTTCTGTGAATGTTTGTTCTATGAAAAGATATTTTGCGTGACATGCAGACTGAAGAAACTGAACCACATGAATGTAATATCTAGATAAGATAATTTTCCTCTTTCTACAGTAGAGAAAACCAGCAGGGTGCACTCAAATGCAGTTCAAGTAAATCTAAACCTATATGTTCAAGGAGCTTGCACCAGTGCTAGGAGAAAATTAACCCAGTATTTTGAGTGATACTTCTTGAGCTGTAGCCTCATTTTTAACGTATGATAGCACAAAAAGTTTAGTGGGCAACTAAAGTTAATTTGACACTTTCAAGGTCATAAAGTCTGAAAAGAGGAAAACAAAATACGGCAATGTAAGAATGAAATAAAGGAATGGAAACAGATAGAAATAAAACAAATGGGTTAAACATATATTCACATGGGAGAAGTATTGTATATGTAGATGCAGAAAACAAGCCAGGTGCATTCAGATTGGAAGAGACCTCTTGAGACCACCTGGTGCAACTACCCACTGCTCAAGCTGGGTCAGCTAGAACAATTTGCCCAGGACCTTGTGGAGATGGATTTGGAATATCTGCACCAAAATCATACTCTTACCCTCGACTTTTGCACAGGTAAAAATATTTATGTTATTTTTTGGCTCAGTAATTGCTATTTTGTTTCAGAACTGCCATCAATTTGCAATTTAAGTGTCTCAGATGTATGAGAGAAATTTGCTTACATGGATAAGTTTTACTGTCACAGCTCCAGAACTGTGGGTAATTAAAATGGCTTTTTACAGGCCCCCTGAAGCATGCAGCACCATTACACTTTTCAATAACTTTCTTAATGAAATGATAGCATGACATTACCTCAAACTAGCCCTTGTACTTTGCAAGAAGATAGATAAACAATGATATGTCTGCTGAACAAACATGGATTTCTAGAATGAAGGTCTTAAATTTCAGTAGAGTTTAGATTGGTTATTCCGGTTCAGAATGCAGCCTCTGAAAGCTCTGTAATCTCTTGAACTCATACAGCTACTTCTGATGATGTAGCAATGAAAATCTTTCTGGATTTGCCAGGGGAGAGTGAAGCAGGCTACCTGGGCTATTTATGTGTGACTGGTTCTTTTCTCAGTTAGAAACAATGACAGTCTTAACTATTCTCATCCATTGGTTAGATTGGATCCATTGGATCATGACTCTGTTAGCAAAAGGAATATTATTTTGAAGCTATAAACAAGCAAAATACAGGTCTAAGAGCAATCAGCTTTTATTTATTTTACTCATAGGTCTTACAGACAGTTTGACTGAGGGATTTCTATACTGAGTTCTGGGAAGGAATTGCTCCTCTCTTTTCTATCTTCTGTGCTGATCACATAAAATCTGATTAATAGCCAACTTGACAGTGTTTTATAATAGAACTCCCAGAACAGCTTGACTTTTGAATCTATCATAAAACTTTACAAGATTGATTCCCTTTGGGCAAGTTTTGTTGCTGATCTGACTTTTGTAGTCTTGCAAATATGAGCTAGAAATGACCTGGACAGAGAACAGGCTATCTCAGAATTTTGCAGCTAGCATACAGATGGATGCTTGATTTGTTAGGAAATCTGAACTCTGACACTACCATCTTGTATTGCATTTTGGCACACTTTTTCTGAGCCCCTGCCAAAACATTGACATGAAGAGATACACAAAAATGATGCACATTTTAAAAACATACAATGATATTATCAAATGTCTCCCATTAAATTGCCTTCCAGCATTTGATTTATTTCTAGATGATTCCACTTCTAGTCAAAAAAGTAAAAGAAGAACGAAAAAGTATTCCCAGAATTCATCATCACAAGAAAGTACTGGCAATTGTTTAGCTGCATCAAGACTTTAAAAGGAAAAATTTAGAGCACATGGTATCCAGACTGCACCTTACAAGATACATCATGTCAGAATATCACCAGAAGGTCCCATAAAATCTTCTGAAGAAGGATTAGCTGCTTTGTGTATTCTGACACACTTTCTACATATTCTGATGTGATATAGAATAGCAGAATTTCATTCCAAATGGAGCAAGTCTCCTTACATTAAAATCAATTTAAATCCATCAGTCATGTGGAAGTTCATCCTGAAACTACTCATCCATACTGAGAAGTTGGTAAGTCATGCTGTAGACTTAAAGGCTTCAGGCTGCCCTGGGTTAGATCTGGCCAGCAGGAGACTTATGCCAGAAGCCTTATCCAGACAAAGCTGATTTCTGTTCCACTGGGCATTTAGGATCAGCTTTAAATTCTTTTGTTATTCTTTTACATATACTCAGAATTCCAGATACAGCAGAAGTAAGTCTTCCTCACCAGCAGGTCATCACTGACTTATATCCATACAAAATAAGTCTGCTAGAAATGTACTTTTTTTAGACCCAAAACCTACCATTGATTTTGAACAATTTGAAATCTGTGATTAAATCCATCCATATGTACCATTTTATTCGAAGCAGTTGAAAAAGAATCAAGGAATCAATAATGAGTTCAAAGGTAAATGAATATTTTAAAGTTTGGTGGACTGTGCCACATATGCATACACAAAAAACACTTAACTAGTGAATAAAGTCAAGTTAAGTAGTGAATGAGTGAATCCATTTTTCATCTAACAATTGTTCTGCACCCAAAAATTGGAATAAACTTTCCTAGAGACTGAGAAATTGTTATTTAGGTTTAAAAAGAAATATCATTCCTTTCAGCACTTGTCAAGACTTTGCTGGCTAAGTGTATTCAGGTGGATACAGACAATGCTTGAAATAAATAAAAGCAGGATTTGGTAGAAAATGTATTATACAGTTGATTGTTATGAGCTTTCTAGTCTTGTTTTGTAGATCACATGAAGAGATGACTAATTTTTCAACAACAGGAAAACAAAATAGATAAATCTTACCAGGTTTTGTACCATACACATTCTTTCACTTCTTAGCTCAGCTACAAGTCCGTAGATATCCACAAAATCGTGGTCGTTTACATGTTGGGTTAAATGGTCAAGTGCAATATAAACACCTGTTCTTCCAACACCAGCACTGCAAACACGAGAAACAAGATAAAATAAAGTTTTTATGTTAATGCTTTCAGGATTTTCTTAAAATATTCTGGATAAATTGTTTATTATGAAAAGAAAAACTTTCGAAGCAAAACCTAAATCTTTTTTTCAGTATTTACATCTTGTGAATTTCTTTCTGAATTGGATCAAGTGCAATCTGGATTTGAGCCATTTGCTAATTTTGATTTCACATTTTCATAATTTTGATTTCTCATTTTCGTCCGATAAATGAAATATTAGTCATTTATATGTTCATATGACCCAAACCTGTTTGAGTGGAAAAAAAGATCCTATAGTTTTTCTCTGAGTTTTCTAGAGCTCATTAATTGAGATGAACAAAAATCACAAGGTTTTGTGAAATCACACTGGGATTTGTGTGATACTTTTGCCATTTGAGACAAAACAACATGGGACCTAACAAAAAAATTTAAAAGCAAATACTTTTAAATGAAGATGAGTGTGCAAGACGTGCTGGTAGGTAGTGTTTTATTTCAAAGTCTTATAATGAATAGGATAGTTTCCAAATGGCTATCAGACTTCTCTGCAATTGGTGTAATAAATGCAGGGTACATCACTGCAGATAATCAAGAGATACATAGCAGAACTCTTGAGCTTGCAGTATCTAAAGAGCAAAAAGTAATGAATGAGTTTTCTGGATATGAGAAAACACAGTAATGCTTTATAACATCAGGAATTTGAGCACAGGTGGAGTATCAGGCCCATGCTGGCCCCTTTACATATCCCCCTTCTGAAAAGAATATAGGGCTCCTTGCAGAGAGTCCCCACAGAATGTAAGTGTCCTGAAAACATGAAGATCATGTTGTTCTCTCCTGTCATAGTCTCTGTGGCCCTTGTAGTAGAGAGAAATGTTCTTCAAAGACAACAATATTAAATAAGTAAGGCTTTACTACCCTTTGTGGGTGGCACTCATAGGATGCTGAGGAAAAATAAAAAGAACTTGTAGCATCAATACCATTTTCCCTTCCACTTATTTCCAGACACGCCAAGTGAGAATGAGGCAAAGACTCGGTAGCAGACCTATGAGTTCCGATCCCTTTTATGGAGCATGCTCACTCATTCAGTGGCAGCACTGACCTGCACAAAATGCAGATCACACTCATTGGTTTCCTTGAGACTTAGGCCTCCCCACACACTTACTCTTTGAAACAAAATTTAGGGGTGTTAATGAAATCAGTGGAAACTATGACAGCTGAACACCTCTAACCACCAGACCATTTATTTAAGAGCCTAAATATAGGTTTTAGCTGTTTACAGGAATCCAAGTTTGAAATCTGGCCTATGCAAACCCTTATTTCTATTTGTCATGCTTTGTGTCTTCAAATACTTTCTTCCTTATGATATGTGACATGTGCATTTTAAATATATTTTTAACACTTACTTCTTAAGAAGAGCTCTAATTACAATAGAAGTAATTTAAACCAATACATGTCATTTGCTATTCCTCTTCTTATGATTAAAGAGGAAAATGGAGAAAAATCCAGCAGTACTTTATGGTAATTTCTGGAGTAATTATTTCCCTGACATCACCTCAATGGATTCCATAAATGGAAGAACAGACATTGGCATTTTACCTTCTAGAAAGGAGTAAAAAGGACAGCTAGAGAAACCTTCACTGCTGTCCATACTAGAACCATATCTGTGCACTCAGTCTCCATGGTTCTTCTGGCAACTTCCCTCTGCATTATTAGGCACTTGAAATTCGAAGCTACCAAACGATGATTTGGTGAATACACTTACCTGCAGTGAACCACCATTGGTGTGCTATCATGTGCTCGACTGGCACGGATAAGTTTTACAAAGTGGATAATCGGTGCAGTAGTTTCAGGGACTCCATGTTCTGGCCAAGAAGTAAAGTTACACTGCCGCACCATCATGCAGTCTCCATGCTGAAAAATACATAATATTGCAGTTTTTATAGAAGAAATGCCACAGAAGGTTCAGTAAGGTACATGTAACCTTCTCAGTAATTTCATGTAAAAAATAAAGTTAGAATAGCATAATAATTATAAGATTACTGGCATGAAGGGATAATTGGTTGTGCACAAAACTTCTGGCAGGTTTTTTGAGGGATAGCATCAAGTCCATCTTTCAGGAAGTATTAGTGACTTCAGTAGTGACTTTTCATTTTACTTTAGTCATTATATCTGTAATTTCTAGATTGCAGGTAGAAGTTTCTATGGCTCATTTAGAAGTTTAGCGAGCTGGGATGACAAATTTGTTAAGGAAAAAGCAACCACTCTAAGACTGATCCAATGTGGTAAAGGCAAACACACATACACTGGTAAACACAGATATATTTTCTTTCATAGTCTCTCAATCAGAGCAGCAACAACAGTAACCTCAGAAAAGAAGTTATGATCTGATACCCAGATTTCTTCTGAAGAATGTAAAAACCAAAGAACAGGATCATGCCAAAGGCCTGTCTACATCAATATGCTCTTTCCAACAGTGCTCAAGAAAATGTTAGGAAACATTATAAAACATGACAACAATGTAGCTGTAGTTCCCCAGAATATCTTTTCCATTCTTAATAGTTTGTGACTTGCAAAGTGCCTCAGTGAGAGACAGTAAATGGAAATTTAATAGTACCCTCAGTATTTTCTTCTACTAATTTATACAGATTTTTGAATCCCTGTAAGTTTTTAGCATTTACAATATCCTGCAGCAAGGAGCACCATAGCTTAATCAACTGTTGTGTAATGAACCAGTTTCTATTATTTCAAAAATTTTTTGAACCAATCACTTACCTCTTTCATATTGCAAGAAACTAAACAACATTGAACAATGTGTAGCAACTACTTTGTAGTTGTACTATTATTTTTAAACTGATCAATATAAAAATGGAAGAGAAATTACTTTGGATGCACAATGACAATGATTTTGAGTTATTTGCTTCACATATGCTTTTTATCTTCACTGGAAGATCATCAAGCATTCACCCACTGTGAATGGATGTGCAATCTTAAAACCAGCAATACAGCACATTTAATGACATGCTTATAAAGGGCATAGCTTCTTGTGCAGAGTAATTCAGCTACAGTAAATGGATCACCCAGTCAATTCAGATTATCTTCTTTTCAGCCTCACCCCCATTTAACACAAGTGACTTGGCATTTCACTGGCATGCATTTTTATTCTAAATAGTCCTTTTTCCAGTCTTGTTTCTCTATGTTCTATTTTTAGCTGAAAAAAAGGTTTATCTTCTCTCAATCATTTTTAAAGGTTCAGTTTCTCTGTACTATGTGCACAACATATCCCTTTGGGGTGATCGCTGAGACCAGCCCCTACCTGCTGTGTGCCCTTTGTCACATGCACATGCCACAGGATGGTAATGCCTGCATTAGGACAGCCAGGTTCAGGTCCTAGGATCTGGCTGCACTACTTACAACATAGATCAATTCTGGGAGTGCAAAAGAAAGCTGGCTTGATTTTGGATCCTTATTCCCAGACTGATTTTTGAGCCCACCTGCTGTTCCAAGTTAATGCTGGGTTATAATTTTTGCAAAGCGTGGAAACTAGTTGTGGGCCATGACAAAGGTGAAGATCGCTGCTGCACCCCTACTCCTCCTTCCCAGCACAAAGAGTAGGAGTCATACTGATGATTCTCATTTATATTGGGTGAATCTCCTGGGGGTGGAGGCCAAGGGCTGGTGGTACAATGCAAAACAGCTGCACCAGAGAATCTTGCCCTTTAATCTGAGAGGGATACATTCAAAGGGATTTGTCTGATCCCAGAATGGTTAGGATTACTCCTTTCTAGAACAGACACCAATGTGTCCAAGTAGTAACTTCACCTCCCACCAGACCAGAAGTTCAGTAACCTTAATAGGCCCTTCACAGAATATTGGACAAATATCTGAGCTCTTTGTGACAGAAGTTCTCAGGAAATAAAACATGAATGAAAATAAAATGCAGGACAACCAGGCAGTACAATGCACATGCACTGAAAGATTAAAAGAAGAATATTGAGGGAGTAGTTGGGTGGGATATAGCATATCTGATGTTCTTTAGGGTATTGGATGAATTTTTTCTATCAACTTCCAGTGCTGGCTTACCCTTTCAATTTTAAGGTCTCTGATGGTCCAGTCTATTTGAATATCTTCCATCAATTTAGTAATCACTATATCCCCAAACACAGTCACTGGTTTATTATCTTCTGGCCAGTACTGATGACATCTTATCTGCAGGGAGATGATTACCAATTAATTAACAATTATCATGTTATAATCTTGACAGAAACTACATACAGAATTTCCAATTATATCAAATGCTTTTAATCGGTTCACTGGTAACTTACACGTCCTTTTTCAAAACATTGTGTGAGCATCACAAGTGTTTTAGCTCTTGTCTCCCACACCATTCTCCAGAAATCACCCACTGTTCCTGGTAATGGTCCCTGAGTTGCAATAAACTCATTTGGACATAAATAGCCCTAAGAAAGAGAAAATGTTTAATACATAATGGTTGGCAAGGAAACAAAAGAGTTTGCATGTGACTCATAGTTGTGCCTGTATCTGCCATGCCTAAAGCTAAAGCCTTGTCAGACATACTAAGCAAATTGGCATATGCCTGGATAGTCACTGCATGGCAGGCTGCCATGGAAAACTAAGAAAGAAATGGGTTTTTTTGCTAGTCCAGTTATGAACCAATACTGTACTAAAGTATGGGAAGTGCCATGGTAACAGAAATGCATTTAGCAGAGATATTACAGGAACATCAGGTCATCAATTCCCATTTAAAAATATCTAAGCCTTCATATTATACTTCTTGCAGACCCAGGTAGAGGCCACCAAGAGCTAAATCAAGAGGTGGCCAACAAAGTGGAATTAAATAGTGCTAAGGAGCAGTGGAGCCAGGGAAACGACTAAGGAGCAGTCTGATAGCCAGGGTTAGTAACACACACACTAATGACCTTGTTATTTGGTGATTGTCTGGGATCTGCTGTAACTTGGGGCTGAAGCTTATTGAAATAAATGATCTCTGATGAAAGGTTTTCAAGAAACTTCCTGAAGGTGTTGACTTTTATTTTAGTGTTGGCTTTTGCTCTTTGGTTAATTTATAAACTGGTGTAAAACTTGGGAAGAAGGAGGTTTATTGAAAAATCGACAGATGCTCTGAGTGCATGGTTTCACATGGATCTGGTTCCTCATAGAAAAGAAGTACACCTACAGGAACTATTATGTATTACAGAAAGTCTAAAATAACAACAATAGCAATAATAGCAATAAATTTATGCTGTAGAGCTAACAGTTTATAATATCACAGTGTTCTGCTTATTGCTCAAAACAACTGACGCAGTGGTTTATAGCACCACCGAAGGTTCTTGTTGGAATTATAGCCCTATAATTCACAGCTGCCTGTTACTTACTCCATCTATAATATAAAGAACAGGTGGCAGTGGGAAACGATGTTAATCCTCCTTAGTTTAAGAGTGAGGTGAGAAACTATAATTCAGGGATGCAAAGCTCGCAGTTCAGTTACTGACTTTGTATAACCAACGAAAGTCAAAGTAGCAGCAAAGTTTCCATTTGTTAAAACTATGTACAAGACTTCTCTTTTCCTCTCTTTACAAGCGTGCATATGTAAATAGGCCTAGGTAATTAAGTATGTAAATACACATACACATTGTCTGTTTACAGCTATATGCATTTATACATCTAGAAACATGGAAAGTGAGAGCATATAAAGGGCAAAACTTTAGCCTTGAGAAACCATAACACTGGAATTGTCTATTCACTGATGAATGGTGATCCAAAATGTATGCAAACAAGCAAAATCTCAGCAGGGAACACTCTGTAGCTGGCTTTTGCTGCAGCTTTTTGGAAGTTGCTGTTAGTGTTCCCTGCCCAAGACTTGGCCTGTCAGTGACAGGAAGGGTAAAGACTAGACCATGCTCCAAGATGCCTCTGCTTCCCTTCTCAGTCATTCTGTGTATAGTCCCAGCATCAAGTGGCATGGTTCTCCCTATCTGCTAGCTCTCAGAACAAAGCCATAGTGGGAACAAATACCATTTGCTCATAAGAAAGGAAGATCCTCTCAGCTCTACTGCTTATCCTCTGTAATGTCTCTTAGTTACCTGCAAATACTTTCCTTTGTGTCATCTGTTTTGACTACACTCTGCATGTCTTGCTACATGTTTGAAAAGTATTTAATGTCAATCAAGTCTTGACCTCATGTGAGATCACCAGCTGCTGCAAGAAGAGATTAGATACATAACTATAATTCATACTTTGAGCTTCAACAAGACAAAAATGAGATTAAAATATGGATGAAGAATTTACTGAGCACACAATAAGAAAATGGGAAAATCTGGGAAGAAAGATGAGGATGAAAAATATAGTATTACTTTCTTCTTCAAGAAGCCTACTTTCATCTTCCTCCATGATAACTTTCACAAAATAATGAGGAGCATGCCAAAACTGTTAGCCATTTCTATGAAAGTTTTCAGTTCAGTTATCTTTGCATTGTCCTATTCATATACAACAACTTTAACTCCTGAATCAAGAGACCAATAACACCTATCTAAACAATGACCTCACTGGAAGTTCCACTATTGCCTTTTATGATAATGGCATGAGATAATTGATAAAAAGCAATTTGCTGGACACAGTTTTGATTATTACTGGAAATCATTGCTTTGCAATGAAAATGGGATATGCATACTTTTAACTTGTCATGTTTATTGCCACAGGGATCACTTGAAGAATGTCATGGCAACAGTTGGTGTAGTGAATGAAAGAAAAATTAGAATCCTGGTTTTGTTGCAAGTTATCTTTTTATTCTTCTACCAGAAAACAAATACATTAAAAATGTGAGAGATGTTCTACTTACAGAAACATAGCTGGCATTAATGTAGTCAGATCCAGGAATACCAGCATCAGGCATCAGCTTTACTCTGTTGTTATTATCTATCATAAAAGTAAAGTCTAGTTAACTAAAAGATTGGTTCAAAATCCATAAAACATGTAAAAACTGTTCCTGGAGTGCTAAGAAATCAAAAATGCTGTTATTAAAAGTAACAATATGACAAAGTAGAACACTAATTACAAAGGTCATTTAACATTTTTCCATTACTGCATGGTCTTTCTTCAATGTTCCAGACATGTTGTGTATAATGCTTTTTAATTTAAATGGTGAATGAGCCAAAAACTTCAATTTGGTGTATGTGTGGGAGGATTCTGTACCTAAAAGGAGCCTATGTACTTCAAGTCACGCTGTTCTAGCACACACAACATCTGTGTGAATCAGAGGGCAGGGTCAGGAATCTGATAGCTTTTTCTATATTCTTGCTGCCCAGGCCACTGAGCCAGATTCTGGTTCTTTTCTATAGTTGGACTTTTTTTACATAAAGTTTAAGTCATTATTAAAAAAAAAAAAAAAGTTAGGGTTTCTGATTTGGTCCCACAGTATGTATGCAGAAATTACAAAATCCAAGAAATATATCATGTGTGTAACCAGAATTTTGGTGTTTGTTCCTCAACTTAGTAAAGAAATTAGAATACAAAGTTAAATATTTATGAAACATATCTGTTTATGTTTTATTGTCTGTCATGAAGATAAATTCTTAGTGACTGTAACTTAGAATCTATGTCTTGAACAAGGCAGTAGATAGCAGGAACAGCTGCTCTGAAAAGTTAATAGCACAGAATGTAGCATTATTAACCAAGGAATGCCATGCACTCCATCTCACATCACAGCTAATGCCTAAAATAATAACGACATTTCTTGTCTTATTAACTGAAAAATGAAGCAGTGTTGAGTATAGAGAGACAGACTCCTGTCTCCTGTGATAATATCTAGCCTGGGCTTATAAATTATCATACAGTCACTCTGATCTTCTGTGGAACCTTTGTAGCACATGCACACATATCCACAAGAAAGCATATCCAGACTCCTGACATAGCTGAATGCACAAACATGTGGATTTTATATGTTTAAAAAATTACTTCTTACTAAAGGGGGAAAAAAAACCAATGAGGAAGAATTTTAAAGAGTTTGCTACATGGCTTGAATTACAAAGCCAAGAAACTGTTGAGGCTACAGTTTCTTGCACCTGCATATTAAAGCTTGTGAGAGCAAGCTGAAAGCTCCTTGCAAATAAAACTGTCTTTAAAAAAACCCACAAAGTAAAGACGGATTACTTGACAGAAAATTATTTCATAATGTAGACATGATTGTACTGCTATTTCAAAGACAGATCAAACAAAAATACACTTTCATTCCAAATATCTGTTACACTATTGAAAGTAAAGAGTAAAACGGAGGACTTGGTCAGTAAACACACATACATGGCTTTATGTTTGGGAAACGATTCTTAGACCTGTTCCAAGGCAGATCAGCATCCGTTGAAGCAAGGTCTTCAAGAAACTTAGGAAGTTCCTGCAGAGGAATAAATGTTTGTTGGAAAACTTTTTCACTCAAATTTAAAATATTACACAATCATATAGTAATCATATAGGAAAAATTCTACAGTTCTGCAACAGTGCATTTCTAACAACAGCTGGAAGCATTACAGAGCTTCCCACCTCACTGTCAGCCCCAGTTAAATCAGCACTGTTAGGTGCTGCACTACAGACAATGCTGTCAACTTGAACAATTAAGCTGACATGAACTTTCACCTTTAAAAGCCTGGATAAAATCAGTCTATCACCTTTTGTAGTTTTCTGGTTTTTTTCATGAACTCACATGCTTGGTTACCATGCCCTACTGACTCAGACTTTGTCTTGAATAATGCCTTTTCCTGACTCCTGTAGCTTGGGAGAGTTTGTAGTACAGCATGAGAACTGATGAGAATTTAATTAAGTTGAGACACCTGGCAATTAGTTATTGTTCATGGGACTGTTTGTGGAAGGGGTGGGAAGAGCTATTTTGTGTTGTACTGCAGGTTCATAACTGGCCATTAGCTCTATTATTGGAGGACAGAGGTGGATAAATCATTCATGCTGACGAACTTATTTAATGGGGATGTTTGTGTGCATAAAGAGGTATAATTTACAAAGTTGATTAAAAGAGTGGAGACTACTTCAGAACTTGTTAATGGAGGAAAATGTGTTAAAGTGATGACCTTGGTGTTAAGAGAAGACACAGAAAATCCAGAATTCTAAATACATTGTTAACTTCAATAGAATTTTCCTTTGTTTGACAAATGTTATTCACAAGTATCTTTTTTATATATATCTATCTAAGATATAAATTAAGAGATCGACTTTTTGCTTTGAATGAGCACAGTACAAAATTTTGCTGAAATCCCTTCAATTTTGTCTTTTAATATTAGCAGTTACTGTCTGCATGGGCTACTTCCAAAAGCTGGGCAGATAGCCTTACTATCAGGCTCAATATTAATTATGCCCTTTTCCCAGGTATTTGAGACAGTCTGTCTTTTATGAAAAAAATTTAATGGGAATCGCCTAGCAAATAAATAAATAAATAAATAAATAAATAAGAGAGGTAATGAAAAATGAAATAATGAAAAATGGAAAACCAGGACTGTTTTATTACAGTCCTTTTCTTTCTTTGTTAATTCAAATATTTTGTCAGCCTGGTGTGTAAAACACAGTTAAAGGTGGAGATGTTAAAATTCTTCTCATTCAGAAAGCTGAAACTCTCCCACAAAGTTTCTGTCATTGAATATTTTCATGAAGGAAGGACATACACAAAATGCTTATTTTGAATTTTGCAAGTGTTTTGGGCCATGGAATCCCATATCATGTGAACTTTAACTTCCCTCATTTGCCTCACTCCTCTGAGTTTTAGCTTGCCAGTTAACTACTGTAGAAGTAGACCACTGTTAACTACTGTAGAAGTAGCACCATTATTTGTAGTAGAGAGGAAATAGAGAAGCAGATCTTGTTATTTTCATAATGGTGCTTCCATAACCGAACAAGTGCTCAAAAGTCTCATACCAATTCTCTGCATTAGTAGGGATTTCAGTCCTGTCTGTTATTTTCATATTTGGTGAAAGACTGTTTGGGTTCCCAGACTCAGTAACAACTTGTCACAGTTACCATGTTTCTTTGCAAACTCGTAAAACTTTGAAATAAAAAAAATTGCATTTTGTTTACTGTAGTACATTCGTGACACTGGCGACTCTTTGAATGATTTCATTTTTTTTTTTACTCACAAGCAGAACTTATCGGAAATCAAGTATTTTACAAGTATTTCTGTTTCAGTAATTTGCCAGTTACTTGAAAGGCATAAGTTCCCAAATGTACTGAGAGATGCAGGAATCAGCTGGAAAGCTGGACTTTTGAATAGCGATGAGGTGATGCCCGTCATCAGTTACTTTGGCTCCCTATGGTTTCTTTAAACTTGTCTCTTCTGACAAGAAATGGATCCAGATCCATTCTGAGGTCCAGATTTCCTTCTCACCACGTTTACGCACTGGTCATGTTCACACGTGAACTGAGATTGACCCCTGAAGATGTCCTGTCACTGCAGTTTGGTCAGTCAAGCAAATTAGATGAAACCTAGACTGCCCATGGATTATAAGAGTAAGTGAAATGGAAAGACTCACATTTATGCTGGAAAATTCCAAACCATATTTGCTGTCCACAAACTGCCCATTGTAAATTACACCTAGACTACTTTACCTACCAAAGTATATCTTGGAATTGTCCAGGGAGACTGCTGGGTGAAACAGTCCAAATCCAACACAGGGAATATCATAGCAGTTTATTAGTGTAAATTATCATATTCTCATATTCTGTTCCCGGTAAACTTGAATTTACTCATCCAGAGACAGATGGAGAGCCCAAGCAAGCTCAGCACTATGTTTTTCATAGAACGATAGAACAGTTTGAGTTGGAAAGGACATTAACACAGTCTAGTCCAACCCTATGCTGCCATGGGCAGGGACACCTTCCACCAGACCTGGTTGCTCAAAGCCCCATCCCACCTGGCCTTGGACACTTCTAGGGATAGGGCATTCACAGCTTCTACAGGAGACCTGTTTCAGTGTTTCACCACTTAGTTATGTGCTTCAGATATAGGTTTACATCATGTCCAAGGGTTTGTTTATTGAGCTAATCTTTCCTACACACATTGCAGGACCCTCAAGACATTTATGCAAAAGTAGAATTATGCATGTGGATAAAAACAATGCAGATCATGAAGTCTGCTTGTATATTGGATGCATTGCCTGTTCCTGAGCATTGTCATTATCGATGTCATTTCAAGTGCGCTGCCAGTCCTATTGTTTATCTGTTAGGACATGTGCTACAAATAATATAGATACATTCATATTGAGGGACTGAACCTACCTTGAAATTCTGCCTGCCCTTGGACAAGTCATCTGGAAAGATATCACTACACTCTGAAGCATGGAAGTTGAAGCTCAGAGAGAAAAAGACTGAAAACCTAAATGACGTATAAAACTGTCTATTATAGGTTGACTATATAAATTATTTGAAGGAGACCTCAACTTCTTGTATTTCTCTAAATTTTAAGCAGATTGCAAAGATTTTGGTTTATTTAAACACTACTGTTTAAGATTTAAGACATTACAATGCTGTAAGGCTTAGCCAATGTGGGTTGCAACTAAAGAAAGTAATACTAGAGACTTTCTAGTAATTAATGTTAATATGTGAAAGCGTTATTGATATTAAAACTTTTCATCTGTTCAGTCATGCATAATGTAACTATAATAATTTTCTGCTCAAGTGAAATAACACTTCTACTTTATTGCTCTGAGAATTTTATGGTTCTTTTTATTATTAAATCCAGACCAATTTTACCTAATGAGCATAAAAAAAAAAACCTGTAGGAAACACATTAATATTTATATACTTTTGTTAGTGTTTCCCTGGAAACTGAAATATTATAATCTAGCAGAAGAAAAGCCAATTGTTAAGTCTTCATTTTTGTTAGTCCAACTGGTAAATTATTCACGGTAAATTTACAAATCCAAAATAATAAAGTCACTGGATACTGACAAATTATTTTTTGGGAAAACAACTGTATGTGTTAAAAAAGATAATGATGATAAAGATTCTGAAATAACAAGAAGTTATTGTTGAGAAAAAAAATATGATAACCATAAAATACTACTTAGTGAAAATAGCGAAAACTTTGAGATTTAAATTTGAAACTATACATGTATTATATTATCTGTAATGTATATTTTGAGAATTAGGCCCCTTTCAGAAAGAAAGACAGGCTTGCCGTGTTCATCTGCTCATGTGAGGAAATGGAGGCTATTCATATGGAAGCTATTTTCAAGAGCATAAGAAATATGCCCTATTACTTATAGAGAAACAAAAACTGAAGTACCATGTACAAACCTTTGACTTTCTGCACCAAAATCTATGAAAGAAAAACATTCATGAGTTTCACGGCACTATGACTGGGGCCTGAAAATTTTACAGAATGAACATAACTCTGCTTTTGGAGTCATTACCACTCAGGAAAACAAACATATTTATAGCAGTTAAATATACCTGTGTATATGTTAGAAAATTCTAAATAACTTGTTCTTAGGTAACCTACACTATACCTAGCCACACTAGATACGGAAAAACATAAATATGGTGGTCTTGAAATGCTGGAGACTAAAGACGATCATCTTTGGCTGACACTAAGGTGAATAATTCTGACCAGGTCATAGTATAGGCTGCAGAATCCAAATCAGTGTACTGTTACTTTCTAAACAATCAACCTGGTAATTGGGTATTGATTATCAAGGCCAGAGTCCTTCATGGCCTTGCCTGCTTAAAATGGACATGAAATGTGACACATGAAACAACTGAAGGTCTTGCGATGTTGTGACAACTGCTAGCAACATACCGAAAATTCTTCCTGAAACTTTAGGTTGTTGTTTGTGCAAAGCTCTTCAACATGTTGCAGAAAGGATTTCTTGCTTATTGGCCTGAAAGTAAGGACAGAAGAATTAGAAACCCGTAGGGAATATCTTTGTCATTCTTGTTATGTAACTGTAGTTTGTTAATAAACAATATTTTCCAGTTCAATGGAAACTGATACTTATAGGCAGAAAATTATAAATTGCTTACAGCATGCTTATTTGATTTCTTTTCGATCACTTAAAAGAGAAACATTTTACCCCCTTGTTGTTCGCCCTCACAAAATTTTTAATGTTGCTAATGTTAACAGTACTGTAGGCTACAATTGTTTTTACAGGTAACAGCATTTCAAGGCAAGGTTTCGGCATTAAAGTAAATTTGTAAACTTAGTATTGCATTCTAAGGTACATAATACTTCTTTGTCAGACAGAAAACATTTTACACATTGCAAGGTTTTAGACGTATAAAATATTGCAGTGACCTCATTCTCATAATGACATGGTTTTTAAATCCTGAGGAGTTTAAATAACCCTGTATTACTTCCCAAGCTAAAACACAGACATGCAGGCTTCACCCCAGAGAGAGAGAAAGCATTTCTCCAGTTACCATGCAATTAGTCATGCTTTTATGATTTATACGCAGCTTGGAGTTTTTTTCTAACACACATTGAGGAGGGAACCACACATTGAGACTCACCAATGAACACAACATAAAAATCTTTAGTAAACTTACTTGATGGATTTTCTATAACTAAGTAACCTGAAATAGAGATTTTTGTTAAATGTGGCAAGCTGAGAGTTAACCAATATTGTGCATTTCAATAGGTGCTAGATTAAATACCATGTACCTAAAGATTGGTTTCCCTTATGGACTCAAATTCAGATACCTTGGGTGATTGTCTTTACTAGTTTTTATCTCAGGTATCGGCAGATATGAATAACATAGTTACAGTTTCTATCATTTTCTTTAGATCACTTTACAGTGCTCTGGGCTCATATGGTCCTGGGAAACCTGTACTTGCTGCACACCACTACAAACACATTGACAGGCTTCATTTTGCATTTTTACCCAATATTATTCTTCTAAGGGCCATTTCAGAGCATCAGGATAGAATCAATCTGACTGAGCACAGACACCTATTTCTCAGTCACTCTAGATTTCTTTTATTATCAATGAGAAGAAATAGGTGTAATTTCATCTCATTTGAAGCAGATATCTAAAATGAGTCACAGATGAATCACGATACTGGTGTGCCTCTACAAAAACCACAGCTGTGGTTGTTTTCTAGAGATTTTAAAATTTATTGTCCTGGTTTTATCTTCATTTTTCACATGTTCATGGCTGTTTCTGTATATCTCAATTTTAAAAACTGTGATACATATTAAATATTTAACTTGATCTCACAGCAGGTTTCATGAAGATAGAACATGAGCATCTATACTCAGAGGACTTTCAGATGGCCTTGAAACTTGGTCACAATTGCCTCTGAATGGATTTAGAAACAAATTTTGAGCATTCAGACTCAGAAAGCTTGTCTAAAAGACCAAGTAAAAAAGTTTGTAATAAAGTTTAAAAGACAACCAGGTCTTTCAAAAAACTCCAAGTACCCCTTTTATGTGTCTGTTCCTCCAAATATACATTCTTACAGAAAATATTATAAAAAGTGTTCTGTAATACAAATGTCTACTGTATTGCTGTCATAATTTTAGTAAAAAAGGAAAAAATTGCTTTAAAATAGTTTATGAAATTATTCTTAATTATGTAAATTTTAATTGAGATAATAAAATGAGATTAATACAATTGTTGAATAATTTATTATTAAGCATCAGAGAAGTTAATTTCAAAGCTACTAAGGATTCCTTTGTGGTACATACTTTTTTAGAACAGTTATCCTCAAACAAAGCAAACTGGCTGTGAAAGCCTCACTAGATCAATCTCACTGGAGTTAAAAGTATTCACAGAAATAAAGATACTTACTAAGAAGGACAACTGAAGGACAGCTTTAGAGTGAAAAAGAAGGCAATAAGATAAGAAAGCATGCCACTCTATTTTTCCAGAATGTTTAGACATATAGCTTGTGCTCATTGTATCACATAAGTTGTTTGCATTATGTGGCACATGAAACTACCTTCTAGTAATATTGGCAACTAAATTTAGTGCATTGTAGAACTAAAGCTTCCTAACAAAAAAAGGATTTTTAACAGCTGTACCAAAGTACTGAACACAAATATATACTTGTCTTTGACTAGAACAGAAACTTTTTTGTAGGCTTTTTTCAGGTCAAAATTATAAGCAGACATCGAAGGAAGTTACACTTCTTTTTCCTTTGAATTCACCTATCTTCACCACAGAACAACAGAAAAAAGTCATGTCACAGTTGACATTCCAGTAATTTTTCAAACACTCTCCTCTCAAATTTTGAGCAATGAGGACTTACTGCACATAATTTGCAGTAAGAAAATACAGTTGGGTCTTTATGGAATAAAAATTACTTCTCTGCTGTACATAAGTAATCCAGGTAGGCCATTTAGTGTTTCAGTGCTGCAGGTACATGGATCTAACAGAATAAGTTTTTTTTAAGAAGCAAGGCATCTATGGGTTGACACTTTAACTTATCTGTAGGAATTTAAGTGATTTTTAGAAGTACTGAACTGTCAAACTTTTGTTAGTAGCAAGTGCACATAGCAGTGGCTTGGCAGCTCAGAAAATAAGATTTACTTTAAAGTGCTTATAGGAAAGTTAATGTCTAACTTGTCTAACTGTGGCAAAGGTGTTGGCTTTGTTGTGTAAAGATCTTCAGAAAGGATGAATTTTGTGTTCTCCCTAAAGACTTCCAGCAATTCTCAGTTTCAGCATCCTCAGGCTTAGAAAACAGAAAAATAGCATTTTTTTCTACATCTCTTGACTTGGAATACATAGTAATAATCTTACAGCATTTTGTCAATGAACAAACACTCAACTATCTGTAATCTTGTCCTCCACATTTCCCAGTGTTTTGTATAAAACTTAAAAATACAAATATCACTAGGTCTTGATGAGCACAATTTAGACACAAACCATGAAGTTGAAAATTTCCTTATTTCAGCTGGACCATTTCAGATTCCCACTTGCCTGACTTTGAAATGAGGAAAGAAAAACATTCTCTAAGATAAAGGATGCATTATAGCCTTAAATCTGATTTTCTTTCAAAACAGTGTATTGTTTCATGTGTGGGGTTTTTTTGAAGACTATCAAAAATCTGAATCCCACTCAGATTACTTATGATAGAGCTAGAAAGAAGCCATTTATTTGTGTTGGCAGTGATAACTGAAGACATATTGTCACACAGACTCAGCTTTCTCTCTGGGTCAATAATCTGAAATCCACAGGGAATTAAAACTTCGTCCAACGAGAAAACTACAGAAATTACACTGTAGGCAAAAGGCTTAACTCATAAGCACCACTGACACTTCCTAGGACCAACAGAGGAACTAATTTTTAACAAGTTAATTGAAAGCAATACTGAGCTTAACCCTTCCTACATATTAAAGGCCTAAGGAAAGAGAACACACAGTCATTTCTTCCATTGTACCAGGACACATACATTCATACACCTTGTTCTCCTGGAACACAAACTTCAGGAAGCCTATTTTTGATAGCTGATTACTAAAGGGAAACTTGTTGAAGAAAAAGGCAAGGTGGAAGCCATGCCTATCCCCACTCAAAGGAAGACAGGTCTGTCTACCAAAGAAAGTATCGGGCTGGCCTTAGAAATAAATGTGTGTGCAAAATTGTTACCTCAAATATAGACACCCACTGAATGCACAGTATATAGGAAAGATAAGATCAGACAATCATTTTCTATACAATACTTTTCCATAAGGGGTTCTAATTACCTGGTATTTTCAGGGACTACAGTGTCCGTAATGCAGAAATATTTCTTCTGACCCCACTTTCTTAACAAACTGTGTCACATAGAGTGAAACAAAAACCTCAAGGAATCAACCACAAGGTTCAACTTCTCAAGGAAAGATTTAAAAAAATATGGGGATCAAAATGGCTTTATCCTTGCTGTGGAAACCACTGCAAAAGTAGGGTGCCAAAGAAGTTGTTTCCTAGGTAAGCACCTGCAACAGGGAAGAGTTACTTGTGTCTCACCAAACCTGGTGCACACTGAAAATTTAGGGGCAGAATCTATTCACAGAAGATTAGTGTCTGCTTTGAAGAGAGACTTGGAGAATCCTGTGGACCTGTTGTAAATAAGGCAAGTAATGAGTGCATCCAGTATATGTATATTCAGTGAGCTTAATGAAACACGGTTTAATCCAGTTTAAATTGATGGGCTGTAAATGTTTTGAACAAGGTTGTTTTTTACTGTTGTCTCACACCATCTCCACCATCATGGAATGCAATGTATGTCCCAAATATTCAAAATTAGCATTTGGGATTCATGAAGATCTCATTTTCCACTAAATTCAGTAGGACTTAATTCCCTGCATGCCCTATGAAACTACATCCAATTGATCAAATGCTTAACAAAGAGTTGTTGAGATTGAGTGTATACGTACTAGCTAGTATTAGTAATTTTAGTCACTGAAGTTTGTCAGTAATTTTTTTTATGATTTTTATTTTGTTAAAAGACTGCTACTGGAATTGGGATTTTCCTTTAATTTCCTGGTCCAAAACCAAAATGTTACCTACAGAAAAGTTTCAGAATTATCAAAATTGAATGCCTAGCATTTTAAAATTTCTCTTGTCCTACTCAAACTGACTCTTGTAGTGCAAGATACTTCATATTAAAGAAGTTATAAAAAAATGTGTGAAATATAATATTTTGATTAACCTATACTGAATGATTGCTTAGCTTCAAGCTGTTGAATTTTTGATCTAAGAATGATGAAAAGTGTTTCCAGTCATATTCATACAGAACAGATTTTTTTTCTAATATATTGTTTTACTTGTGAGATACCAGCTGCAAAAATTTTCTGAGAATATGAGCCAAGATCATAAGCTGTGATCCACTAAGTATGAGAGAATGTCTGAAGAGGCAATGGATGAGAGACAGGCAAGAAGGATCTCATGGAGCAGACTAGAGTATTTTGATTCTGTGGATAAACTCTGTCAGCTGCAAGTGTGTGCCTTTATTGATTTATAGTAGCTGAATAATATAATGCCAGAATAGTGACAAAAAAACCTGGTTTCCAAAATACACCCTTCAAATGAGCACTGAATGGGATGCTTAGTAGGTAGAGGGAATAAATCTATATTGTTCTGTTTTCACCTAGGGTTTTCACAAAAACTCCCCATTGCCCTTTCAGGGTGAAGCTGGATTTCAGCAGATTTCAGTTGATTTACTGTTATGTGAAAAATACAAACATGCCAGTCTGCTAAAGGAATCTGCCCATCTCTGCCCTCCTCATACACTTGCAAGATGCCACAAGCTGCAACACAGCAAGCATTGCAAGCAAGCTGCCTAATTGCAGCCAGTGTAGATCGTGCAGATGCAGTGATGCCCATTCCAAATGCATGGGAAATTTGTGAAGGTAAGACTGTAGTCATCAACATTAAATACTACAATTAAACATGCTAACATGTCACTGCTTTAGCCACAAATCATGAGAATGATAGGGTAAACATAAGAATTGGGACTGTGGTTGACTTTGGCATAGCTGTTCCCCAGTGGCAACAGGTACAAAAGCTCTTTCATGGTGCAATTGTGGGAGTCTAAAAACAGGAAACATAAATATTTTAGTCATTAGGTTTTGCAGTAAGCTGCCTTGGTACCTGATGCCATGCTTCTGCCAGCTCCCAGGAAGGATTAATTATATTAAAGACAGCACTAAAGACACCTAAAAATGTCCCTTTTGGCAACTGACTTTACCAGAACAGAATATTACACATAGTGAAAGATTCTTTGAAGCTTAAAAAAAAAAAAACAACCCCAAAAACAACAATGACAAAAAAAAATTTTTTTTTGCACAGATAAAGGACATCCTGCCCCTCATTACTATATGTATGTTATCTAGGAGAGTTCCTTGGGACATTTTCTGTCTTCCAGCTGAAAAGATGTCATGAATCCTGTCCTGAGGAGCTCTCAATTAGTGCCTGCACTTCAACAGTTTGTCATAATGTTCAACAAAGGACCTGGGCAAGGAGCCTGCTTCAGTGCCACTATGGTTTGAAAAATAAGAATCCAAAATTTTAACAGCTGCATCCTCTACCTTGCAATGACAGAAGTAGAAAGTCTTTGCTTTTGGCCATCAAAGGACAGTTGGAAGGAGGGAAGAGGAAAATAGAAATGGAAGGACATGACAAATTGCAAACCAAAAAGTGAGACCAACTCATTAAAATAAGGGCGATGTAACCAAAACTGCCGAAGCACTGTTCACTAAAGATCTTGCTGTGCATAAATCATATAATGAAGTGTACCTAAATGGGAAATATTATAGTTTTCAATTACTCCTTAGAGTTTGAGACTGTAAAAATTTAAAACACACAATTTAGACAGAAAAGTGGCAGAATGCATCTGCAAACCAAGAAATTCAGCTGCATGGATATGTTGCTGAGATTGTAGGGGCATAGTATGAAACAGCTGCAGTGTGAGTACAAAAGAGAGTTGAGGAAAAAAAAGAATTTCTCTTAAGTATATCTATCCTAACTTCCAAAGGAAATAAACAGCATGCTTCTTAGGTCACATTTACACTACCTTTGTTTCAAGGATAGGTTGTATATATCAGGGCTATATTGCCATAATGTGTTATAATTTCCATTTAAAAATTACGCTGATTTATATCAAAATAGTTGTGGAACTCCTATAATTCAACATTAGGGACTAAAAATATACATGATTTCATGATGAAAAATACCATTGTTTGTCATTAGAATATCTGCAAAGATTGACATTTCATTTTCATTAACTATATCATTCAATATAGTATGATAACACACAGGTTAAGAGAACAGAATGGAAAACACACCATGTTGCTTCAATAATACAAAAACTTACTGGATGACAAAAATCTCCTTGCGTCTAAAGAAAAATGAAGAGTATCTGGAAGTAAAATCCATTAACACTTTAGTACATAAACAACATTAGTATTATTCAGCTAACAATGTGGAAACAAGGTAATTTTGAAAATCCATCAAGATTGTTTGTCTGAGGCACAGTTACCACAGTGCACTGGCAATGGTTCTGCCTTCAGAGGATGCTTTGCACTGTTATTAACAGGTACTAAATTCTGCTATCTGAACAAGTGCCCCACACAGGACATACCCCAGCCCTTACGTCGATGAGTTCCAGATGATTCCCAGTATGTTTTCTCATCTGTTACAAGCAGCCATTCTCGTGTGCTCTATTTTGAACAGGCTTGTACATGCAATCAACTTACTCTGTACCACACACAGACATACACAAAAACCCCAGGTCAACAGCTACAACCTTTCATCTTCCAGCTATTCCCAGTCTGCAACAGTAGGATATTTGGCTACTATGGCAAGACTATTTTAGGCTTCTCATCTTTACGGAGACCGCCTACCACAGTGTTTCATCTGTGAGACATCAGGGAAAATACAGGCAGGTGAAGAATGTTCACCAAATATTTCTAACACAGTTGGATGTCACATATCATTCATAATCACCATTATATTTATTTGTTAAATAATATCAATAATTTTGGCAGTCAAAAAGCAGTTCTTCTGATAAATATCTGTGACAAGATTTCTTGTCAGATACAAAATGTGAATTGCTGCATGCACCTTAAATGAGTAGATGTTAGAATAGCCAGTGTACTGAGCTCCACAGAAACCCAGATGTTATGCCAATCCCTTTTTTTAAAAAAGATAAATGTTTTCAAAATGTCAATTAAACAATGACAGATTTGTTCCTGAGCTAGTTGATTTGTTCTTGAATTAGTTGACAGGGACTTCTAGGAGTCTGGCTTCTTCAGAAAGCTTATGTAAGTTTGCAGCTTACACAAAAAATTGGGCCATTAAAAACCCTCAGAAATTCTGCATGTTTAAAATAGGTAGCCCTTCTTTGGCTAAAACAATTAAACAGTGATTTGCACTTAGATTTTTATCTTGTTGTAAAAAGAGCTTAAGATTAAGTGATTTTCTAAAAGCTAGTGAGAAGTGTCTTAAGGATGGAGGTCATTCTTTGAAAAAGGATCTCAGTGACCTGTGTAAATAAGAACAGCACAAACACTTCCAAACAAGCAAAGGTCAGAAACGGGTCATGGCTACAGACCCTTTGGACTACTGTTTTGCCTAAGGAGTATGCTTACCGTGTAAATCTCTCATCCTTCAGCTCCAGGTCTGCCACTGTGATCAGCTGATCCAGTTTGAATTTTGTGTCAATAATTTCAGCATCTCGTGGGGAGTATGTGCCTCCCTCTTTTTGCTTTTGCCGAATTCTAAATGGAAAATAATAGTGAAAAATATGCATGCAAAATATTTAAGGACACATATGTCAATACTTTGATTTGATAGGCTGAAACTGAAAAATGGTTGCCAGGAATTGTTCCTTGGGCTTTATTTTTATCTCCCTTCTAACAGTGTAATTTAGTCAAGTACTGAATTTATGTTGTCTAAAATTCCGAAGAAAGAATCTACGTGATGCATTCTTTTAGTTTTCCTACAAAAATTCTTTGGTAATGCCTGAATAATGCAGCTGAGTAAGAACAGAACTGATAAATAAGCAAATTGGCATCATGTGTGCAGTACACAGCCTGCTTCTTTACATGGATATTTTGTTCGCTATTTGGATTAACACTCAGTTTGTGTTCCCCATGTGAGAACTCAATGTATTTAACTGATAAATTTATTAGGAAGATGGGAAATTTAATTGAGAGCATTTACTTCCTACCCAGCTGTAGATAGTATTAGCCATCATGATAACTACAACCAGCTGACACTCTGATCTGTCACTAGAGAAGCGGCTCTGAAAGGTTAAGAAAGGCTACCACTCTGATTTACCCACTGGAGAAGTTGGATTTTCTTCATCTATGGAGGTTACCCTCACTAGACTAAATTCTTTGTGAGTCTCTCCCTAAAGTTCTACATTTAAAAAAAAAAATTAAAAACCAAACCAACAAACCAGAAATCAAGACATTTTGAAATAACAGATTAGTTCCACTTCCATTCCATAGGACTGTTTCAACTCTTCCTTAAACCATTTTTGAGTGTTTTCAAACCAGCTATGACAAGGATATATAAATCTCACCTTGCAAAAGCGTATGCTGCAGCCACCAAAAGAACAACTGAAAGTATACACAAAGTAACGGCAAGGACAACTTCTACAGATCTTCCTGTCAGTCCTTCACCTGCAACAGAAAGTGGAAAGCTAATATCTCATAGATTCTTTGGAATTTTAAAATTTCTGATAGTATGAAATTAGGGAATAATGAAAGACAGACCCTTTAATCTCTGTATAACTGCACCCATTATATGTTTGTTGAAGAGCTGCTTCAGAAAGAAAAGTATAACAAAACGAGAAACAGTTTATGTAAGGGCTCCTAAGCATTGCTGATCTATCCAATACATTATTTTAATACAGCTGTATGTGCAGATGTCACCTGGTGTTTTTCAGTTTTACCTGCTAAACAGATTAAGGTCAGTCTACACTGCAGTAACATCAGCCTGAAAGCTGGCCTGAGTTCAGCTCCTGCTTCAGTCTCTGTGCAGGACTGCTCCAGCTCCTCAAGTGGAAAAGGAAGAGCACAACTCTAAAGCAATGAGGCTTGCAGCTGCTACTCACAGACACAAAGTAAAACACTATTTTTAGAGGTATTCTAAGGGTGCTGAAAGAACTGAACTAGTGATGAGATCCGTACTTTCTGGATTAATCTGCTTTACTGGCCATTAACTCATGCTCCTGGTTTCTGTGAGAATTGGTGATATTGTTAGGAATAACCACCAGTAGGTCAAAAGTAGTCATAAATGCCTCTATGATAGAAAAATAAAGGTGTTGGCATTCTAAAGAGTCCTTCCAGGTCAGAATGAAAGCTCATTCAGAAACTGATAAACTATTTGGATTAGTAATTTCTAGGCCTCTTTTTGAACTTCCATAATGCTAAATTTCTGGGACTCATTTAATTTCCCACTCTTCCTGTAATCCTGTGCCTAAAACAAAACTCATGCTCTTTTTCTCTTAGGCAACAGTGAAAATAAGAGCAAGGGAATACTACTGCTTTTTTGTTCCTTTTTGTTGACATTCACCTCCACTTTCTGGTCCACTGTAGAAAAACTTAGCTCCTGTTTAGCTTCAAGGAGAAGGAGGAAATATACTGCTTTCTGCCATATGAAACTATTTCCCAGACAAGGGACAACAATCTCCCAAGGACACACTGGGAAGCACCATAGTCTTGGCTTTGTGATTTTTGGATTTGAGGGTATATTGCAGATGATCTGGACTGATGTACACAAGAGAATCTGACTAAAATTCAAAATTATCCCGATTTATCTGAAGAAATCAGCTTAAAATAGTGGGATGAAGTTTTGTAAAAACAAGTGCATGGTTCTACATGTTGGCAGAAATAATCAGCTACAATAAGACAGCACAGGAAACAGTAGGCTGGATAGAAATTTATCAGAAGAAAGTGTGAGATTATTGTATAACCTGAATAATTAATATCAGACCTGTATGAAGTGACAGAAAAAATTCAGTATAATTTGAAGAACACCTGAAACAATCCTTCCACTGCATTACTAAAATTTTGGATGTAACACTGGACATTACAAGGTAAGAAAAATTTAATCTTTGGTGAAGATAATAGAATAGAAAAGCAAGTACATACAAAAATGTTTCAATGAGAAAATGAATGAAAAAGTTCCTGCCACTTACTTTTCACTGTGATTAGTGAAAAGTAAGATTAGGGCAAAAGTGTTAGCAATATGAAAGAACAGAAGAATATCCAAAGAAACCTCTAAAAAAGTTCTATCCATTTTGCACTGAACAGTGAAGTCTATGTTAAAATGTACAATTAACGCTAATCCAAAAAATGTAGGTGTTATTAAACAAAACAGTGCTGGTAGAATGCCAACCAAGAATTTAAATAAACCCACATCTTCTCATGCTTCTTTGAACAGGGGAGGACTAAACATATCTCTCTAGACATGTCTGTAGAGATAATCATGGACATGGAAAAGGAGAAAAAATAGAGAATATCATGATATATAATTCTGAAGTGCTGCACTCAATACATGATGCTAAAAAAATGCAATAATAAAATACCGTAAGGCCGGTTTCTATGCAGAAGAGTGTCAGGGAATCCCATTTTGATTATTTCCTGTCTCATCAGCTTTATATTTAACATGGAAAAGGTACACTTTCACAGGACTACCAGTTGCCCCATAGTGATTTACCGAACTAGCCATTGGAGTTTACAAAAAGGTTACAAGCTGCCTTAATCTATTACAAGTTTAAACAGTATTTATCATTGTATCTTAATTATCTCATGGAAAAATGCTGACTTTTCATTGTAGCATGGACAATAACTTTGCAATGAGAGTCGTGGATTGTGAAGAAGAAACTCCACCTCTCCAGGTTAAGAGGAAGATTGTGGTACACCAAACATGATTGGGTGGGTGCGCCTGATTAAAATGTATCCTTCACTATAAATAAAAACATTACTGCAGCTTCCCATGACTTCTGTTCCAGTGTTCCTCCCTAACAAAATTCCCATTATCTACAAGAGCATCTCACATGTCTCACAAAACGATTTCTCAAGATTTTCCATATTTTTTTCTGCTTCAAACACATAATATTAAATTGCACTGAAAGGTTAACTTGCTGATTTTCCATATCAAAGACTTTTTATATCAGTAGATTTAGAAACCACAATAATGTAGGGGTTTTTTAGCTGTTATGAATACCTCTGCCAGAATTTAAATTAAGGTTTTAGCTAATAAAATGAAACTGTCATATTGGAAACCCACAGATTTCAGATATTACTACTAAAGAAGCTAACCAATTTAAAATCAAATTGTAATTCAGATTTCAGGCAGCATAAGTTTCTCCTAGAGAGTGGCTGATATTATGACTGCAGTAGAAATAATTGTGTTGCAAAGATTTACAATAGCTGACTTTTTGGCATATTTTCTGAGTTATATTTCTAGGGGAAGCTGGAAGTTCCTATAACCAAGCATATTCTATAAGGAAACTCTTGGGGAAGGTTCCTCATGCCATGTGTCTCAAGAGAGTGCTCTATCTTCAGGACCATTCAACTGCAGTACCTGCATCACTTGCCATATATCAACTTGATGGTGATTTCCCAGCACTTGTAAGAAAACATGCAAAGAGCTTTTGGTTATCTATTCCACATAAGAAGGAATTATTCTGAAATTTAGAAACTCTGAAATTTAGAAGCCAAGACCAGACAAAAGTATGCTGTAGTCTGGCCTTAAAAAGCAGTGCTTGATGTTAAAGTTTAGCACAGAAGGCACTGGATGGTTATGAGGAGACATGGATATCTGAGGAATTTATCCCTGTTTTGGTTTTTTTCCTATTACATTTTATTCAGCATACAAACAATTCTTGCTTATTTATTGTGTACAAGACAGAAAATGTCACAAGTTTTCAGTAACAATACATAAGGCAATGAATTACACTATCTGCCTGCCACTAAGTATTGCAGATTTTTCTGTTAGAAAGGAGAAAATTGCCCAGAGGAATGGATACAGTTGGACTCATTTCCAGTAGATTAGTTTTCCCTGACTGGACACACCATCTTTCCCTTACTGGGAAAAATATTTGCTTCATTTGCTTAAAACATTTAAACTCAGAACATATAAAGACAACTTTTATGTTGCACTTTCCAAAGCATTCTGGGCTGGAGAAATAGTGCCAGATCCTTTCAGAATATTCAGGTAGTGAATTAGCATTCCAGGGTCTTCAGTATCAGATCATATTACAGATTCCTAAAATGGATTAGATGAATAAGGGAGCTCATATCATAGAAGATAAATGCCAAATGAAAAATATGTGCCCACTAAAATTCTTCAGTGTACTCATCCAGTTGTCTTGATATCCATTTTCAGAAAGTCAGGACTAAAGCTTAGCTAAGTAAGTTTTTGACTTACAAGTATATTAAAAGAACTTACAGATCTTATTGCAATCTGCTACAAGAGATGTCATTCGCAATTTTGAGGGTATATCAACATGGCCAAGAAGGAATTATGTTTGATTTCAGACCAAATAACTGCCGGCCTATTGACTAGTGACTTTAGAACCAGATGGATTCTATTAGACAATATTAATTTATTAATTCATATGGAGCTTTGTCTATATCTAAAGGATGAAGGGGCTAAAGGGTCATGCCCTCAAATGACCTGCCATTAAGCTCACTGGAATATAATCATAGAATCATTTAGGTTGGAAAAGACCTTTAAGATCATCAAGTCCTACTGCTAACACAGCACTGCCAAGGCCACCACAAATCCTCTCCCTAAGTGCCACATCTACACATCTTTTAAATACCTCCAGGGAGCCTGTTCAAACGCTTAACACTATTTCTGTGAGGAAATTTTTCCTTATATCTGATCTAAACCTCCCCTGTCACCACATTTCTTCTTGTCCTATTGATTGTTACCTGGGAGAAGAGACTGACACCTATCTTGCCACCACCTCCTTTGAGGTAGAGTGATAAGATCTCTCCTGAGCTTCCCCTTCTCCAGCCTAAAGCTCCCTCAGCTGCTCCTCACAGGACTTGTGCTCCAGACCCTTCATCAGCTCCATTGCCTTTCCCCGAGCACGCTCCAGCACCTCAATGTTTTTTGTACTGAGGAGCTCAGAACTGGATGCAGGACTCGAGGTGTGGCCTCACCAGTGCCATGTACAGGGGGACAATTCCTGCCCTGGTCCTGCTGGACACACTATTCCTGATACAGGCTGGGATGCCACTGGCCTTCTTTGCCCATGGCGCACACGCCACTTTGCACATGGGCACACGCTGGCTTGTGTTCAGCTGCTGTTGCCCAGCACCCACAGATCCTTTATCCCTTGGGCATCATTCCAGCCACTCTGTCCCCAGCCTGCAGCACTGCATGAGGTGACCCAAGTGCAGGACTCAGCACTTTGCCCTGTTGAACCTCACCCAGTTGGCCTCAGCCCATTGATCCAGCCTGTCCAGATCCCTCTGCAGAACCTCCCCACCCTCCAGCAGATCAACACTCCTGCCAAACTTGGTTATCAGCAAACTGACTGAAGGTGCCCTAGATCAGCCAGGTCATCAACAGGGACATTAAACAGGACTGGCCAAATACTGAGCCATGGGGAACTCCACTAAGGACCAGCTGCCAGCTGGATGGAACTCCATTTAACCACCATTCTTGGGCCTGGCCACCCAGCCAATTTGTCACACATCCAGTACTAGTTCTACATTCAACACAGAAGGAAAGAGAACAAACAGAAGAGCTACTGGTAGTTTGCCAAACAAGATGAACTATCCTGGCAATATTTTTATTGGTATAATTGAACCTCTGCAAACAGACTTTGTCAATACTGCCTCTTCATTTAACAGTCCAGGCTGATGTAGAATTTCTTGGCAACCTCAAAAGGACATACAAGGCAATGGATATATTTCTTCAGCCATTCTAGTTAAGCTACGTCCAACAAACATAGAGATTATTGACTTCACGGAAACCACTGTATTAAAAGGAAACATGGAATTGTGTCGACTCTTTAGAAATAGAGAAATACTTTAGTAAATTACAGTCTTCTTACCCAATGTTTTGACAGGGTCAGAATAGTCAGAATCTGTAAACTGCCCTTTAATGTTAGTTGCTCTGAACTTAAATCTGTGAAAGAAAACCAGAAAAACTAATGAAATAAAGTTTATGTGCATTTTCTTAAATATGGTTTCACTTACAAACTAAAATAATATATTTAAGTTTAGTATATTATAATTTAAAATAATTATTCACCTGCAAAAGTGATATTATGGCAGACATCAAGAACTCAGTGTCAAAATCTTAAATGTATATAAAACCCCAATGTGAATTACTTATCTTGAATTTGGATTTATTTAATTTAAGGACTCAATAAGCATCTTTTGCTTGAAAAATTTTATTAAAAATTTGTCTCCCATACCCATGCTCAAACAAAAAAATTAAAATGAGATACATATGATGATTAGTTCAATCTCCTCCTTTTCTAATTTAACTATATGTTTTGAATGTTTGCACAAATCTATATTGCACTTAAATCTTTCTCTTGGACAAACATGGAGACAAATGTACTTACAGGTACTGCTTTCTTGGTTTCAGTGGGCCATTACATATTTTGTCCTGACTGCCTGGTATCAGACATGTAGTATCAGCACCTATGACATATATCTCTTCTTTCCCACTCAGATCTTCTTTTCCTTCTATGCATGGTGGGTTTGGAAAGCCTTCGTTTGTAAAATATGGCCTTGGTCTGTTGAAGTAGGCATCATACCACTTGGTAACATTCCCATCATGCTGAGCTATTGCCAAGAAAAGAAATAATAGATACAATTTACATTCTAACCAGACTGCAGTTAAGGAAGTTACATAGAAAATTATTTTTTAAGAGCTTAGGATGCTATTGGTGCAATTTACACAAATAGGTCTATAACTGAATTTGCACTTAAACCCAAATTTCCTTACTATCCACACTATCCGTGTTTTGTTAATGCTGAGTAGGCCAACTAAATCACAACTAGAAAATTTGAGGGGCAATTTTACACAGCAGCTCTGCCTGTAGAGTACATTACTTGCACAAGACAAAGTCACTCGACTTTGAAACTGAGCATGGCTAGCTAGCAAAGCCAGTAAAAACTCTTTAGTCTGAATACAGTAAGGATTATTTCATAAATTGAATTACTAGCTTTCCACACATGGATGGTACCCAGCAGCTCTTGAGAAAAATCTTCACAATGTTGCTTAGCGTGGTCTTTATTTATTTTTCAGTTCAAGAGAATCTTCACAGCAATAGCTATGAAGTAAATTCATTAGGATTAGTGCTAAAATGCAAAATTCAGAAAAAGGTGAGACACAAGATGGGTTCACTTAATGTGCATACTTTACTTATATACTTTGAAACCAAGTAAAATAAGGTATTTAAATACCTGGAGTTTGTCCTTCTTAGGTAAAGTAAGCCTGACCATATGATATCCTATAATAAAACTCCCACTCACATTGGTAAGCAGTTACTCAAAAGGTTTCACAGCACTGCTCATATGAGTAAATGTTCATCAGCCCGTACAAGGGAATAAACATTCTTACCCACAGTCTACAGAGGGGATTTATATAACTCACTGCCCCCGTAATGAAATGGAAATATCAACTGCACATGGCTCCGTTCTTTTACAGGCAACACTAATAGCAACAGAAGAATAACCTTGCCAAACACCAAAAGTTTCATATTCATTTATACTCACAAATGTTAAATGTTGGGGGGTTTTCCAAGGAAACAGAAAATAAAGAACTATAGTGATAAAATTAGGGACTGAATAATATTGGTAGCTTCAAACAGCATGGAAGACACTTCACTGGAAAGCATTCCCAGAATCCAGTACCCAGCCCACAGGTATTGTGTGCCCTTAGTGCTGTTGCCACAGCAGAATTGACTTTGTTGTCTGTCTTCTAAAATGAAATTACTGAAATCCAAGAAACAAATGAAAAAGACAAACAACCTGAACCCAAAAACTGTTTTCAAGGGAACTTATTAAATTCTACCTCCAGCTTCCACAACAAGAACTTGTATCTTCTTGATAGGGCCATGATCATCACTGTAATAACATATTGGCATTCTGATTGTAATTGTTGTAGCTGTGACGAGTAGTGCTCCATTGGTATCATAAACAGGTGCTGGTTTCTTTTTGGGCCTTGGCGGTTCTGTTTTTAAGCAGAGATATACCAGAGAGTTTTACAATATTTTCACTGCAGGTACATTGTTCAAGCACACAGCTGAGTTATGCAAAAAAAATCTTCAGCATATTTTCAAGGATGACTTAATGTTCTACCTTACTGTCTTAAACCTCTAAAAGCTATATTCTGATAAATGCCTACATATATAGTTTTCAATTAAAAGAAAAAACAATAAAAACAGTGAGTTTCAATTTTTCAATTAATATGAATCAATGACTTTGTTTATTTCAACAACTGTGATACTGCATACTTAGCTATTCCTATGTCATATTCTAAGCTGTTTGCTGATAGTAACTAAAATATTGAACTTGATATTCTTATTTCAATGAGTCTGCATGTGCTTGACAGTATGATTCTGATACAAATAGCAAATGATCAGCAAAACTGAACACTACAATTCAAGGGGATTAATTATACATTCCTGCTCCTACATTATGCAGCTTCTAAATAATAGCTCAAGGCATACAGCTGTGTAATCACTGGTGGAACAGCGATTTCTTCAGAATTTATAGAGATTACAGATATAGTGTGCTTTGTGGGACATACCTTTGATATCCATGGTTATTTTCAATTGAATTTTTGGCCCTGCACCAGCACCATTAATTGCATACACCTTAAAAAAAGAAATATTTGTTTTAATGAGTATTGTAATAGCTTCAAATTGGCCAATTCTGGATATATGTGGAGTAACAATAAATGCTGAAACACTCCTTTTGTCATTCACACTAGGCTAGAACTTACTTTACATTGCTTTGAAATCCTAAGTGTGGTAACACTTCATTGCTTATAATGTAGCTCTTAAAATAGGAGTAAGCAAGTTCACTTAAAGAATGATCTTTCCTTCTCTCATGTCCCAGTCTCTGACTATTTGAAAGTACTTCATGCACATACTTCTAGCAAGCTCCCCTTGCAGAGCTGGACCTTTCATGTCCAGTGAGCAATGCCAGTACTGGAATTAAGACAGAAATTTAGTCTTGTGCTTGTTACTATGTATCACAATTTGCTTTGCTAAGTACATGAATTGGTCATCCAGACTAGTGATGCATCCTGCTTCCGTTCACCCTATCCTGTTCACTGTTCTCCTTTTTCCTCAGACTTGCCTCTCTTTGCACCCCAGCTAACATTCTTGGCATGAAAATCTCATATTCAGCCAAAGTTTCAAGCTAATCTCACACTTATATAAAAGAAAAATGGATAAACCACCCCCTCCCACACACACAGCACTCAAATGTATCAGTTCTTACGCTGACATTATAGGTATGTCCTCCTTTTAGTCCTTCTATCATGGCAGTGACTGACTGATCTTTTTTTTCAATCACACTAAGGTTGTGGATCTGGATGGCAGCAGGGTCATCTTCATTGTAAACCATAGCTTGATACACTTGAATATTTCCATTTGGTTCAGATGGTGGCACAAATGTCACTTGGAATTTTGTTACTTCATCTGGTATCTTCTGAAAAGTCATGTTGTTAGGTGGGTCTTCAGGCACTGAAATAAATATTTCAATGACCCACTTAATCAGTTTGCTACTATAATTATTAGAGCAAAACCTGAAAAATTAAAATTGCATTTTTTGTATATGAGTATTATTTCATTGATATTTTCTGTTTTTTATTACAAATTCTCAAATACCTATTGCATATGAAAATATTCATAAACACAATAAAAAGTCAAATATCTACTGAAATCCTTCTCTTAATGATGTCACTGAATGCTACAAAGTCTTAAAATAATGACTAGATAACACTCAGTAGTCTATACTTAGAAATTTGTTTTCTGATTATGTATTTTAAAAGCCTGAAAGCATCATTATACCTTGAAACACATCTGGGGTAGACAAATCCTTGCACAGGTTGACAAGCAAGAAGCAAGAGTCAGTGAGTATTCCTTTCTGAAAACAGCAGAGTATTCCTCTGTTAACAGCAAGCTCCCTCCCAACATATAAACAAGCCACTGTGCTCCTGAAAGTCTCTGCTTATCACAACTAAATCTTTAGGAAAATCTTTCCACTGACTAATGCCCAGACACAAGCACAACATGCATTTTTCCTGGAGGCAGTTTCTTGTCAAATGCTGATTCCAGTAGCTTATTCTTAAGACAGCAAAGGTATAAATCATTTTCCCAATGTCCCTATCTGAAAGAAAAGGCTGTAAAATTTTTTCCAGGCAGCTGAATATTTATTGCTCTACCTGAGCAGCAAGTATGTAGCGTGACCTCTAAATAGTGAAATCAAGTGACGGAAGGCAAATACCTTCCCTCAGCCAAGGATTTAGATGCAGTTGTCCTATTTCCCAGGTTTTTATACCAGTCAACAAATGCTTACTGAGGCTTCTCTCGAGTAATTCTGTGTCAACTGGTCCTAACTAAGCCAATGCTAAGCTGTACAAACCAGATGAAACAAGATGAAATGGAAAAAAATAACTGTTCCTCTCTAAAGTTACTGCACCTCCTAATGTATCACATATTTACATAAGGAAAAGGGCTACCAGAAAAGGTACCACAGGATGCTGTCTGTCTAATGTATATATATGTATATATATACACACACATATCATATCATATCATATCATATCATATCATATCATATCATATCATATCATATCATATCATATCATATCAATAGGGACCTTGGATTTTCATACATCAAAGGAAAGATAAATGGTAAATGAAGTCACAGTGTAGTACATTTAAATCTGATGTTAGCCTGAGTATGTAACTAAAAAGTTGTTCTGCAGCAGACCCACTGGAGATAAGGTAACTATGCTTTATACACACGTGATAATTTGTTTGAATGAAACAGAACTTTAATACCTCTTGAGAAAATAATTTTAGTGTTTTGCTTGTTTGTATGTTTAAACAATGGAAAACACATGTTTGTTTAAACAATTCAAAACCAGCAAAGACAGAAGACAGAGCATAACCATGATCTATGTATGTAAAGTTAGGACTATATCTTCCCCACGTACATATTTATATTTCTGTACTATTTATAGTTATATAAGCAAATTCAAATGGTGTCTACTTTTCTGTAACATCTCATCTCTCAGTTTTATTTCTCTGACTAACTTAACAGCATCATCTACTTTTGTCACCTTAATATCTAGCTTATTCTCCAGATTGTTTAGAATCTGTGGAACAGTTAACTCAAGCAGAGTTTCCTATGGCCCTTCACTAGCAACTTCCTTCCACTGAGAATACACAGATAATGCCCTCAAGTCTGCACAGATACCATTTATAAATTGTAGGATTCACTTCACTTAATTTTTTATATTTAAATTTTGCACCAAAACCAAGGATGTTGTATGAAGTTTTCAGTAGTTTCTTAACAGGTACACAAGTAAGACAGGTATCTTATATATACATGCTAATGTATAGATAGAATGTCTCTCTTCATTGGCTGTAGAAGTAATCTAGTTGGCTGTGTTCCACATAAGCAAATTTTACATGGAGCAAGGTAGGATCCCAGCGTAACTAAAGGCAAATCTTAGTATTTATAACAATCCCTTTTTTGTTTTCTGACACCTTTTTAAATATTAAAGAAACAATATTGTGAGGACAAATCTGTATTAAAAGCCCACCTTGTGTTCAAAGCCCTCATGTATTTGTCAAATCAAAGAAAAACTGTGAATTTTGACCTGTATAAAGTAGAAAAAAATTACAAACCTGCTTCAAAAGTGGAGACAATTACTGGGGAACTAGCCTTGCCTTCTAGGAGTGCAGCATTAACATCCCCCGTAAAGGCAGTGATCACTACAGAATACCTCGTAAATGCTTTCAAATCAGAAATTTCTAAGACTTTATCCTCCTCATTTGTCTTCAAAAACTGAGTTTTATAGTTGTCATTATCCACCTGTAAAAAAATAGTAAAAAAAAAAAAAGTTGTTACAAGGCTAGAAACAGCAAAAGCAGGAAATTATTATTTGAACATCTTATTTAATTTTTATTCTTCCAGTTTCCTAACTAGTTATATAGAAGGGTTCACAAGAATTCTCTGGATACCAAGTGTATAAAGCTGTGCTGGGAAATACATTCCCATCTAACCCACGTGTTGCCTTTCTGGCACTTCATGTAGTATGTGGTTTAAGGGAATGGGCTCTTTGGCTGGTGCTCTCTCCTACCAAGCAAACATGAATTTTCCTATTTGGAGACACTGGGCCAGGGCAATTAGAGTGAACTGCAATAGGCATCAAACTAGGCAAAGATCCAGAAGATGAGTAGCTATATAGCAGAAGATTGTTTGGAATACAATTAGAAAGTTGAGCAGCAATATATAATGTTGGCACAACAGCAGAAAGTGCAATTCTTCTTTGGATATATTAATAGAAGCTTTTTTTTTAATGAGGGAGTTGGGAAGGATTAATTCTCCCACTAGAACAGCTGGAAAGCTTTAAGGTTCAATCTTAAAAAAAGGAGGATTATAGGATACCTAGTAATAACTTTAAGATATAGAAAATAATGCTAATAAATGGAAGATAACCCACTGTTTACAGTGTTCACAAAAATACAAATAGAAATTTTACTTACACAAAAACCAACTAGAATTAAAAATTACACAATCGGCAATGATGTATCTAAAAACATAATTAAATCCATTACTATTAATTTAATTATAAGCTAAAATAATATATTGAGGGTTGCTGAGCAATTTTCATCACTGGATATTGTAAGAAAAAGATAATGAATAATTTTTGACAAATACTTTAGGTACACTTGTTTCTGTGTTAGAGCAGGCTACAGGCTGGATTACATTGTGGATACCTCTCATCCTTACATCTCAAATAATCTGTAGTTCTGTAGAAAAAGCTCCAGTGTTGGACTTTATATCCAATTAATCACTTCTAACCGTAGCTTCAAAAACAAGAAAAAGGAAAAAAATTGATGCTTTTCTAGTGTTTCATCAAGTATCATTTACAAAATTGTATTTATGTATATTCCCACTGCTTCAATTTTTATTATTGTTTCTTCAGTGTGTAATTTGAAAGAGAATTAGGTAGCTGTACAGTAGTTTTCCCACTGAACAAAATCTGTATTAAATGCAGCTGATAAAACATTAGAATAGCTCAAGCATGCCATTTATTTGACAGATAGGCATATATCCCCACTGAGAATTAACCTGAACTAAACTTTCTGATGAATTACACAGACATTCATTTCCTGGGATGGCAATCAAGAGCTGAAACATTTTCTTCTTTCTGACTATCAAAAATCTGGCATATAAATATTTATTCAACATCTAAAGGAAAATCACAGTACTACATCATTAAATATATTTCTATTCTTCATGAAGTTTAATGGTTAAGTTCCATTTTCCTTACTCATTTCCAGGAATATTTTATTCAGAAGTACTTCTGATTGTAGTAAGACAAAATAAAACATGACTTGGAGGAAAAGCAATGGAGTAGTTTTTAGCTTTTCTGGTCCTTAAAACTGCAAGGCACATCCTAGTAATTTAAGCAAATCCTAATATATTCAGTTATGAATACTAATTATTGACTTTTAGTATATAACAGAGGAGAAACCTGAATTATTCTGTTCTATGATGCTATTTTTATAAATATTTAAAGATAGTTGAGAATAAAAATTAGTAAAGTTATACATACTGGAAGTTTGTGGAATTTGGAGTCTTCATAAAAATTTCCCACTGGGACAATAAAATATATACTAAAAATTTCACTGAAAAAGATTGGGACAGCTTTATTGGTCTTTAAGAAGGAATAGGTTTGTCTACTAAAGTTCTACAGAACTGGCACCTGTAGTTACTGGTTATTAGACAGACACCTAATTACAAGGAATTCATAAACTTAAAGCTGGTTATCTGAAATATACTTAGAAAAAAACCCAAAAAACTCACTTTGTAAAAACAAAACTGGTCTTCCAAACTGAATATTTAAAACAGTTTTTGAAGTTCCTTTCAAATGCTGGCAAGTTCACCTGGAACATTCCATAGATCATCTTCCTTCAGGAGTTTTATTATAACTTATATTGATAAGGTATTTATAATATTTTTAGAGTGTAGATTGAGATGATATAATTTATAATTTTGGAATTATGAGACAGCAAGGAAATTGTTTCATTGCAAATTGATAAAATATTAAACCCAAAAAAATCAAGCTTTGAAAACTGAATTTTTAAGTTTTATGAAAACCATGAAATGTTTTCCTGCTGATGCACTAAAACACTGTTTAGTCAAAAATGACAGGAAGAAGTCTTCTTTAACTTTATTAGAGAGGAAATAACACTTGCTATGTAGTGTTTAGTGACATATGCCTTGGACCAAGCAATCACCCCTGTAAGTCCTCCCCGTGTCGTACATCCTTCCTCCTGCCATGCTACTGCTGCAGTAAGCACGTTCAGAACTGAGCAGATTTCACTCTACATGTTGTAGAATGAACTTAGAGGAAGAGAAAATTACAGGACTACACATTACTCTCTCTTGTAACTTTTCTGAATAGCTTAAAAATAGTTGGTATTTTTTTACTGATCTCCTTAGGTATTTTGATTGCAGAAATATCTCAACATTCATATATTAGCAGATCTGTAACTCTTATGACAGATTCAGAAAAATTAAATATACACACATAGTCTTACTCTCTTCTCAGAAAACTAGACTTTCTGTTTAAAGGCCTTAAATGGTTTGAAGTAGACTTCAATTTTTTCCTACTATCTAACAGAATGATACAAAATTTTTGAAACTTTAAATGGCAACTTTTCCTAGGTAACGTCTGGTAATCTACTTCCTATTTTCACTTACAGCCCTGTCTGTATAATTCCTGGCAGAATATGGAACCTATATCCTACTTCTCATGTGCTTGAACTCAGAAAGATGCCTATCTTGCCACAAGGCAGGAAATGGGGTTTATTAATGGTGGTTTTAAGGAGTTTTGTAAGTGCAGTAGAGGATGAAAAGAGAAAAGCCACTAGAGTGTTTCTCTTATGTCAGCTTTTTTTGTTTATAAAGATCAAGGAGAAAGAAGTGTTATTACTGTGCTACCAAAACACAGCTAATCTGATGGACGGAGCACCAAGTGCAAAGTGGGAAATCTAGTTTGACTTTAAAGTTTGCCCTCTGGTGCCGTGTAACTTTGTACAAGTCATTTCCTTTTGCTAGGCTCTCCACTTTGGTTTGTAAAATCACTGCGATGAACCTTTCTTTCCTTTAAAGAAGAAAAAGTAATTATGGTTAAAAAGAGGTCCACTTCCACAAAGCTCAGCTACTGTTTTCCTGTGTACATTTATAGATACACCTTTTTTTCCTCCAAGACCTCTTATTAGTACATTTTTTAATATGAAGCAATTAATTTAACTCCCATTAATAAATTAATAAATGTACAATTAATTCTTATGTGAAATTTATGTGGAAATAGACACAATTATATGGTTTTCAATCCAGTTATGTCTGTCCTGCAATTTCTATAAGAACATCTGCTATAGTATTGATATCCCCAAACCTCTCTATAACCACTAAGAGTAAAACAGAGTTGCCTTACTGAGGTAACATCTATGAGGTAGCTCGTTGGTCCAGTAATGATGGCAGGCTCCCTCCAGCTGACATTAATACTGTGAGGAGATGTAGCTAAAACAGTCACATTTTCTGGAGGACCATCTGGAGCTGTAGAAAAAAATGTGTATGTGAACCATGGCCAAGGAAGTGCACAAAAAGTAACCCAGTATAATTTTAATGGCCAGTAGAGATTTGAAAATAAAACTTTGTCACACAATTAAGATTACACACTGCTTAAATAACTATATTTTTTCTTTTTTTTCATATGTAAGTCATACCATGTGATTTAGAAATACATCTTTCATTGTAACCACTACAATTTTTCTAGAGTATGGACTGCCTACAACTTCACCTTAAATTGAGATTATAGGGTCATTTTATTACAAGTTCTTTATAAGTATTTCACATGACACAAGCATAATATATGCAAATATTTATACAAATAGACAAGTATAATATATTTGTTTATGTCAAATGAATCATTCAAAGAACAAGAAATTGTGAAAAGACATCATATTCTGCATGCTAGAAAAAATTTCCAGGAGTATCGGAAAGTACAAGGAGAAATAATTTTCTACATTTCCTTTCAATTTATTCTTAACCAGAAAATCCAAACAAAAGAAGTGGCAAGAATTGCAAGAGGACAAGAATGTCCACATTAAGAAATGAGATTTCCCTAAAATTTCATTTGTTGAGGTGATATGTGAATTAACCTAGTTATTTTTTATTAATGAATAAGAAATTAATGAAATCATAATAACAGCTTGGCAATTCTCAATAAATTGTATTATTTTTTCATAATAACCATTTAAATTTTGGGAAAATAAAATCTGGAATAGAATGACAACAGATTTGTAGACAATCACAGAACTTGGCTCCAGGGTGCCTTGTTTTTGGATGTACTACAAAAAAAAGACAACTGTGGTAAGTATCACTGAACAGCCTGTTAAAAAACAACAATTTATTTGTACATATTTCCAGAACTTGACTTCATGGTGCCTTCTTTTCAATCTACCACAAAAATATCCATATCAGTCAGCAGTATATTATAAAAAATTACTAAAGCAATCATACCCATGCTAATCAGAAGATGCAATCTCTTTTCTCGAACAAGAATATTACCTGAATATGTAGTTTGCCACCATTAATCTTTAGGTAAGAGGGCTAAATGAGGAAAAAGACTGAAGGGTATACAATGCTACTTAGTTTTTCAGGAAGAACACAGGGTAGGAAAAGGAAAACAACATGGAAAGAACTATGTAGCTGTTGCAGTTATGTGTGAAAGATTAATGAGAAAAACAATAAAATTTTGCACTATAGAGGTGAAAATTTGTCACCATCATTGCAGAATAAAACAGAAATATTTGGGATTAGGTAAAGTGCTATGATGAGTTTAGGATGTTGGACACAGGAATTAGATTCCTGTGCTGGGATTAGCAGTAATACACAAGACTTTATAGGCGGGATCAAATTCAACTATTGGAAGCAGTCCCCAAAAATACTGAAGAGCATGGAACAACTGAATGAAGAGTTTGACTGAATGAACTGTGAGTGCACATGAGGGGTGGTGAAAGAGGAGAGTGCTCAGGGAAGGGTGGCTGTCAAGTGGGGACCTACAACAGATAAAACAAAATACAAGGGCAAGCAAGTTCCCTGAAAACCAGAATAAGCACAAATTTTATTTTTCAGGTAATGCATGTCAGGCTTGTTACCAAACAGTGTCTTTCAGTGTAAACAGTGCTTTCAGTAACTATGGCAATGATATTTATCAGCTTTATTGCAAAAGGAAATTTCTGAAAAACAGTATAAAATTATATATATATATAGCTTCTTGGCCTTAGTTTTCAAACCAACCAAGTTTCCAAAGACAGTTTTCCATTGTTTTTTTATAGACCTAATGTATTTGTAGATAATATAGATACTTTGTATTTGTAGATAATATGGTTACTTTAGATAAGTAACTTAAATATAGCATACTGACTGAGTATGCTATATTTGAGTTACTTATCTAAAGTGCATCTAAATATTAATATCTGGTGTATTTTCATTATGTAAAGTAAAATATCATACATTAACCAAATCATACTGAAATGTAGGAATATTTTCTGAAATAACATGCATAATTAGGGGAAAAAACCCATAAAATCATAAAATGAAAGTTATCTGACATGTCTCGTGTCTTACAAAAACCATCTTTTTTAAAACTGTGTTTGATTCAGCAGATAACTGCCGCATTCTGATTTAGGTTTGTTTGTGAAATGCATCTAGTCGATATGAATGTGATATCACTAGCCCCTTTCTCTTATAAATCACAGCAATTTACTCTGGAGAAATGACCTAGTCTTATTCTCTCATTCCCCCATAATCCAATCACTTCCTCTCATAAGCACTTTTCTCCTGGTTTTCACAATAATGCATTTTCTGTAACTAATAACCATCATTTCCTGATTATCATGCTTCTATCCTTGCACAGGAATGTGGGTCTTATGGAGGTCAGGGTCATCATTCCCATCCATCTGTGTCCTGATGCTAAGGCAGCAGTTAAGTGTGTTAGTTTGAAGATAAGTCTGGATAGCCCATCATTTAGCATAATCCTCAAAAATAAGACTGAATACTCCAGTTCTCTAACAGATATTCATGCTTGCCAGGTTGGTTAGGATCAGCTCTTTTTTTTCCTTTCCCAGCAAAAGTTAAGTATGTGTTCCAGTTATTTAATTTTTAATCATCTAGGTATTTTTATGTAATTTTAAACAGTTATACCTTATGGTAGCCCATAATTATTTTCAAATGTTTACTTTTGAAGAAATTTAACAAACAAAGAAAAACAAGTTCTCCCAGGCAGAGCTATCCAGAAGAAAGAACACATAACAAGACATGAAATCTCATTACTTTTCATCACACAGAAACATTTCTTTAATAGTACCAAGCAACGGGGTATCAGCAGGGATTGGGAAAGAAGGCACTGAAAAGAGAAGCATAACCCTCTGCCCCATGCTTCTATGTCCTGGCCTTCATGGGACATTCGAACATCTGGGATTTTCCTTTGTACCTCAGTGTATCCTGGCATTAGGGGACTTGGCAGCTTACCAAAAAGCATTGCATTGTGTAACTGTACGAGATCCAAAATGAGGTCAGTCGTCTCACTCTTGTTCATTTTCCACCTAAGACTGGCCCTCCACAATTATTTTTCTCTCAGAAAACCCAAGTTCAGCCAATCTTATTCACCTCATAAATGTAGTACGGAAACTTGGGTAACTGCAAGAGTGAGGGAACAAAGTTTCCACAGCTATGGAAAACATTTCTTGCCCTTTCCCTTACTGTGACGCAACACTGCAATCTTTTGTGCTGGTAACTATATAAATCTAAATTATGATGAAAATATTTAAACTTGTAGAATAGATTTGGGTCTTGGGCAATCAATCAGCTAAGTAATAATGGTGCCATCACACTACTTTATGAGACAGTAAGACAATTCCTGTGAGGATAATCCGCAAGACAGAAGGCTGAATAGTTTATCTGTGTGATGTGAGAACTGGGCTGTGCTAACAATCCATAATATTTTCACAGAGTAACTCTATAACTACTCTCAGTACAGAACACTGCCATTATTTTTTGTTTGAAACTTGCAAGTGAGTTAAAGAGTCTTGAAAATAATTCCTACAGCCTTACATTTTTCTTTTTGCTGCTCTTGAGGTTTCTTCTCTTTATATTCTGGAAAATGAGTCTAACAGTTCTCACCTTATATGTTCCTCCTGAATATGATAATAAATAACCTCCTGAATATAATACTTGAATATTTTCTTTAGGCTTGAGAGAAACACAAATTTCTGAGAACTCAATGAATTATGAAGAAAAAAAATCCTTTAACTATTGTTTCACAACAAAGGTAACTTTACCTTTGGTAGAAGCAATGTCTTACAGATGCAATTCTTGAAAATCAAGTGAAACAGTGCCCAGCTTCTACCCTCAATGTGCAAACACGACTCCCATTGATTTTATGGGCTAAGTACTCAGAGTATTTTACATAGCAGCTAAGCACTCTTAAGCCCTAACAGACCATGTATATTGGCTGTGCATCAGCAGGCTAATCCAGAGGATGCTTGGCCCTGTTCATGAGGGAAAGGAGAGGGAGATCAACACCTGTTTTCTGCATACACTTTGCAAGGCTGCCCAGAGTGCCGAATCTTCTTGGTGCATTCTGAATTTCTCTTTCCTGATACAGGCTATAGCCTTTGCAAAAGAAAGAGCAGCACTGAGGGAGTTTTTAACAGTAATGCTAAAAACTAGGCTTTGAAAAGTATGAGGTACCTAGAAACCTGCCCTTGCTAAAGATCAGCCACTGCTCATGGAGACTCTCAGCACTGCTGAAGCACAACAGAGCTGCCAGCTGGCTACCCAGATGTGTCATGTCACCTTCCTCTTTTTTTTCCTCCTCAGCTGATTGCCATTACCCCAGGAAAAAGACCAGTGCCCAGACATGACGTTTGGAATAATGCCCATGCCTTCTTGACTCCACAGTGGTGTGTTTTATAGGCAGCTTATCTCCTGATGTGTCACCAGTTTATGTCACAGGAAATTCATTGCTGCCTACTTCTATCACCACAGATACAGGTCAGCAGCCTCAAACACTGGGGCTGGAAGAACTGGTGGAACTTTTATACCTTCGACCCCACCACTTTTAAACTCTCTAACAGAACAAACAGAGGACCTACTGCTGAGAATGGCACTGAATTGGCGTGGAAAGGGCTCCTGCAGTCTATTGAGATGTTTATACTTTTAACTACCATCTTCTCAGTGGGACTGAATAGGGAACTAGCTCTCTTAAACCAAATCATCACAATCTGAAGAGGAAATCATAAAAAGCATCCTAACATTATGCAATTATATGTGTTTTCATTATCTGCTTCTCCTTCCAGTTTAAATCCCTAACTTTTTTAAACTCAGCAACAATTTTTGAAAAGTATTTGCATATGTCAGCAGCTGAGTTCTGTCAATTTAATAGTAAGAAATCTCCCTAGAGCTGCTGGCTCAAGAGTTGCAGACTTCTGTTATCTATTTTCTGCTCCATCTGGGTTTGTTGGGTTTTTTCTTCTCCTTAATTTAAAATGTTGCATTGATTTACAGGCAGAGCTTCCCCATAAGAGTCACTGGACAAAGAAAATAAGTGCACATGAGAATGACTCTGCAGCTGATTCCAGCAGTTCTCAATCTAAAGGACTACTTCTGAGCTTTATAAAAAATCAGGCTGTTATGATGTTTACTATCACAGTGTCTAAAGCCTCCTGTGTTCACATCACATGATTATGAAAACATGAGTGGGACAAGGTAAATATCAGGACCACTGAGTAGTCCTTGGTACACAGCTGTTGTGTACCAAGTTCTTGGTAGCTCTATTATTATTGCTTTGTAATGGGAAATGACTAAAAGAGTTGTGATTAAGTCAGGCAATCCATGGTGATTCTCAGTTGTTCTACAGAGGCTATAGGTGAGATCTCAGATATTCTCTGTTCTAGGATGGCTGCAAACTGGTAGGGAAGATCATATCTTCCCATGACCACTGCCTAAATAATTTATGTTTCGTGTCCCCTTCTCTCAAATATTTAGTGCTGATTTATTTATGACAGCTATCTCTTCTCTTACTTGGAAACTTAAATCCTCAGCTGAGGCATGAGAGTTCTAATATGTGTCATGGAAATCCTGTACATGTTACATGGCTACTCTGATTAGTAAACTCTGTAGGTGGATATGGTTTTGGAAAGAAATCTTAATTCCTCTGAAACTATTGCTTAAATTCCATTGCCAAAAACACACAACAGAATTTCAAGAATATTTTACAACTTAATGAACAGACTTTTAGTCAAAGAATTAAAAAAATACTTTTTTCATTGGCCCACCCCACAGGTGAAATTGTGTTGAAAAATGGCATATCAACTCGCACTAGCAAAAATTCAGACTTACCAAGTCTACACATGTAGTACAGCTGAGGATTGAAATGTTGTTGGGTAAGCAGTAAATATAAAAGAGCATACAAAATACATTGAAATATCAGTCAGTGTTAGGTATGTATACCCACCACACAATTTATATCATATAAATATAAATATAAATATATATATATCATAGGTCAAGTGTTGCTATAAATCCTTATTAACTTCACCAGTATTGTAGGTCTATGAAGAAATAACTTCTAACAAGAATTCTTGCTTATTTAGATGAACATCACATTGTTATAGCATTATGAGACATGTCAGACATCCTTACTTACAGCCAGGAAGGGTTTGAGTTGAAATCCAAGGTGAAGAACTGCCATAACCAACATTTGTACTGGCAGCAATGGCAAATCTGTACCATCTGTATTTTTTCAGTTGATACACTGTGTCTTCTATCCAGTCATCCATGACATTTTCATATAAATACTGATGCATCTCATATTCAATACATTCCATAGGTTCCCAGTCACTGCAGTGGATGGATTGTAGCTGTGTGGTAATCTTGTAGTTTTGGAAGTAGCCAAGGATAGATTTTGGTGATCTCCAATGCAAAGTCACACTTGTTGATTGCACATTGGAAAAAACAATATCCCTGGGAGCACTAGGAACTACAGATGAAAACACTTGTAAGATACCTTAATTTGAATGAAAAGTGGTTGCAACTATAGTACTTTTATCCACTGTTTAAAACATATTTTAATAAGCATATCTAAAGACCAAGATTCAACTTCATATGTTCAATAAGCAATATTTCCAATGGCATAAATCACATTGTACATATTTAGGTGGCATACATTTACTATGGCTTTTGAAATAAAGAAATATTCTTTCAGGCATGGCATGTAGGACCAGCTTTGAGAGATGTGACATTTCTACTGCTGCTTTTGGAGCTATGTCTCAACTAATGGAGGGAATATTACAGGAAGTTATTTTTCTATGCTACCCATAGAATCTTTTACTGTGGGTTCTAACTGGGAATCTTGACCTCTCATTTAGAAATACTCATGTGCCTCCCTCTCTCTTGCTAATATATGAAATCCTCACACAACACATCGAGGTAAGTTTCGTAAGTCTCCTGTTTTACCTTCTGAATTAAAAGTATTAACACATGCAATATGTTTGTCTAGCATTATAGAAGTGCTTTACAAGAACATTAAGAAAAAGAGCTGAATAAAAGATAAAAAATAAACTTCCCACAACTTTTGCTTCCATTTATTTATATGCAGGTTACATTCATGTCCATGAGACAGAAGCAGCACATATATGTACATACATATACATGTACACACATTTACCCTATCTATATTGAGTCAGCAGTGTACTTCCAGATTTCACAGACTAGTTGCAACATATGGTTTTGTGCTATATCACATAGTCATAGAGAAAGCTAATATTATCTCTAAGACTCTGTAAGATAATACTAATACTCTCTACAGCAAAAAACTGTGCAGAAAAATCAGCTCAGAAATCATTGTGTGCACATAGCTTTAAAGAGTGCTTTAGAGTCTTTGGGGGAAGAGGTATCACTGGTAAAAGAAAAACACATGATACATCCTCAAACTGAAACTGAAGAAGTCCCAAGGCTTACATAAAGAGGAAAAGGATCCCAGGCCAACATTACTGGGGAAGAAAGAGAAAACACTCGTTTTTCTTTTCTTTCAGCCTTATGGGAATATCTGATCTTTGCTTTTGTCTGCAACAATTTGTTTACTAATAATCACAATATAATAAGCTGAAACTTTTCCACTAAATATAGATGTTTAACAAAGAATTTAAATTCTGAATCAGACAAAGCCGTGTTGATGAAAAGGTTGAGAAATTAAAATCCCTTCATATGAATCCAAAGCAGGTGTAACAGCCCCCCTGGCTCCCATCTTGCTACACACTAACCATACACAGAACAAGAGCAAACTATATTAAAAAATCTTTGCTAAAGACAATTTCCATCATTATACTCCATGCTATCAAAATTAAAGTTGTTTTTCTCTGTTGTTATGAAGCATGAAGATAAGCACAGAAAGTAGTAAAAAACATCAAAACATGCAGGACCATTCTTGCTTGCCCAGATTTGGAGATGTAATACTTAGTTTACCCACTTTCAAAAAAGTAAAGCACTGCAATATTTTCATAAAAACTCTATAAACTGTATTAGCTATTTGTGTAAATTATAAGAAATGTCCTAGTTTGACTACTACTTTATGGAAAATAAAGGCAGAGAAATGCCACATGTTTAGTAGAAAACACCTGTATCTTTCTTCCATAAATCTTCTACTCTGTTGTAATGTAAGCTGTTAATATCTGTTAAGATACTGCAAAAACATGAATTCTTACACACACAAATATGATAAAGGTAAAATGTGGGATAGCATAGAAAACTAACTATTGGGCTATATTCCAATACAGAATGGACTAGGGTTTGCCATAAAGCAGATAGTAACTGGTTAGTTGCTGGGTGTTAGTAGGAAGGTGGAAATATATACCTTCATTTGCTCAAATGTGCAGCTGGTTAAGCCCTGGCTGGCACAACTGCAGTCTCTGCACCTAAAACAAGGCAGGCTAAAGAGGCTGGTCACAGATACAGGAAGAGCAGTGTCCATGGTCTAGATACCATGGTGGCCTTTCCTTCTTAAGGAAAGTACCTCGTTCCCTTATTTTCAACGTGGATAATGACATCAAAAATAACTGAGAGTTAGCAATTTTGCAGTAAAGAAGGAAAAGACACTTGGCTTTCATAGAACTAGAACCTATGTCAGGCAAAACTATGCTGGCTCTGATTTGTGGGCTCTCCGACAGACTAACCAAATTCTAGTAAATCCATCCTCCATAAGCTTTCCTTGTATTTGGAGAAGAGACTAACTCACTGAAAGTGGGGGAAGAATGGAGGGTGGAGAAATGATGTTTCTCTTTCTAGCTGTCCTTTTTCCCACTGACTGCTGAGGGCCCATACACGTTATCTTCACAAGGCTGAAGGTAACACCTGTGATTATCCCAGGAAGTAACACTACAGGAAAACCACCATTTTTAAAGATAAACTTGCAGGTATCCTGATAGCAGACAATCAGACAAGCATTTCTTCTTTCACACAAAAGCTTTGATAACTATTTTATGTTGTCTTTTTCCCAGTTTATGAAGACCCATATAAACAAAATATTTTGAACCTAAAAATCAAGGGTCAGTCAGCAGAATTCACAGTAAAATTTTCTCTGTCATTCCCTAGACAGACCTTTAAAATGGAATCAGAGCTTTAAACATTAGTCAGTTTAAAATCAAGCTAATTTTTTCTCCTTCCTTACATAGACATATGTAATCGGTCATTAGAACAAATGAAAATATGTGACCTGAAACTGGAGCAGATCAAAGAGGTTTGGTCCTAGGGCCACAGTGAAGAGCAGTGACACCCAGTGGCACAGTATCTCTTGAACTTGGTGATTGTGCTCAGAGACAATTTCAAGACAGCTATGCTATTGGGTTACAGATACAAAGAGAATTACAATTACTCTAGCATGGAGAATCAGATTTCCATTCCTCAAGAATGACTAAAATTCCCCCAACTTTTTCTGTCCACAGATGGTACTGATTTGAACAAACCATTCCATGCTTCCTAGAGTAATCATGCAGCTTGTCTAAATTTTCTAAACATGACTTAACTATGATGAAGTGATCACAGTTCACACTAAAAATTATGGAAGCCAGAAACTGCATATTTTTCAGTTGTTATTTCAGGTTACATCGGAACTGTATAATGACTTATTATCAATTCTTATACACTGATGAATTCATATGTACCTAGTGGGAATTGTACTATCAATCCAAATTTCCAGCAAGGTGCACTGAAAGAAAAGACATGAAAAAGGTTGTGACTGTGGTATTGTAAGACACTAATTGCTGAGGACTGTGCTCTGCTTAGTTAGTGGGAATTCTCATCCTAATCCCAAGTTTAAATTTCCCAAGAATCATACATGCAATCCCTTAAGTCTCATCACATATCTCACAGTCATTCCCTATTGTATTATGTTTGGTATAATTCAACAATCTCTGGGAGTAGGGAGTTTTTCTAGGTCTGAAACATTTGGTGCAATGTACTCCACATAATTTTCCATTTAATAGCTTCTAATTCAGCTTTTGAAAGCCAGCCAGGGAGATGGCAGAGAGGCTAACCATGAAATGCTGGTTGAATTCAGTTTCCGGACTGGAAGAGGAACAAGGTATTTTCAGGTTCATCTACCATTGTTCATATGATGCCTAAATTTCAACGAAAAGTAACTGAAATCAGATCCACATGGGTTTTTAAGATCCTAATACCTATTTACATGCCTGAGCTCTCACTGAAGTTAACAGAAAGTTAAACACCTAAATAGCAGTTAGTTTGGCAGATCTTGGCCCTATGCTTGTCTGGTTACGATGCTAACAGTCCTTCCAAAGCTGGTGGACTGCTCTGAGACTAAGTTTTTATTTGATAACATAAATAAAAGGAAATTCTTGGTAGAAAAAGCACTAGCACAGTGCAAAACTGACATCAAGTTGAAATTGGCCAGTAGAACTGGCTTAAACTAACAAAAACACTTGGTAGAAAAAACCTTATTCACAATGCAAAGATAACCTAAGGGCAGCAAAGGACACATACACAAATCTACTGAGAAAAGAGAGGTTATGGCTTTCCGTGGAGACTTTTGTGGAAAGCAACAACTACAGCTGCACGGGCCACGAACAGAAGAGGGTAATATGATATGGCATAGTTCCTAACGAAGTTAATAAAAAAACGTCTGCCCACAGAACAGCTGCTTGTAGCTGGAGTTTGGATTAAAAGGACTGCGGCAGCCTAGAAGTCTGTTGGGAGGTATTAAGAGCATCAACAGGAGGAAAGTGAAGAACAAAGTAGAACCAACAGCAGTGGGCACACACCAAAAAAAGTCTTCAGAAAATAGAAATAACTGAAAAGAAATATTCTGTATTGATTATCTCCATTAAATTTTGAAAGCTTAGTTATACAAATGAGTTCCATGGGTTAAGCTGATAACCCTGGTCATACTAAATACTAATCGAGTATAAAATGCTAACTTCAGAAGGTCTCATCATGATATAAAGTCCTGCTCAGTATGAGTAAGTACATCATGAACAGGACCCAAATTACATAAAAATGTAAAAACGTGTAGACTATTTTTCCCATGACTTGGGACTGACATTATCAGACATGCTATAAAGGAAATTGCACAGCTGAGAGCATGTCTTAAAAGAGCCTCTATGGACCATGTTTCTCAGTCCTTACCACATTAGAAAACTCAGTGTCCAACTGTGGGATCTAAGTACTGAAAAATCAAATCATGCAAATCTAGAGAGAAATGCACTTCTTTAAGCTAAAAAGAGAAGTAGTGAAAAGCTGCCTGTACTCAAGTCATAAATGTTCAGCTTCCCATTAAAGTAAAACACTGTCTGCTTTTCAGTAAACATTGTACTTGACCTATTAGCTTTGTACATATATGTCGCCACCATTTCTTATATATTAATGCAGAGTTGACCTAGTCCCTACAAAAAAGACAAAAATTCCTTTATCCTATACTATATGAATCATCTTTTTTTATCAACCTTCTTATAAAAATAACACCAGTACAATTTCATTGGCAGCAACCAAGTGATACTGCATTTTTCTAGTGAAGATTTCCCATCAACCTCAAAGCCATTAACTTAAATTTGGACCAAACAACTAATCAGAAGATGCAAAGAAATCCATATTACAAAAAGAAAATTACATCTGGGAAAAAAACTAGTCATGTTGGAAAGAAGTGTTTCAAAGATTCTTACTCCGAATGCACTCTGCAATTTTTGGATTATTTTACTTTAATACAATTTAATACAAAATGTGAACTTGCAGCAGGGATTGACCATGTGAAACACACAGCCCTTTTCTGCATTAGTGACAGGGGACACTGAAGCTCTGCCATTTCCAATACAGTGGCTCTGCAGCAGGCTGATTCCTCAGGATAACCAGGACAACACATCTGCACTGCACATCTTACTTGCAGCCCTAAGAACCACTTGAGGGCATGGGTTTAAACATTCTTCCAGTGCATCACCGTCATCTGTCATTTTCTTCACTGCTTAATGAGGAAAATCATGTAACTCCAGCTCAGAGCTGTCATGAACTGCCAGATCCCGAGAAAAGGATTTATGGTGAAGGAAACAGCATTTCCTTGGATGTGAAGATGGCTTTAAAGTCTTGCTATGTTTTATGCTTCTCAAAGGTCTTGATTAAAAAAGCCCACATTTTCCAGTGGGAACCTCCATACTGGAGATAAAAATCCAGAATCTTTAGAGTCCTCCTTGTGCAGAGAGTAAAGATATTTTGTGCACATGTAACAAAAGATGATGCTAATTTGCCACCTCCACACCAAAAGACCTGAGAAACTTTCTCATCACCAATTCCTTTAGGCACTATTCTTTATTCACACAACATACTTCTGTGTATAGTTACAAGTTATTAATGGCCTGGAAAATGAAGCCCAGGTTAAATGAAAAAATGCTTCTTGGGCAAATTTCTAGCCATATATCTTTTAAATGTAAGTCATCATTAATGCATCTCTGTTTAGCAGAAAACAAATGGTAAGGACTGTCATCAGAGTACGGTGGGGGCCTCAACCTCTTCTCAGAGGTTACCTTACCTGTGTTCAGGTATAATATCAGGTATGACTAGCAGCAAGGGGGAGAAGTGGGGGAATTACTCTGTGTGTCTTAATACTGCAATCAATGTTAATCAATATGATCAACATTATCACAAAACAATGAAAAGTCTATAAAAAAATCTAAATGAAAAGAAAACTTAAAGCAGAAGCAGTTTGCTTTTTATTATTCATGCTTTGGATACCCCCAAGTGGCTTTTTAATTGTTCTATTTTTATTGTAAACTGAATGACTGTTACACTTGTCCCAGATTGGTTAGTTAACTGAACATTCACAGCTTTAGTGTGCCTTTTGGAGAAGTTTCCTACTATTTTATGGCTGTCTCTTGCTTCTAAAAATTCACTCAACCTTAATGAAATTTCATTTTGGTATGTGCATTATCTTGAAAATAATCCAAGGATATCTATTCAGTCATAAAATCCTAACTCATTTATGCATGTGTATGTATACTATATTATCTTTCATATCCCTTATAATGTATTTAATCACAAACTAATACTACCACTACAAAGCTGACAGCTTTTATAACATACTGCAGCCTGGCAGAAGTGGTTTACCATGACAATGGAGCTAGATTAGACACAAAACACTACTAATCTCCTCATAAATTTAAGCTTCATGTTTAATTGTACCAGATATGAACAAATTTACCTCAAAAAAGGCAAATAATCTTGCCAAGAATTTAAAGGTCAAATGCTATGCAGTGAGACACTGAGCCAAATTCGATTTCACTTTATGTCAGAAATAAATGCATTGTCAGTGACTCAGTGCTGGCTACATATTCTGTGACTAATCTTAGACCACCATAAATAAGAAGCTGACAACAGCTATAAAACTGTTTCCATTCCCATCCATGAATCTCCAATTCCTAGTATCCAGTCACTACAAAACAATTCATTCAAACACACAGCTAAGGAAATGTCCTAATAATAACTGGTTTGTTGCAAATATGACTAAGCAACAACGAAGCAAGAAAGGGTCAGTGTAGGGTTTGTGGCAAAAAGTACATGTGTTGTAGTATAAATCCTTCACTTAGGAAAACTCCCAGTGATAAGACACATAAAACAAATGTTACAAAATAAAGACTGGTTTGGGATTTTTTCCCTGCTAGCACAACTCCTTATAACATGGACCATAAGACACCACCAATCTCTCCCTAAAGACCAGGCTTAATCCAAAGCTTTCTCAGTCTTTCCTCAAGGACTAATTAATAGCCAATCCCAAATTTCTCAGAAATCCCAACAATTAACAACAATTAACTTTAGGCTTCTTTAACACTGCTAGAAGCCTTTCCCTCATCCTCCAAGATGTGAAGCCCCTGGGAAGTCTCCTGTTCTCCTCTGTTACCAGAGGGTAACATCCCTTCTATGAAACTATCTCAAATCTGAACTCCATCCCCAGGTTCAGTCTTGCTCTAGCTCTGAGGGTTGGCTGTTCAGCAGCCATGGTGCAAAAGAAAGCTTTGAGTGTTCTGACTGCGTTTGAGAAATGTCTGGAAATGCAGGAGCACAAGCATCTACCGTCGAGCACAGCAGCTCAGCTCACTACATTATTTCCAGCCAACACTGCAAAATGTTGTGCAAGGGTATGCCCATGTCTAATACTTAAACAATGCCTTTGCCTTTTCAAAATGGGATTTTGAGCCCCGCTGATGAACAGAAGTTTCTGAGCAAACAAGAGGACAGATGAACAAGGCATAAGTCTTAAATTGCCAAGGTTCTGGACAGAAGCAGACCAGCCAGGATCACGAACTGGCAGCATTTGTAGGGGGACTGTTGATGAGGAAGCCAATTTAGACAGAAAATTTCATCAGAAATATGTATGAATGTGCCACGTCATAGTTCAAATAACAGATGTGGCCAGGCTTTAGTGGGATAGACTGTATCATGAGGAGGGGCAGTCATCAAAGTACAACCCTGGCTATTTTCACAATGTTGGCCAAAATATGCCAGCAAGGGGCTTGTCCTCATTTGGAGCTCATCCATTTGATCTGAAACCAAAGCAGCAGTAGTTCAGCTGACGTGGTCTAGATTTGTTCAGACATGCACATCCACAAGTGTAATTTTAAGAAGTGTGGAAATCAAAGCTCATAATGGGAGACCAAGGCTTTGTAGACAGGAGGGATCCAGGGGAGGTGCATGCCACTCAGGAAGGTAGCAACAGGAAGTCTAAGAGCAAGGGTAAGTCTGATCTCCTCCAAGTTCGATGTCTGACTCAAGTCTGCATAGCCGAGCTGCTCCCCTCCATTTGTCATTCGGAACCAAAACCTTGTTGCTGACAGATTCCTGTGTTTGTTATTTGACAGATCTGAGTAAATTCACTCTTTCAGTTGAAGTATATATAAGTACTGCAACTCATCTTTTAAGTTATTAAAAAACTTAGTAATAAAGTATTACAAAAGCTAGGTTTGGTTTCTAAGCCTCTCTGGTACAGTTGTGCTCCTCCATCTCACCCCTGTGTTTTCTAATTATTCAGCTTTTCTGAAACAGAGACATCCTCAACTCCATTGCATAAATTGAGGTCACTTAAGAGAACACAAAAAAAAAGGGCTAAATGCAATAATTTCTCCTGTAATTTAGTAGAAAAGTGAAATCTTATCTGGATGTTTCTTGCTTAACATATTTTTTTTTTATATATATATATATTTAACTATCACCAAAGAAGAAAAAAATCCCAAGAAATAGTCTCAAGAGTAAAAATAATCCCTGACTGGAGGACTGAAACAGGCCTTTGCTTCCTGGATTCAGATTTGAGCTCCTCTTCACTTTCAGTTTAGAAGATAAGTACTTAGCCATTCACATAGAACTAACTCTATTTTGCACAGAATATCATATCCATATTTCTATCCATTATCCAGTCAAGTGAAAGCACTGCCAAGATTAGGTGAAGTGTGAAGTGTGTGTGTGGAGAGAAAAAGGAAGACAGACCTTGGGTAACAATTTTTCACTTCAATGCCAGAAAACCTGTCTATGTTCTTCTTTGGATTTAGCTCACAATTTTCTTTCTTGTTTTAAAAATTGTATCCATGAAAAATTATGACAATATTTGCTTGTAGAGGCTAAATTCTTCTCAATTTCCTGAATTCTGAACAGCTTTATTGTCAATGAATTCATACCACTGTCAGTTAGTAAAAGCAAAACAACAAAAATTTTACTCCCAAAAATTTTTTCAGACACACAGTCTCAAATATGCTAAATATGCTAGGAACAAGACAGATATTAAAAGAAAAAAATAATAAGTGATCATAATTAATAAAATAAGTATTCAAACTCACACAGAAAATGTTCTTGTTGTGCTTTAAAAATGGCAGTTTATTCTCATCACTAGGTGTGTTCTAAAACAGGAGAAAGAGGATGCCCTGTTTCTTTTCATTCACTATTAGCAAGAAATTTAAAGAACAGAATGATTTAACTGCCTGTATTGAAGCAGTTTTTCATACCTGCTTGTTTCATAGTAATTTTAAATTAAACAAAAAATTAACTTAAATAATTATTTACCTTTTTCTGGAAGGGTACTGGCATTGCATATCTGTTCTTCACCATCACCAGCAGACGTTGCAGCTTTTATTTTAATTTGATATGTAACATTGGAAAGCAGATTTCTAAAAGTATGCAGTGTATCATAAGATGAAAAATTTGTAGAATTTCCTTCAACTGCTATGATGTAATGTGTAATTACGCCGTTGGCTGAAGCAGGAGGGTCCCACTGCACTAGGATCGACTGCCAACTCATTGCAGTACAACGAATGTTCTGTACAGCATCTGGCACTTAAAGGATACAAGGCACCAAAGATTAACAAGCACACACAACTAAAGTTGTAATCACAGAACAGTATCATTAGAGAAGCAGACCCAATGCTCATAGCAAGAGTCAAACTGCAGTGTCAGACAAATTAATAAAATAAGCCCATTGAAAGAACAAAACTATGACTTTGTCCTCATTAGAGGGTTCATTTCCAATGACTATGAATGTGACTAATAGCACTTGAGAAGGAAGAGGCCATCTATCTGGCTTCTTCCTAGTTGTGGGCTTCAGTTTTGTTTCTCAAAAAAAACCTTTTGCTCATATTTCCCCCATGTTGTTTTAAACACAGTGTGCTATAACAAAGTATATGTACTCCATATACCCACTCCATATACACAGCAACAGCATCAACAGCAGAAGTTCCTTATTTGTTTTCCTATTTATGTCAGCCTTATTTCTTTCAGGCACTACGTACAGAAGTCACTGAGCGTGTTTCAGAACTTTCATACCAATCCTTTTAACTTACTGTTCCCCATCTATTTGCTGGTTGCAGCAGAAGAAATTTTTTTTAATGCTCATAAAAAATTAATGAAGGTAGAAAATACTATAGTCACATTGAAAATAGAGCAATTATTTCCAAGCAATCGGTTAAAGAGAACTGAAGAAAGTACCACAAGTATGGAATGTCAGTGATGAAATGAAACAACTGATGGATGACCATAGCTTTTGAGGAGGACCCCTTCAGCTGCAGGAGTCCAAGAGCCAAACTGAACCAGCCCAGTGATGGTCCAGATTTCTGACAGTGTTGCAACTCTTTGGTACAATAAACAGCATAACTTTTTCCCAGAACATCTTCTTTACCGGTTTGGGAAAGAATCTTCCCTGGAAGCATAATCTTAGCAAACCTGTAGTCATCATATGGGATCTTTTTATTTTGGGGTCTGCTGCTTTTGCTAACAGTGTAAAGTAACCTGGAAGCCCCCTAATCCATGCTTGTCCCCTGGCACTGACAGCTCTTACAGAGCCTGGGGGGTGCTCTGACCTGCCAAAGGAGCTACAGTTTTGCACAGCAGCCAGTTTCACAAACCCACAGGCTCTCTTTAGTGAATGTTATGTATTTCACTTTTAGTGGCTAGCTGCCTTCCTAAAATAAATTATTAAAAAAAAAAGTTAAAAATTTATATTTGTCTAATATAATTTCCAGTTCATTTGCCAATCTTTTGTCCAGCTGCTTTTGATACTGCTAATGTTTCAGTTATTTTCACAGGGATCTGAATTACTGCTTTGATCTGCAAAGACTGATACCTATCTAATTTTCCTCCCTTTATCTGTGTTGCTATTAAAAGATTTATAGTAGCCATATAAGCCTCTCATTTCAGATGAGGACATTTTTAATTCTACACTTCCGAAATCAGACTTCAAACCCAGTCTACAATAGGAATGTGAATTGGTGCTACACAGGCGAGAGACAATGAGATAGTGTTAGGTTATGTTTTCTTTGGAGAGAGGAGGAAGACTTTTGTTCAGCCATACAAGGAAAATAAGTATAAATATATTTAAAACTGTCAGAACTGCATCTTAGAAAAAGTCATATCTAACCTGATTCCATAGTTGTAAACTGGATAGCATTACTGAACTGATTGCCATTCCCAAGCTTGGTAAACGCAGAGACACTGATAAAATAGTGGCTGTATGGTTCTAATCCAACAAGGTTTGCCTCATGGTTTGAACCTGAAATGTTCTTAAGGAAGGAAACATTATTAGTACACAATGAATCTCTAGAAACATTGTCGTCTTCACCTTGAATCTATTGAAATGAACAGAAGATTTACAGCCATAGTTTTCCCTCTTTCACTCTGAGTAGCTTTCAGTCAAATACTGAAAATTATTTTCAGCTTCACACCAACCCCTCTCACCTTCTACATCTCTGCAGTGGAAGAGGTCATGGGTTCTACATAGATTGACGAAGAGTTAAAAAAAAAAAAAGAAGCTAAAACCCACAACTCAATTCCTTGGACCTATTTCTCCAAGACCATGCAAGGCATAGTTGTTCAAATGTTGAGAAGACTGCAGTAACATCAAGGAAAGAGCTGAATTTCAGCAAGAAATTCTGGTGAAAATCTTGTGGGATCCAAATTCAGAGAATTATGGTACCTAAACACAGTATTTCTATATAAATTTCTTTATCTGCCTTGCTGCCACAACCTAAATCTAATTTCTTGCCCATAAAATGCTACAAAACCTGAAAAAATGTAGGGCATAGCTTACACATTCAAGTGCTTCAGCGAGTTTCTGTATTCTAATTTAGTTTGAGACTGCCTCAAATGGACAGATCTTTGGTGGTTTCTATGAATACTCAAAGAATGTGTTTCCAAAGGTAACTGGCTGTAGAATCCACAGTTCCTCTTTCATATGCACATCATGGCCTTTCAGGCATTATGGAAGAACTGGGATGATGCCAGCACTTCCTTCCACGATGGGGAATAACAGCAGACCTCACTGCAGCAGTGCTTTTCCTGCAGCTTTTACAAGCATCTCAGATGAACAGGGTTCACTATAAGCTTGAGATGCAAGCCTGAGCTCAGCTTGCTGCCTTTGCAGTTCATGGAGCATTCCTTGGGGCCACCCAAGCAATCAGATTTAAGCCTTGATCAAATTTTGTATATCATAAAATTATAGATTCATAGAATGGTTTGGGTTGGAAGGAACCTTTAAAGATCATCCAGTTCCAACCCCCATACTGTGGGTAGGGAATCTGCCATAAGACTGGGTTACTCAGAGCTCCACCCAACCTGACTCCGAACATTTATATAGCATCTATTTCTGTTACAATATACTCAGTTCTTATCCTGCAATTATTTTTTTAAATTAAGACCTCTGAACAGTTTTTTATTTTTTTTAAGATGACTAGGAATTACTGCCTCTTTGAATCTTCAAAGTCCTCAGGTACTAAATAGCTAAACAAAGGCAGCCACAAAGCAAGTAACTTCTGTCGTTTTCTAACATCAAGCTTACACTAAAATACAAATTAAGATTAATAAATCTCACCGTTAATGAAACATTAGAAGCTCAAAGCACATTAAAATCAAACCATTTTTCCTGCTTAATTTGAAAAATTGAATTACAGGTATGGTGGGAAGGAAAATAAGCTATCTTAGCAAATAGGAATTTATAGGAGCTTCATAATCCTAGGAGCATAACAGACATTTAAAATATTTGCCATATCTTTCTTTTCCTAAAACATGAAAAAATATTTTAAAAGATTATATACTCTTAATTATAAACATACCCAAAAAAATAGTTTTTCAGTGTTGTTTTGATAAATCTTTAAGTTATATGTCATAATAACACCATTTGACTGGGGACTTGGATCCCATTTTAGCCACACAGAATCTGCGGTGTAGTTGATAATGGTCAAATTCTGGGGTGGAGCTAATGGCACTGCAAAAGAGAAATACTATTGAGTACCAAAACACAAATAATCCAGACAAAACAAGACACGCAGAAGAACATTGGTACTTTTGTTAACATTGGTATCTGAATTCAAGCTAACAGTACTTCATTGCTATTTCAATCTTTTTTTCTTCCTTTTTTGACATGAAGCAAATTCCATTAATCCAGAATACATGTTTAGCCAGCAAGTGATCTTCTTAGAGATCTAACAAATCTATTAATCACTTGAACATCCCTACTGTCAGAACTAAGACATTTAACAGGAGTCATATTATATATATAACTGGAATGTGATATACTTTGCTTCCTACACCATATATGGAGCACAACTCATCATATATTTAAAAGATGTGTAATTTACCATGCAGGGGAGAGGAGGTCCATGTAAAGGAGAACTGTGTGAATGCGTCAGAAATATTTCCACGTTTTATCACTTTTCAGTTACATGGGGGGATAAAGAGAAAGGTACTGCTTGCTTCAAAATCCCTGACACTTTGCAAACCATAACACATTCCAAAGGCAAAAGATATTTCTTCATGGAGTTATTTTTGTAATCCTATGCAGAATGTGACCTCCTCTTGCACACTGTGGCAGGAGGACAAGCACTCAGGAAACACTTGCCTTGTGGTATTTCCTTCTTCTGAAAGCTCTTCACTCACAGACCAGTGGAAATTAATTAATCCTTCATATCAACAGGTCTGATGCTCAGATCTAAGATGGATGCTGTAACATAAGGCCGATATTTTGAAGTTGGTTACAATTGAATTTGCTCACCTGACTCATCTGTGTAGAATTGAAGCACAGCCGATGGACCGGGTCCTTTTATTGTTCTGGCAGCTGCATAAATGCTGTACAATGTGAATGGCAGAAGGTCTTCCAAAATGATAAAATTATTGGTGGTAGAGAATGAATTATTCCTTTCTGGCCCAAATAGATTTAAATCATAATGTATTATAATACCATTTGGCTTAACAGGAGGGTCCCATGAAAGCATAACTGAGGTACTTGAGAGATTTGAAAATGTTTTCATCACAGGTGCTGATTCTGGGACTTTATGAAGAAATATGAAAGAGAAAAGCAAGGATAATCTCAGAAAAATATGAGTTACAATGAAAAATTCTATTTCATGATCTTAAAATAGAAATAGGGTTTGTGTCACTGTATAACAAAAACACTTTAAGTGAAACAAGAAAAATAAACAATTATTTTTTATTTTAGAAAGTTATTTGGGTTTTTTTATATATACATTTCCTTAGGAGTTAATAAAATATCTTAATCTTACCATCTTCATCAGTTCTTATATGAAGACTTAGAGCATGCCGTTCAGAAGATCCTTTATCAGTGGCTGGTGTGATTTTCAGAATGTAATCAGTGTATTTCTCCAGATCGTCAAAAATTATGCTTGTGTTGTAAGTAAGGAAAGATAATATCTTACTGGTTCCCACTTGCATTAAACTTAGAGAAACATGAAAGAAGACTAAGCCATTTGGCTGGGATGGTGGAAGCCAGCTTACATTTACAGAAGATGAGGAAATGTTTTGATAGACCAGATTTTCAACAAAACCTTCTGGGACTATGAGAGATAATAAGCAAAAAATTAAATGCATGGATTACAGTAATAAAACACCCAAACCTCAACCAGAAATAACTGTTCAAAATATAATTAGCCTGAAAATGTCAGTTGCAATATGTTTTACAACTTTTAAAAGTAATTTGTGTTTCAATATCAAAAGCAAAATAGTTGAAGGCATATATGAATAATAATTTCTGTTAAATTTGTTTAGGAAAAGAGTCTTAATGAAAGCTTAAAACAATAATTTTATTCTTGTATCCATAGAGTCTTGTGCTCTATGTTCTTAGTATTTCAAAGACTCAGATCAAAATGCCTTCCTTGCAAAGATAAATATTGCAGCATTGAAAACCACACTTAATGGTATTTTTTTAACTTTGCCATCATAACAGAAAAATAATTTTTAAGTTAGATAATATTTAATATAGAGAATTTAATAAATATTTAATAAAAGCACTGATATACAAGGAGCATGAAAAAAGTTATGAACTTACTATCCTGATCTGTATACACATCTATTTTTTCACTGGTTTTGTTTCCATCTCCAAATGCTGTGCTTGCAGTTAACCACAAAGTATAATGGCTGTATTTTGCCAATTCATCCAGCACTACAAATGGAGACACACTGACGTTGCTGTCATTACCATAACTTGTGAAATTCTAAAGTGAGAAATAAAAGAAAATGTTACCACTTAAAATGTTTTTTATTTGTTGATTTTTCTTTCTAGTTCCCCGTTTAGCCATCACCACCACCAGCATCAGACATGATTCACCATAGTACTCAGAAGACATAAACCTGTGCTTTGACTCCTAATGAGTACTGATTTTTTTCTGAAATACTCAATTTTGTGATGTCTATTTATACTCCTTGTAAGTACTCCAGAGTACATAATAGGCTTCTTCTGTTGTTTGTAATTGTTGAATGCCAATTCAAAGATTAAAACTGTAATATTGCAACGTGTTTATCCATATTTCATCAAGAAAATGATAAAAAGGCAGCATCTGCTAATTGCTCATAGATTACATGAATCACACATGCCTTGGCTGATCATTGACCAAAGGACGTCTCTCTCTTTAATCTATTTTTATGGTAGTAGATTTCGAACTTAAAACTTTCAGTGGCAGAGATCTCACTGCACCACTTGATAAACTGTTCCTTTTGCTAGTTTTCCCTTGCAATTTCCCTTGCAATAACACTATGTCATTATCTCCAAGGAAATGTCTATAGCGAGTGGGCCATATTAAACTGAAGGCATCAACAGACCTGTTTTCCTTTGTGCAGTTACTTGCTACTGAAAGGATAGCAGCAGAACCTAGTCCCACTGTCTTTTGAACTACATTAAAAAAATGTCATCAATACTGTGACTACAACAATAAGTTAGTGCTTCAGATCAGCTCCTCTAAGGAGGCCATTCCTGTTTAGAATCAACCATTTTGGAAGATGAAAAGAAAAAATATAAAGCATATTATTTATATAAATTCAGCTATACCACATAAGTGAATGTGTTGAATCATCCACTGCTTTAGAGGAACCTGGCTTAGATGATGCAACAGAGTTTGGTTCATGGTTTGAAAATTGTTGAGAAGTCATTTAGCTCCTAAGCATATTCAGCTCAAGCACTGGGTAGCAAGTCAAATCTGTGCTGCTGATTCAAAGAGCCGGTAGCGTTTCTCTCTGGCAGCCACATTGTCCCTGCTCGAGCAGATGGCATGGACACCACTTCTCAGGACCAAAGAAGTCCTAGTTTTTTTACATAGCAATAATTTCAGAGTGAGCTGGATTTTGCCCAACCCCCTGATGAATTCCAGCTATTTGGCCTGCCCCCTATTTTTGGTGTTAGATTAAACCCACACCCTCCATTTCTTTAAAAATGCAAGTTAGCTGTCAAGTAAATGTTTTTCGGAAAAAGAGAGGCTGTGAGAGCAAACTTATTAAAGCCGGAGAAAGGCAACAGAAATATTTGGGTATTAAAATTTAGAAACACCACATATAAGCACAGGCATGCTAAAACTGCATACTGAAAAATGATTCTATTTCTCATGAGGAAAGTTCCTACTGAAGAAGACATTGTGATGTGCTCTGTCACACAGTTGAATCAGTACTGTGCAAACTGAGAGTTCAGTATGCAGTCTTGATGTCTGTCACCAATACATATCAACTTATATATCTAATGCAACACTTCCCCAATTTTTTGTACTGGCAAAATATTTTTATTTTGGCAGAAAACAATACGTGACACTCTCATTCATTTCCCTGAGATTTTTATACCTGTATCTGAAGACCTAGTTTTGCCTGCAGTGACTAGTACTGACATAACATAAATAAGTAAGCAGTTTGGCAATGAAAACTTCAGCCTTTGTTTTGAATGCAGATCAGAAGCTGCACAAATTGTGAGTATAAATTTTTATATCCACTCTTATTAACTGACTGTAACCACACTGTTAGTTTTGCCCAATAGATTAGCTTAAGTCAACATCAGTCAAAATACAAAAAAAAAAAAAAAATCCACCTTAATATATGACTTCCTTCTAGAAGTAGTTTGGATTTCCTACTAGCTTCATACCTAACTGAAAAAGGCTGGAAAGAGAATTGTGTTACATTTGGTAAATTAAGATACAGGAAAGAGTGGATCAAATTCTAAGGTATTTAGTTAAACTTTCTGATGCTCAAGCAGGGTATGACAGAAAACATCATCTGGCCCAGAAGAAGCATTCTAATACCCTTTTGTTGTTACTATTATTATTATTATTGTTAGCAATAATTAGTAATTTATAACAACATCTAATAATCAGGTTTTTTTAAAATAAGACCTTAAATAATTACCTGAGTTTTCAAGCTAAAAATATCAAGGCTACCACATCAAGTTTTGATCCTAGATTTAATGGGAGTTTATTGGTATGAACAGCTGAAAATTCAACTCTTTGTTCAAAAAGATCTTTACAATTTAGGCAGCTGTCTGGCAGTTAAGGACTCAGTGAACCAACGTGAATATTATTAACAGGGTTTTAGTGGGTCAACAAAAACTATTTTAAGAGGTAGTTCCTTTACTGTGAGGAGCACAAGGAGTGGAGATACCTCAAACTACTGATACGACAAAATATTAGGAAATAAAAGAACACATAATTAAGAGTAACAGTGAGCAGGAAGAACTGTGTGGGTACAAACTGAGAAAAGATGAAACTTTTACTAATTGTACCCTGGGGATAGAACACTAAGGAAGTTTTACAATTAACTGTGGCTGGAGATGAAAGCAAACAGCTTAGAATCTTTGGCTACAGCTGAAGAAATTCTTCCTTCTGTCGCTTTCTTCATCCATACATGAAAGAAGTTTTGACATAGCAAAGTATCAGATTATTAAAAGCAGCTAAGTGTAAGCAATACACTCAAGCCATGAAAGCGTCAGCACAAACTAGTTTCTTCTTCACCTCAGGAAGTGGCAGATATTTCCAGTGACATAAAGCTGTAATTAGCTGTATATGGAAAACATGGTGATGATCTTCTTCACTGTTAACCTTTTACCCCTGTTCTGTTTTCTTCTTTAGGTTCATTGTATTGCATTCTTGTTTAGAGTCAGAGGATTACATACTTGACTCTGGGAATCAGGTGAGAGTGGTGACACTGTGAGGGCTAATCCAAACCATCCTTCAAGGAGTGCAATATTCACCGTACCAGTAAAAACATAAGTAAAGTTATTTCCTTTTTGTCTGCTATACCATTCTGAGACCAGCTTTTTTAAAATTTGCAGTGTATTGTAGGGAAGTTCCCCTTTTTATCCCTATTTTGATCACACCGGTGAAAGAAAATATTTGATTGTTAAGTAATACACCACATTGTTTGCATCTCTTGTCTGGATCCCAAGGGTAGACCAAGCTGAATTTCACTCTGAACTGTACCCAGTCATATTCGCTTTGCTTGGCTTGAGGTAGAGGTTGGATGATTTTGGGGTTGGATATTCAGTTGCTAGAAGGATCATAGGCTTTTTTTCAGTCCTTTCCCCTGGTTTCCCTGTCTGGTTTTTCAGAGCAGGATAGCTTTCATCTGTACTGAAATTCCTACACTGGGGAAATTTATTGAAGCATATATTTATGTTTGTAATTAGCACCTTCCACTTTCTTGCTAATCAAAAGAGAAGTATATAGAGATTGAATAACAGAGTTCATTCAAGCCAATGATAGAATAGATTCATATTTAGTCATGAGACAATTACATCCATTACATTCCAGAGTCTTTGATTTATCTCCTTGATAGGACTGAGAATATGGGCATTATGATTGTTTCAAGCACCAGGCAAGGCATTGTGGAGCAAAGCTTGCAAAGCTGCTATTGCAAAGAGTGAAAGCTTGAACTGTAGGAACCCAGCAGTTTCTTCACATCACCCAGAGAAGTGATGAGAAGAAGTACAGTGTCACATCATCTGTGAAGGAAGTGCTCTTTGTCAGCATACATGTCATATCTTTACTGCACTGGGACAGGGTATATACACCAAGAAGTAGCATTTTCCCTAGACCTGTGACAGCAGAAGATGAAAGATAAAGCTGAACTGGAACCTAGCCTAATGCAGGTGACGGTTTCTTCTAGTTGGCTACCAGTCATTCCTCCCTCTCTGACACATTTTCTTTTACAACTGTCAGCATCCCCCTAGAAACAGCCCACTCATCTACCAAAATCCTTAAATCTAATCTCCATTACTAAATATTTCCTTCTGCTATTCTGGTCTTGAACCTTAGGTCTGAGCATCCCAGGCCTTCTGACTGGACAGCTGCAGTGTTATTTTTCATGTAGACCAGTAAAGCAAAGAAACTATACATTATTTTTCTGACTGACGAGGGTACATAAATTTTCCCTTTTTGTCAGAAAACTCAAATGTCTGCATCATGTCAAGGAGTAAACTGTATCTTTTATGTCAGGTCTTTTTTATATTTGGGTATTTTTTCCCTAAACAAAATGCTTCACTCTGCAGCTATTACTTCCTAGTTTTAACATATTAATAGTCAGTGGTTTATATTGATTAGGTTTTAATATGCCTGAGCATTTTGAGGATTTGTGAGAAGTGATAAATTGAGACAACAGAATAGCACCAGTTTAGTATGACTTTTGTATCTATTCCAGTTTATGAGAGCATTGGGAGATTTTAATTTGCTTTATATTTTTCAGCAAGGGTGTTTATTCAGGCATCTAGAAGATATGTTTTAAGACTTGGACCTCTGGTATTATGTCCTGACAAAGAAGCAGTGGAAAGACTGATAGAGAATGGCTGCCCACAACATGAAAACATGAAATGTGAAAAGATCACCCACTTTCTCAGTTCTCTTGTATAATTTCTCAAACTGAAAATACAGTTTGGTTAAACATAAGCAGAATGGTGACCTCGACACAGAGTATTTCAACCAGGGATTCTTTCTTTCCAAACGTGTGCAACACAAAACTTAGCAACAGACCCTGCAATTACATGGTCATACTTCTAAGTTACAGATAGTTGTAAGTTATATGTATGCATACTCATGCAGCTTACAACTGTCTGTATATATCATATATATATATATAGATATAGATATAGTCACATATCAGGCTGACTTTCACACATGCATTTCTCTGTTGTAAAAGGAATAATATAAAATATCTGAGAGAAATGAGTTGGCTTTTTTTCACCGATTTGAAATCTGTCTTGCATCCACAGGAATGCCAAGGTACAGAAGAGGACTGCAGCATATATATGGTAGTTGCCATGCTAAACAGTGAGCAGATAGGATGTGAAGGGCAGAAGGAGTTAAATGGAGCTGACAGATTAAGATTTGATCATGATTCAAGAGATTAATATTCATATCTCTTGGGCAGTAAGGGACAGACGTAACAGCAGCTGAAACCTATCTTCTGATGGCAGAGGGATGGGATAAAAATCAAAGTCAAAAGGATGGAAATGGTGGTTTCCACACACAGAGGTAGAACTACTGTCAGCACTTTTCTCCTGACAACACATAATGTGCCAAAGCAACATCAACTTCCATTTTTGCCACCATCCTTTCCTGTCCTGACTACATCACGTGATAATAAAACTGAACCTTCCTGGGTCAATGTTACTGTGCTCCATCTTCCCTATCTTCCTTCTTTATTTCCAGAATCTTGGGCACATCCCGGGGGGTTTTATCTCTCTCTCTTAGTGTGTCAAATTCACCTTACTCATTCATCTCAGAGTTGCACCTTCCTAAAGGGAGGAATAGTCCAAGTCCATAGTCCTCCTCTAAAATTGCTTGAAATGTCCGTCCTTCATAGGATGGGCTCATTCAGGTGATGCAGTGATGTAAAGGTTTAACCAGAGATTTAGGAAAAAAGCTGTTGCTATAGCAGTGTATGCAAACAGAGTCTACATTCTGAACTGTAGCCCTGATTTAAATCTCATCAGAATTAATGGCACAGTCCTGCTTGCACCTGAAACTGTGCAGAGCCCAGCAACTACATACCTTCACAGAAGTCAGAGAAGTGTAATCTGACTTAATTAAGTGTAATTGCTGACGTACTGAAGTATGTCAGCAATTATTCACTCACAGGTATTTGTAACATTTGAGAATATCTTTTCTAGTTATCCTCAAAAATGTGCATGCCTCACCCTAGACATATCTTGATCATAAATTTATGCAGTCAAGGTTATTTTCCACACATAATTTTCTAAATGAATTTATATTTCTTGGTTTTCTTCCATATGTGTGAAACTTGTGACCAAAAAACTGTAAAGGAAGCTTATTTCTCTTATTGTATTTCTGGACCATAAGATATTCACAGAAAGTAGAACAGAAAGACTATATACAATTAATAAGTGTAGTGCATAATTAAGAATGAAAGCAGCAACAGCAAAAAAATCCTAAATGAAAATATAACACCAAAATATTATTTATAAGATTTTGTCTTTTAAGATCTAACTTCAGAATAACAATATCTTTGCTTCAATATACTAAACAGTAATTTACTTTTGAGAGTAAGAAAAATATGAAAAAAAATGAATTTTCTACTTCCACATTACCTCCATATTTTCAATACTGTACAAACATGTATTAAAAAGTAAAACCAGAACCAGAAATTTATTCGCATTGATAGATTAGACTAAAAGAAACACTCTCGAGGGTGTGCCATGAATGTAGTGGGTGTTGAGTCTATCCACAACATATGTTAAGCGTGTATATGTATTAGGTGTATGTGTGCATATATATATATGTACATATAAATTTTGCATAACAGAATATTACACAAAATCTATTGGCTTTAATGCTTAATGATATGAATGCTCAGTGAGACGCACGATGTAACAGATATGATTGCAAGATGGGCTTCTCTCTTTGTAAGTTTAAAAACTACACCATGATGAAGGAAATATGAAAAACAAACTACAACTATAAAACTTATTTAATCTTTAAGTAATTATTAGAACATTTTATTGACTTCTACAAAAGAATATAAAAATAAGCTTACCTGTATGAATATTCCTGAATTGTTTTTGAAATAAACTGAGTAGTACAGTATATTTCCATTAGGCTTTTGAGGAGGAGACCAGAATAGCATTATTGATGTGGAAGTAAGGTTTCTGTATGCAACATCTCTCGGTGGATCACTTGGTGCTGGAAAAATGTTAAGGTTTAGCACACCTAAAGCTTTTGTACCTCAAGGTTTTGTATAGTACCTGAGGATCATCCACTATAGTAAATTTTACAACATCCTATGGCAAATTAAATGTATTTCTGATTATGGTATAGAAACTGTTTCACAAAATAATGAAATAAGACTGTATACGTAAAAGCTAATTTTAAAAACACTTTTTCAACCATATTTGTATTCAGCTGCATTTGTAAACAGATAAGAGTTTTCTTACAGAATTTGTCCTGTACTTACTGCTTTGTGCACATAGAAAGTCTAATTTGCAGACATTGAAGTTGACTGAGTTAGATGTCTATATTCCTCATATAGTTAGTAGGGGGAAAAAAAAAGATTTGTTTCACAAAACCTAAATTTAAATCCTTTTTCTCTCTGATTATAAACAGAATTTAGACTCCCAATTCATGTAGGTAAACCAGATACTTAAGCTTGGACACTATGATAATCTCTATTTTTTCCTCTTTTCTCAGCCTATTAAATATGCAGGAAGACCTCTGTAAGCCTTCTTCCATTAGTCTCTCCTCCTATTTTATAAAGAATAGCAGCATATGGTTCTTCTCAGTACCACAGTGATGTAGGAGAGTTAAATCCAATTCCTTAAGTCATCTTAGGAGAATTTAAATCCATATTTCTCACCATGCAAGAAAGTGCGCTACAGAACATGCAGTAGAGTACCTAACACTGTGAGTTATGTATCTCACTTGCTTTGTGCTGATCTGGATTGTGTAAAATATTAACTGGAGGGGGAACCCCAGGACCAGTTCCTTAAAGTCTGTCCCTATAAAGTCAATTCATATTTCCATACCAGCTTCAATAGCAACTGTGAATATCCACACCCTGATGATGTAGACAGATTTTGGAGGGATGGCTCAGATAAATGCTAATCCTGCCAATGGTTGTGCATTGGGGAATTATTTCTATTTATGCAGGGTGATTCTGAAGTACACCTGCATACTATCTTTTATAACAGCAATATGGAAAACCAGAAACAAAAATTAAACTGAATGACTTTCAAAGCACAGTATATCGTACGATCATATAAAAGTCACTTTCCATGTTGGAAGTATAAAATAATTAAAATAGAATAAACAAATCAATGTACACTTACAGTGTTCATTTTCAAATTAAAAATATTTCAGACTTGAGAGGGATACGCTAAGAAGTAATTTCCCTATCAGAAGTTGTGTCACAGCTGCTTAAAGCAAGGATCTATTAAAATATATTACAAAAATAATATGATTTATTTCAAAATTTAGAATGAAATTATTTGGATCTTATCTGTCCAGAAGAGAAATGCTATTTTTTTCTCAGTAGGTTAATAGAAATACCTATCATGATTTTATAGAGCCATAGATACATGTATACACAAAGATAGAGCCACGCAGACAGATAGAACGCCTCTTCTTTACAAGTCAAATGTCATTTCTGCTCCGGTGGCTTTATTAACTTAAATAAGGCTGACAGGATTTCAAGGCTGAATGAAAATAAAGGTTCATACTGTATATAAGCTTACCTCCTTCAGAAGTTCTGAATGTTATAGTGTCACTTTTTATGTTGCCATCTCCAAATCTTGTGCTTGCTGTTAGGTAAGCACTATACTCATAGTTATATTCTAGGTCTGTGAATTCCAGTGATGTTTCTGTTACATTTACACTCCTCTTTGACATTTTATTCCTAAAGAAAAATTATTTTATTAATCATATACATTATATACACAATTTCTCTATGTATATATAATTATGGCATTTGTTGCAAAAATGAAAACTGCAGTATTGTGTTAAATACAAGTAGTTTACGTTTTCTAGGCTAGGATAACTTTTTGTCTTTTATGGTGAAAAGCTAACTTTTGTACCGTGGCATCACAGTAGGGCTCTTCATTATTTTTCTTAAAAAAATAACACCCCAAAACCCCACAGAAATATGTTTGTAAATTACAACAACAAAGACAATGGTTATATGAAATATTAAGGAGGAGTATTTCTATCTATTAAGGGCTTTCAAATTGTTATGTGGTACCCTTGGGAAGGACACAGTAGGACATAACTAAACTGTCTCCTGGGACAGGAATAGCGAAATATAAAAAGATTATAGCAGGGAGCATGCCCTACTGTGACTCTGTGAAATTGGTCAGAAGGCTGAAGTTATAAATGGAATAATAGAAGATGATATGGAACAGGAATTAGCTGGTGCTGAGTTAATTCTGGTGGAATGTAGCAGAGGATCAGAATGGAACTCCAGTCAGGTCAAAACTCGCCTAGAAAGACTGTAAGATGTAACATTAATAAAACACTGGTATTAGCATAGGTATGAAATGATTATCAGAAAGTAAAATAAGGTACATAAATAACTAACTTGAATTCAAAAAGTCTTATATTTCTCGCAAAGTTAATGTAATAGTTTAAGAAAAAAATAGGAGAAAAATAAAAACCTAACATTCCATTCCTTCAAATATTTCTGTATGAGTAGGTGTCCTGTGTGTCTAATAGGAATTCATACAGAGATGATAATTCGATAATTAAAACCAAATATCTTGCTCCAGGAGTCACTGTGAAGCTCTTCACAAATGACAATGTGTTCTAATACCAAGAAAAAGAAAAAAGTTATTCAAAATTACTAGATTTTCATCCTTTGATAACTGAATGACTGTCCCAGTAGCAAAGATCATCATCTAATATATCTGAAATAAGGTTACATTAACAAACAACTGGAATTGTGGAGAAAACGTGTGAGAATGACAAAAAAATCCTCCCTAACCCTCTGAATTCGAGTGGAATGTCACTTGACATGGGAAACACTCTTGGTAACAGAGAAAGTTAACATTTACATTTTTCCCAAACTTCTGACATTTTTAATAGTCAGTAAAATTTACAAGAGATTGCAGCTGCAGTTATCAAACTCTATACAAAGAAAGACATTTTTTCCTGGATCTTTGCCCAATGTATTCTTAGTATGGAAATACGTATCTGGCTATAATTTAAGTAAGAAGAAAATCCACAGCTTAGTGTTGCAAACATTTCTACTCTGAGTAACTGCATTCTGACATCTGAGTTGCCAAAAAACATTTCCACAACCAGGCACAGAAAAAAGAGCAAAAGCCTGAGGTATTTCAAGGGAAGCTAATTTTCTGTTTAGAAACAACTGAGATTGCAATAAAAACAAGAAAACACTGATCAAAGTGAGTGCAGTCTTCACAGACAGAAAGTACCTAGCAGAACAAATTAAGCCAAGAAATTTTACTGAAGAAAAATAACATAAGATTTTAAATCACATTTTTCAAAAATGCAGACAACACAGATTCCAAGAAACTGCATAATTCCACTTGACAAAGACAGGTACCATATTTTCTTAAAAATCTGTACCCAAAATAGACCTAGTCAATAAGTATCTCACAAAAATTTGCAGAAAAAAATAATGCCAAAAAACAATAGCTACATACAAGTTCAGCAATTTTGTTAATTGCACCTTTAATACTCTAAAATTACACTTAGGGAGTATGAGTTTTTAGGCTCAAGGAAAGAAGAAAGTTGCTTTACTACCTGTTAGTATCCAAAACCACCTCGTCCTCTAACAAATTCCATGAAATATAACTGAAAACATTGCAAACATCACCCTTTCTATTCTATTGATTGTGGATTCTTGTTCCAAATCAGCTAAAGAAAGGTTACCAAATTCTCTATAACTGTTGTAAAATATTTAAGTGGAGTGAAGGAACATTTATTTAACAATTGTATTAACCTTCTTCTTTCTGCTTTATTGAGAAGTGCTGAGATTAACAGTCTCCTCCAAAATATATTGAATACCTCCCAAAGAGCAGCAACTATATGGCACGACAATTGCCTTGTCAAATCTCCCCCTGCAAGTCATTTGATGAAACTGTATAGATAACTCTTTAAATGCTTAAAATTACTCTCCTTCCTCCACATCCCTCCCTCCCTGCCAAGGAAGGAGTGAGGTTATGACCCTTTTGAAGGCAAAGGGTGTTTTTCTCCAATGTCCTTGCCTTAACATGATACCTAAAGTCTCTCTAAATTTAGATATGGCAAAGTAAGGGCAGACAAGACAGAGCAAAAAGAATATGGGCAAGGCTTACAGCAAGAAGTTGTATGGTTGGTTAATTGCAATATTTAGAAAGATGGGTCATTAAAGATTTTTTTTTTAAATAATTCTGGCTAAATTTTTTCTCACAGTAACAAAAGCAGTAAGTTATAAGGGAATATAAGGATGAAAAGTTGCATAACCTCAAGTCTTTGAACACAGCATGCATCAAAACCATATCATAAAGTAACTCTTCCCTAGCCTGAGGACAGTCATTATTTTAAAGAGCAACAGACATTCTCAGTAGAGGAGAACTAACAAGAGAAGACAAATCCAACTTTTCTAGAAAGAAGAGCTTTCTCCTCTTCACTTTATCAACTTAACTAGAAATTGTAATTAAAAAAACAAAAATAAATCGGTAGTGACTGAGGCCAAACTCTACCCCAAAACTGTCAAATAGCAATAAAATAATGTAAGCTCAAGAGTAGTATGCCCATAACAAATGAGGATTTGCACATCTGGTTCACATCTTATGCACTTTAGTATTTGCTTCCTGCACCTTAGCAGTGGCAATAAAATGGTAAAATATAAATGCAATATATTAAAAGTGATCAATAAAATTGTTTTCACTCTCAGTAGAAGTTATAGATCTTTGAGGAGATGCCACGTCGCTAGACCAAACTGTGTTTTGCAAGGAATAAGACAGAAACTGCAAGTTTTAAGGTGACAAAACTCCTTTGTAAAGGTGAAAAAAATATGACAGGAGGATGTCAGGGGGGAAAAATAATAATAAAAAAAGTTTAGAAAAGGATAGAAAAAACTAGAACACAATAAACAAAAAGTATCTGTTAAAAATAATTGTTTGCTATGAATGTAATAAATACAAAATATAACAGTAGACATAACTGATAGCACATACAAAAACTCTGAATATGGCTCTTACACACTATCTACAAAAGGAGGCAATATTTCTCTATTTTAAGCCTATTTCAAACCTCCTTGACGATTCAGCATGGGTTTGTGCCCTGCCTTACAGCAGGCCTGATCAGAACATAATGAAAATAGGCACCATGCTCTAGTTTAAATCTGAATTCACTTACTATAGCATAACCTTTGGAAAAAAATGTTGAAAATGCTTACAAAATGTTGAAATTGTTCCCCCAGTTTTTGGCTACTCTGAATTTGCATATAAAAATGTCCAGTATTCTAAGTGCTGGATGAATATTTGTTCTCCCAAAACATGTAATCAACATATTGTGTAACAAAAACCTAACATTCCTGATAGGTTACAGATTAACATTTATCCTCAGAAGTACTTCCAGAAAAATCTTACCAGACATAAACTGTGTAATAGAGGATAATTCCATTTGGCTCCAGCGGAGGTTTCCATGACAACTTCACAGTGACACCCAACAACTGTTTTACAGAGAGGGCTTGTGGAGGAGAACTTGGAGCTATAAAATGGGAGAACAGGACACAACATCTTGTTAAACAGCTAAGATCGGTGCGATACGCAGCATCCTTAAACAGGCTTTGAATTATTTGTGATAGAAAGTTAACCTTGTACCACGCTGGTACAGTATCCATCAGATAATGTCAAGGCACAGCTCCTTTTCCTTTTTCTGACAGATGATAAAAGAAGATTTTGCATGGTGGCGTTAGAACATCTGTTTCTGTGATTCAATGGAAAAAGTACTTCATGAGAAAACAGAGCAATGGCTAGGTCACAGTCATTCACCTACTGCCCAAATACATTGCTGTAATTATTTTTCCCTTCTAATAAAAGCAAGAGCTTTATAGAAATGAACACATGTAAAATACAACACAATAGTTCCCCTGAGGAAAAAAAGGTGCTGTAAAGAATTATACAAGTGTCAGAAGGTGGAAAAGTGGATAAGCATGGCATTGAGAGATGATAAAATTCTGGGACACTAGACAGCGATAAGATCTATTCACTCCATCAAATAAGGACCACATCCATACGTTTTACACGTCACAAGGGCAAATGAAAAGGCAGGCATTCATTGAGATCCTTAAAATTAATTTTAAGATGATCCCTAGATTACACCATATCCCAACTCTGTAGGGAAACATTGTAAATAAACGAAAATGTTAGATCACATTTGATTTTGTTCTAAGGTTGTTATTAATTTTACTGAGGACAAACAACTAATGTATGCGTAAATGAGACTGCTTTATTATCAACATGTTATTGAGAAATTAATCTTTATCTGCATCTTGATTCATGGACCTATGCATCACTATGAAGTAATATTAGAATTACTTTTTTTTTTCTCAAATTAAACCAAAGAGCATCATGCACTAAAAATTCAGGTCATAGCTGTAGTCATGCATGAAAATTGAAAATATGAGCATAACTATTAGCAAATCTATGAAACATTTGGTCTGAACCTTGGAACACTGTGTTCCTGTAAATACGGAACATGTGGTGCATTATAAATATTGTTGTTTTTCACTTCTTGTTCCTTTCACTGTCTTGAAAGTTGGCATAAAGGTTTTATAACTCTTTATATTATAGAAAAAACTATTTTATATATTTCATGAACAAAGGTTCACTGAATTCAGTGAGTGTATTTACTGGTGAAAAATGTTGACAGCTGTATTTTGTGTTTTACTTGTTATATTATCCTCAGTGGCTATGCAATAAAAGATCTGTCATATGGTGAATATCGTCTTTTTGACATGTCTAGTTAATTCTTCAATTCTTATTCAGAGATTTTTTTTTTTTTTTTTCTAAAGAACAGAAACTACATTGTTCTAAATAAAAATAATCTCTGCTAAAAAAAATTGATTTAGCCAAAAAATTGATTGATCCAATCTAGCTCTTTTCAGTCTGCTCCAGCAACATAACTCTTAAGCAAAGTTTTTTTACTGATGGTGTGGCTGGTGGTTTGCTTGTGTCAATGCCGCTTTAGATGGGTTCCCAGAGATTTCCTCCTGAAGCAAGGAGAGGAACAGACACAGCCTTTTCCAAAACGTGACTCATAGCATCTAAGTTAAGATTTTTGTTATGAATTTTTTTTCAGGATTCCCCTGCTGAATCTAGAGAGGTGACCAATGATAACTTCACACTACAACATTGTGTACTGAAGTACAACTACAATTCTAAGATTCCTCTGCTTGCTTGTGACCTACTGTAAAAATTAGCAGGGGTTGCAACAACTGTGTTCTACCCTCAGCCTGCACATGCCCCAGCTCAATTGGAACTCTAGTGCTACAGATGATGGACTCTGGGCATTTTCATAATATTAATAATTTCATATTGTGTACCTGTACATGCATCTGTTTCAAATAATACAAAAATCTCCTCCCAAGAAACTCCACAGAAATGTCCCTGGACCATTCAAACTGCCTTTATGTGGTTTTCCCTTTCCCCAGCTCTCACGTGACTGAAAAACCAAATTTTTCAAACCAAACAATATTTAATTCTACCATGTCATGTATTAGATTAAAATAATATGAGTAAATTAAGATTCTTCAGAATCACAAGATATTGATAAGATCAAAAGTCCATGCACAGCAATTGCAACATTTCATACAGCTTGTACTGATGAATACATTGGTAGATAGATGGATAGATAGAAAAATACATTTGTGTGTAGATACATGGATACAGATAGAAATGGAAAGACGTAACTGACAACAAAAGTGCACAAAACTTAAAAACATCTGATATGAAGTGTAAGAGTAAATTAAGAATGCAGGTAGAAAATGATGCACTGAAACTTCTGACTTACCATCTTCATCAGTCAGTATATGCAGAGGTGAACTACGAACGCCCTCCCCCATTGTGGTACTAGCAGACACTTCTACAGTATATTCTGTATATTTATTTAAATCTAAACAAATAAAAAAAGAATAATTCAATAAAACAACCATTCAATGGGACAAATTAGTTTTTTAATGGGCTGTAAGCATTTTTGAAGTGGTGAATAAGCCTATCACGCTGATCTGTGTCATTAGAGACTTAAATAAGCATTGAGAAAGCTTGGAACACAAAATACTTTGCAAAAAAAGGGAAAAAGCCCTAATTGCTAGTTTACACTTCATACTCCTAGAATGCTTTGCAGTTTGTCCTTGGCTGTACTCTGAAAATGTAGCAGTGAAGGTAATGAGCTCCCAGCATTAATTGCTGTGCCGTGCCTCAGCAATAATGACAGAACTTAAGAAAAGATGAAAATGTGAGTGGAAAAGGGAATTTTTTATCCAGAATAAGATCAGAAAGATATGCAAGTGGCTTGAGGGTTTACTTTGTTATAATGATAGGTCTGCAAAGGTATCTATTGAAGTTCCTTGTACTTTAAACATCTAAAATACAGTGAGATATATGTTAGACTCTATACCATTCAATGCCCATTTCACCACATTATGACAGGACACAAGTTATTTCTCAGGACAGGCAGCAAAAAACTTCCTCTAAGGGCAAGAAGGATCAGGTCCAACCAGTGAACTAATATATCTCTGTCTGTTGCACACTTCTCAGAAAAACTCACTGTTGCCATAGGTTCCAGATCATTATATACTGGCCTGTAATACGTAGTGTCAGAAGAGTAGTGTTTATAACTCTTTGCTCAGTCCCATTAATCCTCATGAGATATATTGTGAAGGTCTGTATGATTCCATTGGGAATGGATGGTGGAAAAAATGATAATTCAATTTCCATGGATGAGATGTTTCTATAGGTTATGTTTTCTGGTGCAGAAGCAGGAACTAGAAGAAAAAAATTATAGACTATTTCAGTCAGTTTCATTTATCTGGAAAGTATTTTTATAAACCAGTTTCAGTAAAATACACTGTAGACATTTGGATTTTTATCCTATTTTTTTAAATGAAATACATTTTAAAAGAGGCTTAATTTGAAGATAATAAACACTTAGAGACACACAGTACCAACAACGTCATTAAAAAAAAATTGATGGAAATAATTTTAATTCAGCTTCATCACTGTCATGGCTGTGCTTGGCTAGGGACTCACTGACCCAGTCCCTGACTTGCATCCAGTCCCAGCCGGACATGGCAGCCCAGCCTCAGCTCGGCTCCCCCACTGCAGGCCTGCCCACTGGCACTGGGCTCTGTCTGGCTTGGTTAATGCCACTGAACCTGTGAACTCTCTTTCCTGCCTTGACCTCAGACCTGCAGCATCAGCATGAGGTGTTTGGCACTCCAGACTGGCCCTGGCTGCCACACCTCACCTGCCCCGTGCGCTTTGCAGCAGGGTGGTGACACAAGTCCTGGCTAGCGAGGCCTCTGCGCAGCTGGCCTGGGCACCCCTGGGCTCTTGGCTCCCCATCCCTTACCAAGCACCTGGCCTTGCTCTTCTGCTTTGTATATAAAAGAGAAAAATGGGATTCAAGCTCACTGCCTTGCAAAGTAAGCAAATACTTTTAAAATTATTAGAACTTGTCTCCTGGCCATCAGAAGTTATCATAAAGCAACTTCTTGTCAAAAATTTTCATTTTTTAAATTATACTCACCAGTTTCAGAAGTTCTGACCAGAAGCGGAAAAGATGACTGATTCCCATAGCCAAGTCTGGTGAATGCCCTTACTGAGATGTTGTAGAGAGTATATGGCTTCATTTCACTTAGTGATATACTTGTAGATGAGGCATTTTTAATAAAAAGATCATTGGAATCGCTGTACAGAACTTCATAGTGAGTTATGAGACCATTAGGCTGCTCAGGTGGTAACCATCTCAGGTTTATTTCTGTTGCAGTTACATTTATTAATTCTAAGTTTTGAGGTGGGGAGTCTGGTTCTGCAACACAGAAATCAGAAAAAAAACCTTTTCAAATAATATAATACAGAACTGAGATCATAAACCTATTGGATCCTGGCATTGGATCCTAACTGTACCAAAAGAGCTACACTCATTCTCTCACTCTCCTCAAAGCCTTACCACTTTTTACCTCAGGTAATTTTGGTATGTCTCTTTTCCACTCATAAAACTAGGCATCTTTTTGCATTATGACACTTTAGCATTTCTGGAATTTCTTTTCTTATCCGCTTCTAAACCTATCTGAATCTGCATTTATTAACAAAAAAAATTTATTCTCTCTACCAGTCTCATGAAGACTGATCCTCTCATTATCTTCCTCATATTCAGTTCTTTAAACTTGGATTAATGTCCTCTTACTGCTTTCTATGTAAACAACCACCCTCAGTACTTCACTCAATCAGCTATTGAACCAAGAAAGGGACTGCATGCACAGTAACTAAATTCCATTTAGTGATCCCAGTGTAAATGTTGCATACTCTGGTGTGAAGGTCATGCACAAAGCAAGTCCAGTTCCAGGGTGGTGTGTGGCTAAATCTATTGGCAATGTATGAGTTCATGTGACTCCAGTGAGCTAATAAGGCATGGAAGTGTTGAAGGAGTGAGTGGGCTGTACTTATGAATAAAATCAGCTCTGAATGTCAACTTTGATTCCTCTGAAGGCTTCACCACTTCACTCCTGAAACAATCTGTAAAATCAATTTTAAAATATACTACCTACTCAAGATCATAGGATTCAGTTTGTGTACTGAATCCATTTGCAGATATTTCAGAATTCATCATGATTTTTTTTTGCCTAACAGGTCCCACAAATCACTTTTTTTTTTTTTTTCTGAGCACATGAAAGTGCTAACTGTAACAGATCACTGCTCTCTGGATGACAAGACTACCCACGTGGATATTGCCCATGTGAAGAAGCTTAATTTTTTATTGAAATGCATTTTGCCTTTTATCTGGCAAGGTAAAATATTTAAATGCAACAGACTAGTTCCTTCCATCCTAATGCAAGTTATCTAAGACTGTTGTAGTGAATCTTTTATTTGGAGGTAGCTCTCCTTTCAAGAGTCAAATTTCTGTTCCTAGGTTGGCTAATACTAGGGGATTTGAATCTCAGCCTGAATTACTTCAGGAAAGCTAAACAACAAGGAGACAATAAACAATTATAGATACCCTTATAAAAAGGCAAGAATTCTTGGTGGGTTTCTCACTAGCTTCCTGTAGCCTTGCATGGCTCTTTTATGAATGAATGAACAGCTCTTTGTTGGCTCTGAACAGAGAAATTCTACTTTGAAAAATTTCTTTAACACTCACTGGCAAGGAATTGTAAGCATTCAGAGAAAAGAATATTTATATAAGTAATTTTCTTTTCTTATGATATGCCTTTCCTCTGTAAAAAAACTAACAGCATAGGAGAATGTAAATTTTAAAAAGATTTGCAACTATTGTAAGTTCCACCATTTAATTTTATATTTTGTGTGGTTATAAATACCCATGATTTTTAATCCTGTAGTCCTTTTCTCTCCTTTATTGACACTCAATTCTTTTTCTTGTAGTACATTTGAAAATGAGAGAGATAAACAACAATTGGGCAATCACCCTCTGCATTATTTCAGTAAACCTGGAAATAACTTTGCTGAAACCAGTGAAAATAAAACCTGATACAAACAAGAAAATACTAATATTTGTGGCTCTGCTCTGCAAACCAAGTTCTCATGTTTTCTTTGTAGAAGCCAATGACAACTCTAGCTCTTGCCCCAATGCCTTCATGGGTTGAAACTGCCTCGCAAGTAAGAAAGGAAGATTCAGAAATCTTTGTAATGTAGTATTATACCTGACATTAAAATTACCAATCAGTCTTAAAATTAATAAAACCTATACAAAAACAACTGCATATTATATTCATCATTTAAAAATCGTAACTTTATCAGCATCTTTGTCTACAAATAGAAATATGGCCTCTGAACTGTTGAAATGTCCATATCCTTCAAGAGCAACCTAATTTACACATGATAACAAAAAGAAAAAGAAGATAAAATGGAGTCACAAAGATTGTGATTTAGATGGGTGCTAGGGACATATTGTTTTGAGAAAGGAAGCCTCAGCTCTGCAGCTTTCCTTCCATTTGTCTAACACATTTGAAATTAGTTGATTGCAGGTCATGACGCAGCTCTCGTGATTATTTCTTTAGCACTTACCCAAAAATAGTCTGAATGAAGTCACTGACTGATAGAAGACTAATAATCTCAACATTGGTTTAATTTATACATTTGTTCCCCCTTTTTGTATGTGCCAGTCTTCTTTTTGAACAAACACAAACTTCAGTACAGAAAATAAATCATAATTGCAAACAATGTATTACCGTCCTCAGGGGTTCGCACAAAAACGTCATTCTCTTCAGACAAAGCACTTTCTCCAATTGAAGTAGAAGCTGCAACTCTCATTTTATAATTTGTGTACTTTTTTAAACCTGAAAAGATTAATTTAAAAAATCTTGACTCTTAGCTTCGTAAACAAGACTGTTGACTTATTTTGTCACAGCTACTTATAAAACTATAGTACTGGACACTGTTCTAGAGTTTTTTATACACCTTTGTCCCCCAAAAGAGTACGTACAATAACATTTATTTAGTGACAGTCAAACAGGCGTGCAGTTAAATCAGCAGATTTTGAAGTCAACTTGCTTCAACCCTGTTAATAGCTCAAAGAATTTGTCAAGGACGTCAAAGGATGCATGTATGAACATCCAAATATGGGGGTTTAGTCTGTATGCATTATTCTGATTAACATCAATGATTAAGTGAAACTCCATTAGGAATGTGTTTGCTTCAATTACTATAAAAATTACCACCTTAAAATAAGAAAATTGTTATTAATGTCAGACAAATACTCTAAAAAAAAATTCAAATCTCAAAAAGACTTGACAATTCAGGAATATTTTCCTATGGGGAAACAGGAGACTGAGGCAAACATTCCAAGGAGAAATCCATTTCACAGATTACTGCTTGTACCATTCCAAAAATTACTGTTTATCTTAACCAGCCCTCTTCTCCCATCTCACATACCTTACATATTCCTCCACAGTATACAAGTCTGAGTAGTGTCCCAACCTTGTTTTTACATGCAGTTTTGTTGTGTGTGTGTGGACGTGTGTGAATGTGTGAGATTTGATCCACGTATATTTCAAATGGCTACATTATATAAAATTGGAAAAAATAAGTTTGTAAAATGTACTTGCAAGTTAAATTTTTTTTTTTAATAAAATGACACTGTACCTGTCATAAGTAAGCTGTTGTTTAAAGTTGTTTCATGAAATGCTCTTTTTGTATCCAGTTCCATTGCATAAACAGTATAATGAATGATTTTCCCGTTGGGATTTGCTGGAGGATCCCAATACAGCAGGACAGACGACGAGCTAATATTCTTGTAAGATATATTTTGTACTGAGCTTGGGACTTAAACAATAACATAAAAACATAACAGTAAGTAAATAAATTCAAAAAAATTTTGAACATTCAGTGAAATAAGTCATGGATGTTAACTTTAATAATACCAGTCACAATTTACCTTGTTCGCATGTCCTGACTGTAAGAACTGATGGTGGTCCTTCTCCAACAGCAGTGAAAGCAGACACACTAATTGTGTAATCTGTGAAAGGTGTGAGGCCCTTTATAACATATGACAGTTCTTCAGCCAAAATGTCAATGTTATATTGATTATCTGTGAGTAAATAGAGAGAAATAGCTACTTATTCATAAAGTCATTTTATTTCTTATGCATTCTAAATTCACTTTGGCATGGCAACCCAGAACTATTTCATTCTCAAAGCATTGATTTTCATGTCAATTATAAAAATATAAAGAAAAGCCTACATTCTACCTCTTAACTCCCTAAAGAAGTGTCTATTATAGGTCCATTTTCATGTGTACAATAGACAGACTGGCCTAGGTGAAAGAATAAATGAGCAACAAGTAGAATTGTGAGGTTTTGTGAGTAATCCCCTAGAAGCTAGGAAAGGGTACTTTTGTATAAGACCTAGTGTCTCCAGTGATTTTAGAACAATGGGTCCTAGACTGATGGAGCTTTTGAGAGGTTTTAAATATTTTTAATCAAGAAAGACAGATTCCATCTTCCTTGCCCTCCCAATGGTGCTAGAACAACAGTACTTGGAAAGGCTGCCTTCACAGATCCCTTCATGCTGGTATTTTTAGCAGAAGAGTTGTGGTCAGAACAAAGATGAAGCCATGCATGCCCACAAAGAGATTTTGGTGCACTTACAATAAAGTTCAAAGTCAGCCACAGTCCAACTGTGCTAGCCAAAGTCATCTGCTATAAAGCAGTCATTATGCCAGTGCAGCATGAAAAGGTGTGGGCGCTTCACATACCTGAATATCAGGCTCAGAGTTCAGTGAGAAGGGCATTAAAATAAAGGCATTGAAAAATCAGCAGACCCTGTTGAAAATTTGGCTGTCAACAGCTTTAACAACTATAATAACTCCTATAAAATAATACTTGTATGGTAGATCACAACAGACACTGGCTGAAATAAATTTTCAGCAACACAGACCTCTTTTAGCAATTCAATACCTCAAACTGAATGAGGCCATAAAAAGAAGATTTACATTTAAAGCACTGTACATTTCCTGTGTATGCCAAAGAAAATTCTTCAGGATTAACATAGCACAGAAAATATACACTGTCATTTAAAATAATGGATTAAATTCTCATTTTAGATACCGGTGCATATAGATTAATTCAGTGACTTAATTAAATAATTTTTAAAAACTTGAAATATTTATTTTCTCCCCACTGTTCAAAACACTAAAAATTTAGATTGATATCTGAAATCCCTGCCTGTCAGCTGAGGGCTGCTTAATGATTTGTAAATATCCATACTTGGTAAAGAAACAGTGGTCCATTGATAATACAGAACAAGTGTACTAACTAATGACATCACCATGCCATGGGGTCATCTCCACCTGTTTGTAACCCATATAGCAAAGTTGTAACTTTTTGACCTATTTACCTTCACTGACATTTGAAAACCTATTAGTCAAAAGGCTTAGAGAAATCAAGGTCTCTGAAGGGCTTGGAGATATGTTAATCCCTGACAATCACACCTGCTTTGGCAACTGTAATAACTGATTGTCTATGCAGCTTGGCTGATGGCTTTCGGGTGCTCCTTTCACTAGGAAGAAGGTCAGCTGGGTGACAAGGGGCTAGTTCCTGCCTGTGTGGCATTCCCATTTGCTTCAGAAGGTTATTTGGTAGTAAAAAAATCTGACTCCAGCAAATGACCCATTTATCATTTGCTTGAACCATGTGCCAAAGATCATATCTGGGACAGTGATGGGGGTCCTTCAGAACAAAGCAGGTAGAAAAATACCCTAAAATATCTTACCCAAAGCAGAATGCACCTCTGCAGCTCCATTTATATCAGGCAAATTATCACCAGATACACTTGTAAATATTACTGGGGAAGCTGTATGAATGCTGTAAAACATTTCTCCTGAACCTTCATATAAATCATTGTCTCCTTCCATTAAATTCCAAGGGGGAGAAGAAGGTCTGATATTTTCATTTATTGCGTATGGTTCCAAAGAATCAATCAGATACTATAAATTAGAAATATAAAAAGAAATCACAAACCTAGTCATCACTAAATTACATAATCAAATTTATATATAATATAGAAATAATACTTGTATGTTTGTGCATGCATATAGATACTATATAAATGTTGGCATACAAACATTATTGATGATTAGAATAATTTTTAAAATATAATCTTTGTCATAAAAATATTCAGCTGCCAGTAGCCTACAACATTTTATTCTGGTTATTGTTTAATCAAACACCACTGCTTAAAAAATCTCTTAAAATACGTATTTTATATTAAGGTGGCAATTTCAAAGTAAGGCCTTTAATTTTATAGCTGTATCTTTGGAGCTATATTGAATAGATACATATTTGAACTTGGGAGATTTTATTTGTACTAACTATATTCTGAAAGAAGGCAGCAGGCATTGCAAACAAGAGGACTTCAGATGGCCCTTCTAGTCCCTCAAGAAAAGGATTAGCAGGCTCGACTAGATCTTTGAGAGGGAATAAGAGGAGAGGGAGGAAACCAGAAGCTAATGAAATAAAAGGGAGAGAAAAATAAGGGTATATATATGTGAAAAGGGAGAGGGTAAGGGAGGTAAGTGACACAGGAGCCTGTAGGACAGAAGATGCAAAGAACAAATGTTGGAAAGGGATGGCAGCAGATATAAGTGGAGCAAGAACAACAAAGAGAGAAGAAACAAAAGCAGGAAAGAGAGAGACACCAGAGCATAGGTACAAAATGGTGTGTTAGCACCAGATCTTCATGCCGCTTCAAAATGTAGGACCAAATCCAGGACTCAAATATTTCTGAATTGTTCTGCTCTCATCTGGAGCACTCCCCACTCCACATATGGCCCATCTCATTGCCAGAAAGGCATGCTTTTACAGTGGTGTAACTAATACACATTAGTCCTTTCCCTATGGACTCTGGGTAGAGAAAGGGCAAAGCCACTTTTTTACTCTTTTAACGTGAGGTACACTAGCCACAGGCACAGATAGAGCATCAATCTCACCTAAGTACCAAGAGGTAAAAACTGTGTATGATTCGTCTTCACTAGCATTTTATAGCAAAATAGTAGGCCACATGGAAATACTTTTTGCTTATTAGGAGGATTTTCCACATATAAGACAACAGCTTTTTATTGCTACTTGTTATTGAGTACCATTAGCTTAGTGGGTCTGGCAGTTCAGGCCCTGTAGCTGTTTTAAGCAGTGGACAATGCAGTTCTAGATAAAGCAAGGTTGTTATGATTTGCTTTGGTTTTTAATTAGAAAATTACATACTGCACTAAGAACTCAAAAATTAGGAAATTCCATCACTAAAACATTTTTGCGCAGACTATTTTAACTTTGTGTGTCTGGACTATGATACAATCTTTAATTACAGAGTTATATACTTTCCTTTTCCAAGGATGCCTGCCTGGTTTAATGAATGGATCCTTATCCTAGTTTTTTCTTCCCCTTGCTCCTTATTTAACATTTGACTCCAGGGCTCTATTTAATGTATATCATTCAACTTGAAAGTGAACTCCTTCCTTGAGCTCTACATCAAAAACTTAGATTCCAGTTCAGATCCAGTGAAAGACATCACTGTCTGAAAAAATAAGGAATTATGCAGACTTTTGGCACCTGTTTTTAAAATTCAGCCCAAAAAGCCCTACCTCAGAAAGAATTCAATCCTGAGCCGAATGTTCGCTAGGGGTCTACAGTTTTGTGCTGCATACTCAGAGCTGCTCTAAGCATGTAAAGCACATCAGCACCCAAAATCCAGAAGCTAGACTGATTGACAGCATAAGTCCCCTCAGAGATACAATCCCATGGATGTGCACAGATATCCTTAGTATGCAACCACACCACGGAGTTAAGCATGTAGCTGAATTCACACGTGTGAATTTAAGGATACAAAAGGAGGCAGAAAGTCCAAGCCTGTCTGCCTTGCTAGTGAAACACTTAACCAGCCTTTGGACACTTCTGAATGAATTCACAAGGTTCATACCTACGTCTTGTAGAGGTTTGACTGAGTGTACCAATCTAGGCACTCAAATCTTTACTCTTAGTCTGGCCACCCTATGCTGCAAAGAACTCAAGGACTCAGAAGGACAAGACTGTGGGCTGTGGCTTCATGCCTTCAGCAGCTGGATCATTTTACCAGAATGATTTCTTTTTTCATGTTGTGAAAAGAGAATTATTGGAATCTTTTTGAAAGCCAGTCAGAGAAAGAGAGTGGACTGAGGAAGCTGGCTTTTAAAAACATTGACAGCTCATCTGTGGGAGCTAGTTCCACATTCTGTAAATGCCAGATAAGGCAGACAGCAAATTCAATCTAACATAAAATCCATATTAAAAAAAAAAAGAATACCTTATTTTTGTCTCCAAGAACAGTGTTTTCCAGAGTGACGAGTGTTTCCTGCACACGTACTTTAACTCTGTACTGGGTAATGATTCCATTTGGTTGTTGTGGCTTCCTCCAAGTAATTTTTATATATGTGGCTTCCACTTCTGCTAGTTGTAAATCTGATACAGCATCTGGAACTAAATATTCAAGAAGGAATTTGAGTTCATTAAACACTTGAGATTATTACAAGGTTTTTCAGCACTGTATGCAAAGTACAATAGACAATCAAATTTCACATCCTTATCTTTTGAGTTGACCCTGTGCAGGGTAGAGACTTACTTCACATGTTTTCTTAGCAAACAAGTTACAGTTCTAAAAACATGCACATTTTTTAACACATAAGACATGTGTACGAGTATGGTCAGAGACTAAGATGATGTAAACCAGGATCACTCTACTGAGGTCTACTTGACTGGAATCAAGCAGACCTTCGCTATTTTCCTATATGGAATCTTAAGTATACTTGAAAATGAAAGGTTAGCTCTAAAATCATCAAAGCCATAGTAAAATGAAGTAAAAAGCTAGGAAAAAAATTAATGTGATACAGCTTGTTAATTTCCCTTTTATGAAAGGTTTATATAATTTTTTTTAGATTTATATAATTTTATTTATATTATATATTTGTATATATGTGTGTAATTATAGGTATAAAATATATATCTATATAAATTATAGATAGAAATTATATAGTTTATATAATTTCTTCATTAAACATTCAGTCTTAATTATATTGTAATTTCCATAGGACCACCAGAGGTAAAATATATTTATATTCAATAGAATGATATTCAGATTTGATACAAAAATATTTTTTTTTCCTAATACACTTCAATAAAAGACAGTTTTGAAATTATTTGTATAAGGAGGATTTTTAGATTTGGCATTAAAATAAGACACTCTGTGTTGTGCTAGAAGTCCTCCAAACCCACCAAAATTCCCTTTGCATATGACAGTGCATTTCAGCACAATATGAATACCTGTATTCAAGTAGGTCATGTCTGGAAATTGTCTCTGAGAGCTGCCAAAAGCAGATCATTCAGGAAAGGATACAATAAATAAATAAAGATAGGTTTTCCTCCCAGCATTACACCTTGACAACTAACATTGCCAGCAATCCCTAAGGCAGAGATTTTCTAAATTTGTGTTGTGTGGCATAAACGTAAGACAGAAATAACCATTTTGAAACTGCCTCTCTATTACACACCAAATCTCCATTTTTCCTCCTTGCATCCTCAAACGCTGACCAAGAATCCCACACAATCTCCCATGCACGTAAGATAAAACTGCACTTCCGTGCAAGCAAGGACTCTGACCTGGTGAGTTGACTATTTGGGACCACAATTCCCAGAGCACAGAGCGGAACCGAACTGGGACAAGCCCTCGATGTGGGCCCTGTCTCGAACTGCGGTCGGGGCTGCGGGTGGCTCCATCAGAGACGGGCCTTGGGTTTGGTGACAAAGTCAAAGGAGAGGTTTAATAAGAACGTGGGGGCTGAACGAGCCAGCAGCGGGATCTGCGCTGGACTTTCTTTTCCTCTTGCTGCCATCTAACGGGGGACAGGGGGCCCTGCTTCCTCATTACTGTATCTAAAATGAACTGCTTTCCTTTAGAAAGACACTGCGTTTCTTGCACAATCTCTGAAGGGCTAGGATAGGGATAAATGTACTGACAGAGTATGAGCTTGACAAAAACAAAGAAATAAATGACATAATAATATTCAGCTGATTTCTTTTCTTTAGTTTTTTGTAATCTTTTTTCCTCTCTTGTAGCGCTCTTGTATCCATCCTCTCCTTTGCAAAATACCTTAAAGGCTCTGAAGGGAAAACTGAAACCCTTTATCACGTTCAATCCATTTGTTCTGCCTCCCTATGCTTACTTACCATCTGCAGGAGTGAAAACTGTAAGGTTGGTCTTTGGCCCCACCCCAGCACTTGTCTCTGCACGGACGTACACGTCGTATGCTGTAAACGGCACAAGGTTACTGAACACAAACTTAAGGTCTTTTGTACTGTTATCCAGAACATGACCTGGAATTAAAAACAAAGAGATTTTAAGCCTAAAAGAAAAACAGTCCATGGCTACTTTCCAGTATGATGAACAAATAAAAGGACAAATTGGTCAGGAGATAAGTTAACCAAGAATCAACTTCAGTGGAATAATGCTGAATATATGGGGAATAAAACAACAAAACAACCAACCAATCAACCAAACAAGCCACTTCAAGGAGGTGAGAGTTTTAGGAGGAAGAGATTTAAAAAAAAATATCTTACTTTTCCTGTGTGGTCCCATAAAAACATTAGAATACAGCTTATGTCTTACTTAACTACAGGCAGTTCTATAATTTCTGTATCTATACATGTCTGAGTTCAAAAAAATTGCAAAAACATCAAAACAGACTTAACAAGTTGATTGCATACTGCACGAGAATGAAAATTCTCCAGAAATCTTTAACAGAAAGAGAAAAAAGTAAAGGTAAGGTACGGAAGCATTTGAATATATAAGCACAGCAAATCAGCTGTGCTTAACCTGTCATCTCCTGAAAGACTGAAAAGAAGTTGATTTTCTCCATTCTTTGGAATATCTGATGTAAGTTTATACTCTTCCTTGTGATGGACTGATTTTTCCCTTAAAATTAATCTACAAACCATTAAAGCATATAATAGTAAAAAGGGATATATAACACTGCTTTTGACTATCCATTTTTGATTGGCAGGCCCAGAAGAATGTGTAAGGAAATAATCACAAAAAAAATCAAAAGAAATGGTAATCAATTCTGACTTACCAGATGGTCCATACAGCTCAACTCTGTAACTATATTTCCCTGTTACTATGGTTGGTGGGTCCCACATTACTGAGAAAGACTTTGCTGTAATGTTGCTCTTGGCAAAATTCTGTGGTGGGTCTTCTGGAACTTAAACAATATTGGAAAAAGTCTTTCTTTGAACATAAAATACTTTATATTAGCATGTCCAAGAACCCCATGTTAGACAATTCATTTTAAACATAAACATGAAATATTCTGAAGGGAAGCCATAAAAACATATCATTAAAATTTCTTAATTTATGGTTTAAGGTAATTCTCAGGGAAGGTATCAAGAGTGTTGATAGTATGCAAATAATCTTTAAGAGACAAAGGTGAAAAATAAACTGGAAATTAGCCCTGAAATCATAAGAAGAGAAACTGACCAAAATTTCATTAACCCTAGACAGAGCAGCAAAATAAGGCTATTGAAATTCTATCAAAGCAATTCAACTGAACATTTCTAGGAAGGAATAAAATTTCTTTTTATCTGAACAGTGCTATGTATTTTGTATGTATGAAAGGGAACCAAGTAACATCAAACCATGTCAAGCAAAATAATGATGTATTAGAAAACAGACAGCCAGAACAGCATTCCTCTGGAATGCCTTTTTTGTATAGCTCTGTTAACAGTGCTCCCACAACCTAAGCCATTATAAAATGCTGCTCATGGACCATTGTTTCAAATTCCAACTTCTCAGTGCATTGCAAGTAATCAAAAATCAACTTCACCTAGTGCTTAAAGATTTCTTCAGCATTAACAAATTTCTGCAATAGGTCCAGATTGGCAACAAAAGTGCAGGAGTTTTCCTTATTATTGCTTATTTCTCTACAAAGGCAAAGAAGCTTTAAGTGCATTTCTATGTACACAAAACACACACTTTTAGAATATTATGCCTGACAGCTATGACCCTTCATCTTTATTTTCAGTTCTTCTACCATTATTCTATTATTTGCAGTTCTTAAATTGTCCTGTTTTTCATAAAATTTGATCTGTCCTGAGCATAATTTTGATATCTTTGACTCCTAACAACAAGTGAACTCTCACTCACTGTACATTATTAGATACATAAATGCATATACATTTTCAATTGATTCCATGAGGTAAAATTAAGTAATCACGAAAATACAAAAGCATGATACAGATAAAGACAGATTAGGACAGAAGTATCTTTCAGCACAAAACCTGTATTTTGAAGTTTTTCACATAAATCTTCATTAAAAATTCACATAAATAAATATTGCCATTTTAAAGCCGTATGTATTCAATGTACCTGATTCTGGTGTCCGGACAATTGCGCTGTCAATGTAGCCTGCTTCAGTGGTAACTGCAGAGACTTCAAAAAGATAGGTGGTGTATGGCCTGAGGTTAGTTACAACAAAGCTGATTGCTTCACTCCAAACAGAGCTCATCTGACTTGGTGCCTCTGTACTTGGTGTCACTGTAGTCTGTGAAAGAATTGTGGATTTCCCAAAAGTAGTTGAAGGAGTGGTAGCACTCCACAAAAAAGATTCACTCTTACCCTATTAATACAAAATAAGAAACATAATAAGGTGCATCTATAACCAATAATTGTAAATAAATGTAGATAAAAAAGGTGACCATCTTTGGAAAAAATTACCCTAAATTGGTTTTCCTTTTTGTACTTCAGTTTCCAAATTTAGGCAGAGTGTGCCAGTGCATCATGTAAGTGACAGTGTTGTAGTTTCCTGCCTTATTCAAAAAGATCTCAAATCTGACTGAACAGAAGCATGTCTCTAGGATTCACTTAATTATTCCCAGTTTCCATTTTCAGCATTCAGTCTGTCTCTTGAAAAAAAGTTCCCTAGCAAGGCCCTTTTGCATCACATATATGTTGTATGTGTGTATGTGCATACACATGTATGGCATACATATATCCATACATCATGGATAAAACCAGACAGGAGTTTCTCAATCCATCATGTCAGGAGACAACTCTGAAAAATTGCTAGCCATGGTGGTGACCGGTGCTTATGGTTCAGTAGGTGGCAGCCTGCCTTCTCAGTGCTGATTTAAATCAGCCTGGTGTCAGGAACCTTTGCAATGCCTAAGATGATCTTCCAAATAAAATAAAAACTGAAACCAAAGTTATAATAATTTATGTTGTTTAAAACTGCACTTTTCATTAGAACACTAAGCATAAGAAATTGGAAAAAAAAAAGATAAAAGGACAAAGAGTTTGGTTCCTTGTTGTTCTGACATTTAAGTAATTGCAAATCTGTGCTCAAAGTAAGAAGGAAAAAGAAAAAATAATTCTAGAAGAGAGAATTTTTTTCAAGAAATTTCAAAAGGCTACAATGGTTACAGGTCTGAATTCAATGATAAGAACAATTCAGACAACAACCATATTTTTGAAAATCACTCTGCTAATCGTGTTTGATTTTTATTTTGATATGAGAAGTATTTAAAAAGTATTGAAATGTGATACACAGAATAAAGCATACTTTTAAAATATAAAAAACATTATCATACTATATAGAAAATAAGACATTAACAATACTATATATCTTCACTGACCAAAAAAAACCCTGTAGGTTGTTTTTTCGAATTGAACATGTGAAAGCTAAAAAAACCAGAAATTTTCTATTTCATTATTTTCTGTTAAAAGGATGCCAAAATTAACCTTTCATAACATTTTTACTTTCATTAAACTGAACTTTTCAAGCAAAAGTATTCCATTTAAACTACTTTGAACAGAAAGGTTTTTCTTCATCCATTTTATCCCGTCTCGAGACTAAGTATGTAAGGTTTTTGAATCTTTCTGAAAAGCAAGCCTCCACATTTTTATGTCTCAAATTTTAAATGTAAAACTATATTCTGTGGGTTGAGTCTATTTCTGATTTAAAAGGTTTATAGCACTTACATTACATTCTGGTAACCTCCCAGACAGAAGGTCCTCTACTTTAACCAAGACATCTTTCACTACAATTCCACTTCTTGCATGTTTCACACTAATCTTGAAGCTAGTTATCTTTCCATTTGGTTGCCGAGGGAGAAACCAGATTAGATTTACAGCTGAAGAATTTAAGGCTTCAACTGTGAGATTCACTACTTTACCTGGAGCTTGAAAACAAAACAAACAAAAGCAATGAGATAAACTTTTCTTCTCAGCACTGAAAAATAGCAAATTCTTCTTTTTTTTTTTTTAAATGCCATTTCTAGCTTCCAAATACTGAAGTAAACACATAAAAATCATTCACAAACACGTGTAAAGTAGCTGATATACAACCAGCTATTTTTCAATCTGATGTGAGAAATATAATTATTTCAATCTCATATATAGCAATTGGTTTGGTCAATTTAAAAAATATTCCTCTTAGAAGCAGAAGCAAGCCATTTACAGTTCCAAAAGTAGAAAAAATTTGCCCTTTTTTTTCTGGTTAAGAACATCTCATAACACTGTGTGCTTTTTTTCACTTTACCTGTGTCATCTTTTCTGATGCACATAGATTTTTGGTAGCTTTAAGTAACTCAATTAAATTGGAATATTCACTATTCATTATTCACTATAAATGCTGCTCTTTCAGTGCTGCTCTATCAGAGACAGTTTCTGTGGCCTTTTGTCAGAGCATCAGTATTAATCACAGCACAAAGGAATGAGATGCAGCATCTAAATCAGATTTTACATGCTATTTTACATGCTGAACTCTCCTGTGAATTAGAGCCCTGTGGCCCTGTCTTAGTGCTGCCTACACGTGGCAGAGTCAGCAGCAGGTTCTGCAATAGCTGCCTTAGTACCAAGGAGAAAAGGCTTTTCACACTCTTTTTTAAAAAAGGCATTCCACAGGTGAATTGAGACAGCTCCTCCAAACCTCATATTTAGTGCTTTCAGTCCTCCTAAATCTCTTCCAGATCTTTCACCTCTTTTCCCCTCCTCCCCAACCACAACCTTTATATTTAAATAATTTTATATTCTGGCTCATTTTCTCACTTTAAATCTCCCATCTTTATGTTGATTAAGATGTTTGGCTTTCCTTAGCCATCAAAGCAAGAATTACAACAAAAAACCAGTGGAGAAAGTAAAAGTATAAATGTAATACCAATGACACATAACTCACCTATAATTTGAAGAAACCTTCCAATTACATTTATAGTAAGGCATTTTAGGTTTAATAAAAATGTAGACAGAAATGCTTCCAAAAGTAAAAAGCTTATGTTCTCGTATGGAGAAATGCCAGTGCTGTCCTCTGTCAAACATGAGTAAATAATAAAGTTCACAGAAATAAGGTTCTTTACCAGCAATAATGCATAAATAGTGAAGAATAATCATCTCACATAGATCCATGTGGCAAGTTTACTACTCCTCCTTATATTGGGTTCATAAATTATTGCATTATTTGTGCAGAGTGACGATTTCTGCCATTAATTAAGATATCTCACTCTGGAGTTTGCACAGAAACAGAAAGCAGCCTAAACACAGATGGGCAGCCACTGCCTTGGCAGCACCAGTTCTGCATTCCATTGAGACTGGTTCACAAGGGGACTGGTGTGAGCTCCTCAGCCAAGGCACAACTGCTCCTGGAGCATGACACCACAAACACTAAATCAGTAAAGATTGGGCAAACTGGGACTATGGGTTTTAATCTTCAAAACCACCAACTCAGATTTTCATTTCAGATTTTTATCTTCAGAATCAATACATAAAAATTTAATAAAATACGTTCTATGCTGAGCTTCTCAGAACCCATCACTAAACAAATACAGATTGACTTAGCAGACAATGGCAGAGATGATCCCACAGCAAAGTCTCTCTCCTAGAACTGCTGCAGGCAACAGCAGATGGATCCACTTGACAGGTAGCTCTGCTCTGCTGTGACCTTGCTTTCTGGAAGCTGCCTACCTAGAAACTGGCATAGGAAAGCTCCAAGAAAAACATATTTTGTGTACAACAAACACCTCTCTGGGCACATCCTAAATGCTGTTGTGAGCAAATAGAACAAAATGAACCTTTGCCACTGATTGACAGAATAAGAATAAGGATTTTTGTTCTAAATGCATTGGAATTTGTTCAAGTATGAAATTTACCATGGAAGTTTATTTGAACAAATTAGAGAAGCTTTAATCAAAATAATTAACAGCTTTATTAAATTTACCACTTTCTGCAGTCTGAAAAAGAAAAGGATCACTAAACACTCCAATACCAGCACTGTTCTCAGCAGCAACCTACAGGGAAAAAATGAAAGACTCCACATTAGAAAATCTACAGTATAAACAGTTTCAGGGAATATGAAAATCCTAAGGATACACAGACACAGCTTTTAGCTTTTAAACTATAAATATACAAATAAACATACTCTTTATAGTTGTGTTGTATAATTTATACTCAATGTTTACTTATAAAAATGTAAAAGGGAAAAGTATGTAACAGCATAAGAAATTGAGAAAACAACATGTGAATATCCACACATAAAAAGAGGATCCCTATTTTATGAGTCCCTATTTTATGCAAAAATCAACAGCAAGAATAACATCAGTAACACTCCTTTTTCTTACCACAATACACACAAACCAGATTCTGTAGTCCTATTTTATTTACTATAACTTAAAAGGGTAAAAAGGAGAATAGGTTCCCTTTCATTTCTCTGTCTCCTGTAGGGTAGTGAGAGCAGGTCAACCTTCCCCAAAGTAGAAATCCAAGAAAAGCATGTCTTTTTGCAGAAAGGCAACAGGTCAGGACACTGTAGATGCACTTTATGATGGAAATGCTCCAGTGCTCAAAATCATAGATGAGTCTTCCCACAGAAGAGCAATATATCAAGACTTTGGTAGAACTTATGGAGACAAACAAAACAACAATGCCATGTCCCCTGCAATATAGGGTTTGGTGACAATTCAACTCAGTGATGGGCCATGGCATCCAGTACTTACAAGAAAGAGGAAGGAAGTCCAACTTCTTATTATGAAGAGAAGTAAAAGGGACAGCAAAATGTAAACATGAGTAAAATTCCAACAGTGATGGTGAGAGGTGTGGGAAAGAAGAAGCAAAGTGAAAAGCTCTCCAGCAAGGTCATAGCTGGCAATGTCAGGCAACAAAGCATGGCCGTGGGGTTTAGGGAGCTGACAGTGCAGACTGTGGGGAACGCAGGGTGAGAAGGGGTAGGTGTGCAATGCTAAGTGTGGATCACTGCAGAAGTGACAGACTGCACACAGAGGGTAGCAAAGGGCAAAAGAAAACAGAAGGCCTCAGGCCAGAAAGGGAGCCTTGTTCTAACCACTTCTTGCCACTAAACAGTGCGCTTTTCAGACTGTAAAGATTAAACAAAAGGACAAAGCTACAACAGACAAACACAGTAAAGTAATACAAGGTAACATCAAAGACTTAATCCAGCATGTCAAGAAGGACCTGTGTCACTGGCTAGCTCCTTCCTAAACCACACAATCACGTGCACACCCACCTCATGACTATAGCCAACCCCAACCGTACCTACTTATGCTTCACAGGGACAATGACTCGAAACATCCTTAGGCATTGATGAATTCTACAGTAATTGAAATAGCTGAGGAAAGTGACTGGAGACCTTCAGGGGGGTGAAATCCTGACAGTATTTAAATTACACCATATAAATCTTAAGCTATGTCCTCACCTAAACATTGTTTTTATTACTTCATCTCAAGGTAGGTATTGTAGAAACAGCTTAGAAACAAAACTAGAATTAAGATAGACATGGAAACTCCTACCTCATATGTGCAGCTTCAAGGCAATTGAATGGAATATCAACACATAATTTCATTTAATTCTATTGAAAAAGAATTATTGAAAGAGTATTGAAAAGAGGAACCTCTACAAGGTTCTTATGAAAGAGTAAAGCAGGCAAAGAATTGTTTGGCAAATATTGCCAAGAGAGTAGCAGTTAATTTCCGCCCACCTGAAGTCATCTATTGTTGAAGAGTTCAGAGACAGATCAGGAGTGCCTAATCTCAATGCAAACAAGTTCCATATATGGAAGACATGCTTTTTTGGATCTGGCTGAGATGATTTAGTAATCTACATGTAATATGCAAAGCACACCAGTAATTTGAAAGATTAAATCTCAATGAAGATAAAGAAGGATTAAGATGTTTCCAAAAATTCAACCTTTTGCTTTTTGTATTTTACCACATAATATGTTAATATGAATATCAGTAGAAGAAGGTACATTTCAGTGCAAGTTTGACTGGAACATTTTAAAGTAGATTTTAAAAACACTACTCAAATAAACTCAACTAAACAAATATCTGGCTAATATATTTTGTTATATGGCAACAGTAAATAACATGGTCCCTCAGAAGGCTCTACAGGAACCTACTATAAACTCACACAATTTACAATAAATCAGAATTCAAAATACTAAGAGGTATTTGTAAAGCTTTTACCATAATTTCATAAGTTGTTCCAGGGTTAAGACTGGTGAGAAGAACTTCCAAACTATCTGGCTTTGTTGTGACCTGTGTATAAACTCTTTGCATCCATGGGCAGACTTCTTTATATTTGACAACATAGGAGAGAATTCTCCCATTTGGATAGAGTGGTGTGTTCCATGACAGCAGAATCCCAGCAGAACCCACTCTTTCACCTGCAAGGAACACAGGTGGCCCAGGATCTAAAAAAAAAATTTAAAAAAATTATATATATGCACACACACACACACACACACATGCACACACAAGCACACAAATGTAAAATAATTTTTAATTAACATTCATGAGAGTGGAGACACATTCACAGATTCTACAGAGACATTAAATCATCTGCCAGCATAACCTCATAAAACTACTGAAAACGGATGTACTTCTGAATAAAAAGGTTTTTTTTCTTGCTAGAGTCCTGTTAGAAATTATTAGGTTAATTTTGGAACACCAGAAACATTCTTCTGTATGAATGTAAAAGCTGTTATGTAAAAAATGCTCAAGATCTCTGTTAAAAAAACAGAGTTTAATGTCAATTTGACATCTGACATATTCTAGCATTCAGTTAAAGTGTAATCTCTTAAACAGCACATCTACTTTGGCTACATTTTTTTGGAAATAGCTCTGAACATTTCTTTATGTACCACTATAGGTATAAATCAGAGTCTGGATATTATTACATGACATAATAACAAATTTTTCAAAAGCTTGTAAATCCTTACACTCTCAGAGAGCACTTCATATTCAGTGTATTTTTTAAATAGTTAAAGAAGATGAAAAATTTTAATGACTGTTCAAAAATGATAATAATTTCTTGGACATTACTGTGCACATAATAAATATAAGAAAGCATAGTTTAAAAAACGAATAAAATTTCATCAGTCATTTTTAACTCACTTGTCACATTTGTTGTCACAGTTCTACTTGCAGGTGAGCTATAGACTGAAGAAGAGACTGCAGAAACTGTAACATTGTATGTTGTTCCAGGAATAGTATTGGAAAAATCAGCCTGAAATAGGACATAGTTTTATTTAAGCCTTTTACGAAGAATCACAAGAACAAACCCCCCTCTCCTTAAAAAAAAAAAAAAACAAAACAAACAGACAGAAAAAAACCTCTACAAAACAAAGCACAAAAAAACCACAGAAAATTTTGAGCAATTCATTACTAAAAATAGTTTTCTACATCTGTTAGCTACAGTATTTTGCTGTCAACTACCCTTCATAAGATGTGTACAACATTCAATATTAAAGAACAACAAAATTAACTATTAATTTTATCCCAGAGTCTCCTATCAATGTATCTATAGAGGTTTTTCTGTATTATCATTATCAAAGTAAATATGAAGCATTATAAAACTCCTTTTTGAAAGAATGAACAAAAAAGCAACCTAAAAAACAAGTTTTTGACCCTTAAACTAACCATCCTTTTCAGTAAAAATAATTATTAACTTTTTTAGCAAGAAATTTTATAAAATACCTGTATCTTTGCAGTTCCAATGAAAAACAAAAGCAGAACATCCAGAACAACCATTATTTCTGTTAATATTATATGTTCTGGACAGCAGAATCAAAAAGTGCTCCTGTACCTTTTTGATGGCTTAGCAGTGAAATGTTGCCTGCATTAATGATTTAAGCAGAGCTCTTCCTGGCAAGTACACAATTAATGAGTCTGTACTACTCAATAGCTCTGCCCTTCCCTTGTTAAACTATTCATGAATCCTTGGATGACGGTCTGTGTCCTTCTAGTAGACTTTAAAAAAAGAGTAAGTTCAGTACCTGTTGTTAAGTAGCAAACTGTGGATGCTGAAATTTGCTCCCATCCCACCAATTTTTCATTAATACTTTCATATTCATATATGCATTAAACAGCTAAGGAGGAAAGCTTGAATTCCTCATCAGCACAGCGCACAAGGAAAAGCCAGCCCTGCAAGTCCTGTAATAAAAGCACTTACTTGATACTCCCTAACTCCAAGATCTAGGATAACAACAGAAGCATGATCAGGAACAAGATCCACATGAAATCTGTCTACAAGTCCATACGGTAGTCTCCAATACAGTGAAAAATAATATGATGAAACATTGAAGAATTTAAGACCTTCTGGCTTTGCAGGTTCTGAAAGAGAATTGTGGAATAAAAGACACTAACTTAAACGACTCAATTTAAAATATATTAGCAGTTACAACTGAATAGAAAAGCATCCAAGAAGAGTTTACTCTCTATACAAAGGATTAGTCTGGATGGCAGCATGTGATCCTACAGTGGCTACACTATCTCTGGGATTTGGCTGATGGCCTCCCAACTATGCTGGGATGCCCGTTCACAGAGAGCAAGCTCCAGTGTCTCTGCAGTGTTCAGTTAACAACAAAATCTCTGCACAGTCCTGGGGTTTCTGCTGTCCTCAACCTTAAAGTTAGCACTGCTGCTGACACAACTACTGCTACAGCTGAAATTCAAGATATAGCTAGTGTTTGTTGTGCTGCTAGCCACAGAGTTGGTAACTCTTTTGTACATTTCATGTATTTGGAATCCCAGTAATTCCATGAACTCTATTCAGTTAAAATCTCCAAATTTCCCAAAATCTGGGTAGTCTACTCATTTTATTAAAGCCATATTTCCACCTGCTTATGTCACAACATCTCATTTTCTTCTGCTTTTAAATGCACCTTTTAATTAGTGTATTTAAATTTAGAATATTATTCACTCTAAGTCTAATAATGAATTAGTTTTAAAATTCTTCAGTAGGTCATTAAAATGTTATCTACATATAAGACTGTATAATTTTTTCACCTGTACAATCTCTGGCCATGTTCATCTGTTTTCTTTCTACTTTGGAACTCATGTACAACTATCAGCTTTCCCCATACTCATCTCTCAGAGCAAGCCCAGTCAGTGATGCTCTTTGCCTAATTTCAGATTCACCCTTGCACTCAGTCCTCTGTCTGCCTTTCTACATGGTTCTTCTGAATTCAGACTAAATCTTCTAGTAGTTTATACATTAGTATCATACTGTGCAGTCTGAATCATGTACAGCTTCAGCTCTGAAAGATCTCCATTCCTTTCTTATTTGCTGTAAATCTGCTAAGATTATATATCTTTGATGAACTCTTTACACAGACTATACAAAGTTGCAGAATTGCTTCAGATTACTCCAGTTCTGCCATCAAATAATCTGAAATATTAATATATCGAAATATTAACTTTAGATTTTACATTCCATCTGTATTTGTCTCATATGTATGATTTTTAACTCATGGTTTCATTTTGACACTAACAGAACAAAACAAAATTAATAATATATGTGGAGGTGTACAAGTTTAACTGAGAGTATAGGTTCTCCCTTTTAGTGTACTCCTTTAGGTTTTGAGTCCTACTGCTCTCTTTAGTCCTATTATTTGCATGGGTCTCAAATGCCATTAAAGCTGGATTTTATGTTTAAGAGGTCTTTTTGTACAGACCCACAATTAATTTCTGAGAGTAGTTTACAATCTAAAGCCTTAATTCTACAAGCATTTCTAAACCTGTTTAACTTCACTCACTGTAAAAAAAAAAAACTACTGAAATAACTGCAAGGTAAAATTCAGCTTGTGTGTTACTCTTTGCAGGGTAAGATCCAAAATACTAAAAGCGGTCAAAAGAAACGCAGCACAGCTAAAGACATCATGTTTCTGACAGGTACCACTACATGCAGGTTGAACAGGGTATAAGTAATGTACACCCACAGCAACAACAAACTCTTACATGTAAGGGCTCTACAGAGTGAGATAAACATGCAGTGTTAGGGACAGCTACCATTCACTGGCAGAGGAAGCAGGAAACCATACAGACCTGTTACAAATGCAAGGAAAGCAGAAGCTCCTTCAATATTTCCTTTTAGTCTTTTCAGTGTGAAATTGTAAATGCCCCCAGCATTCAGGTCTGTAACCCTGAAGTCAGTCACTGTTCCTGGAATTCTGAACTGTTTTATGAAGGTGTTGTTTGATAAAGATGCTTTATAAGAAGTGAAGTTAGTCTTGGTTGGATTCCACATTACAGTTGCAGAGGAAGTATTTACCATTTTTAATGCCAGACCACATATCCCAGCAGGTTCTATGGTAAAAATTATTGAGATTAATAAAGAAAAAATTAATCCCTATTACTTAAAACATAGGAAAATAACAGCTTTTAAAAATAAATGTTTTTTACTTAAATGAATGCTTGGAGACTTCAAAAAATCATGAAATATGGATACAAATTTTAGAACCCTTTGTATGGATATACAGAAAACAGTGCCATTATGTTGCACAGGGTAAATAAAACCTGGGGATGTACCTCCTGTGTGCATTATGAAATTTATGGAAGAAAATTTCAATTTTATCAGGTCTTCTCTAAGAACAATAACATTGCTCACTGGTACAACAGGATGAGAATGGAACACTTTGTAAGCAGAAGTAGAGATTTTAGTCACTCTAAAGTTTTCTAATACATTATATGCCACATAATTTTAGAATACTGTTCATCTGCTCACTTAAAGACACAGTAAATAGCACAGTCTCAGTGATTATCCCTTTTTTCTTTTTTAAACAGTATTTTTTATTATGTAAAGGTTCCTAAAATCACTGATAATTCACTAATAACACCTCCATTAATCTGTGCAGCACAGCTGCTTGGGAAAGAAAAATGTTTCCATTCCCCCTAAAAAGTGTATCTCCCACATAATTAATCTTGCTTGAAGCTTTATGAAAAATACTAATTAACATATGCCTATTACTCAGTGTGCAAAAAATCCTAATGGTTTACCATTAAAATGATACTTTCCATAATCTAGGTATATTTTATCAGGACCCATTCACAATTCTCTTGAAAATATTTACCTGAGGAACAAAGGCATCTCAGGAACATGATAATGAATATTCTGCTGCATGTTTAATTCACAAGAATCTGCAGGACTTGTTCTGGTTTTTTCTCAGAGATTCACTTACCTTTGAATAACTAAGTGCAGAGCCTCCTTGACTATTAACTGAGTTAAGGAGTTATAGTCCAAACAAGCCACATAATATCCATCAAAGAGAGCAGGTCTACGATGTGCCTGTGTATAAACCTGGGAGCTGATTAATTTTCTGGTTACAACTAGCTGCCCTTTATCTGCTTTGGCAGTCCAGAATTCAATATGAATCTTCTCCTTTTAATTTATGCCACAAACAAATTTCCCTCTTTTTTATGTTGTGTCACAGCAGCATTGGAAAATACATCTTTGCTCAGAGACAGAAAGTGAGTGCAAGATACTGGTTTCTGGACCTTGTTAAGCTCTCTGAAGCACAATTCCTCTTACTGTCTTAAACATTCTGTGTCCTTGGACAGGAGCAATACTCCAATCTGAGACCATCGGCTTGCAAGAACTTAGGAGATACAGAAACAATTGTAAACAAAATGCAAAATAATTATGAAACTATAGGAACCTATTCTGGCAAGATCTTTGTTAGCGGTGGAAGCTTTTTTCAAAGAGCTATTTTCAGCCATGTCTAGACTCCTCAACCTCAACCCAGCAAGTTATGTACAAAGCTCCTATTTAAACAACTATCACAAGAAGCACAACTTTTCTCCCGGAGTTGAAGCTTCATTTTGATCTCTGTGACCTTTTTGAGTTACTTACAAACAATGATTTAAATGTCTATGAACATTTACTGGTTTTCAAAAGGACAAATTATAAGGTATTTCCTTACTTGTGATTACTTTTTTCTCCACAGCCACCGAGGAATCCAAGCCTTTAATTGTCCTTAACTGAAAAATGTATTCTGTCCCAGGGGTCAGATTTTTCACTACAGCTCTGCTGTCATAAGTAGTTCTGGTAAGCAGCTTTTCATTATTCATCAGACAATATGAAAGCTATCAAAGCAAAAGAATTCCTTGTATTAGACTATTTAAGTTCATAAAAGGCGAAGATTATAACTACCTGTTAGTATAAAAATATTTAGAATATTTTCCACATTTTAAATACAGAAAGAATCAAGGATCTTTATATTATTTTCCACCAATGTGGAACTCCATAATTCCTTAATAGCTCAATAGTGAAAGCAATGACTAACACTTAAAAGTAGATGGAGGAAGCGAAGTGAAGTTGAGGCTTACAGGTTTTTCCTCTTGGAGGAAGGATAATAAAGTGTACCCTGACTGTTCAGTCTCACAGCTACACTGATGAACTGTACAGTTAAGTAACTCTGTACCTTTCTGACAAAAAACCTCAAAACATAACAAAAAAGCAAAACATAACAAAACAAAGGGAAAAACCCAAACAACACCTAAAACCATTCAACCAAAAAATCCACCCGTGCACTGTTCAGAGCTGAGATTCTGAAAAGACTCCCGAGCAATCAGTCACTCAACTCTGCTCACTGCTATACCTTGAAAATTCATCTGCTAAGAGCCACTGCAGAGCATAAAAGGGCTGGAGATATAAAGACATTGAAATCTGGGGACTTAACTCCTGGAGGCAGAGGATTCCTTCTGACCTGCCAGACAATTCTAAGGTGACAAAAAAATCCTGTCACCAGTTCTTTCTGTGTCCCTGCAGGCTGGTTCCTATGTGCACTAGTGAGAGGCAAGGTGCAGACCGTGCCTGCCCTGCAGAGGAGGGCACTGGACCTCCAACAAACAACACACATTTCTCAGGCATGGCTCTTAATACTGAGACCAAGTACGGCTGCAGCTGCCTACATAGTGAGTCCTGACCTGCCACTAGCCATTTCCTCCAGCAGAAAGGGGGTGGCAGTGACCTGAAAGTGACACACAGCAGTGACCTTTAAAGCACTGGGGTTAGCTGCTATTCATCTGGGGGGGGGGCTTAGCTGCTATTATTCTGGGGAGGAATGATCCATTTCCCCTCTGTCTATTTTACCAGTACAGTGCCTGTTTATACAAACAAAATCTTGGAAACTGTCATCACCTTATTAGAACTACTGCACTGCAAGATGCTAGAAGAAAAGCTATAGATTAAAGATTTACATCTAGTATAAAGAAGTTGGGAAAGTACCTTTTGTGCACTCTTCACTTTACAAACTACAATATATTGCATAGAAAGTTGGTGAGCAGGGATGATTAATTTTAAATGGTTAGTAAAACGATCCCTTTTATGCAGGTGCACCTTACTAAGCAACCAGTCTACGAAAGCCTTTCTCATTAAAGATTTAAAGATAAGCTCATTTATACAGACAAAGCACTGTCTAATGTGGCTGCTTGCTCTGTGAGACGCTGAGCAATAATACCATGATGTAAAGATCAATATTACAGATGACAATTATTTTCCACAGAGTGTCAAAAATAGCATTATCACATTCAAAAGTGTATCTGAACTGTTTCAAAACATGAGGAAGATAATCAAATTTAATTTTATAGTTTGTAAGTCTGCTTCAGGCTGCACCAGCAAATAGTGTGAGAGGTTAACTGGCTGCTGCTATCCATTGAGATCAATGCAGCTTTACACTAATGAAGAGAGAAGAAATGTCAAGGAACTATCCAAAGGATACTTGTATTTCAGGTTTAGGTAAGGATATAATTGAAGCCACGGGAGAACAGAAGCAAAAGAATTGGGCACTGTAATATTGGGGTAAAAACCATGTAGATCATTAAAACAAAGTCCTTTGACTCATGCTAGTGCTATGTACCAAAGAGTATCCCATTCAAGTAAGATAACTAGGAAAGATTATACCTAGAAATCCATATTGATTCAAGGGACGTGGTAACACAGCAGCATACTAACTTTGTTGGTCTCATGTCAATACTGCGGCTACAGAATGCTAAGGATAATACAGGACAGACTGCAAAAGCCAGGATACAAAAGAGACACTGGCTACATGTCGTAGTAAAGCAAGATACATGCTATTTAGATGCTATTGTGGATAATTTTTGACAGAGAACTGAAATAACGAATGATGAGAAATTGAAAAAATTGAAGTTTATAAAATCACAAAAGGTATGGGTATGGTGAACAGAGAAGTACTAGCTATTTCTAATACATCAAGAACCTAAAGAATAACAGGTTTAAAACAAAGAAATGTAAATTTTTTAAACAGGGCATAACAAAATTGTGAAGTATAAATAACAAAAAAAAATCAGGAATGCCCCCCATTTTTCTTTATGTATATCCAATTTCACTCAGGAAATCCCTAAACTGCATACTGCCTAAGGCCGGAAGGGTATGGCAGGATGCAGTATCCAAGGTTTGCAGTTTTGTCTAATAAATTGCTATATTTTTTTTAAAAACCCACAATTATTCTGTAACTTTCTAAACAAAACATTTACATTCTTCTGTAAAGAAGGTATTTTTTATTTTTCACTTCAATTAAATTAATTTGCATTACAAATTTGAAAAGCTAAGAAAAAATATTACATTGCAAATACATTCAACGTGTGATCTTTATTTCACACTAGTTGAAAAATCAGTTTTTGAGAGCTATTAAAAGTATAATTTTTAAATAATTTTTTAAATTGTTGTGTAATAGGATGTACATATTTAGCTGACCTTTTCAAATAGCAGTATTTCCTTCCAGTACTTACATGGGTTATAAAAATAAATATTTATTACTGGTTTTGCATCATGTACAGAATGATAATTTAATTAAGAAATTACAAAAAAATTTGCTTTTGTTTCATCTCATTCTCAACTCACCTGAAACATATCAAATCCTCCTCTTGGTAGTTTCCAAGAAAAATAGACTGCATTTTCTTCTTGTCCAAACACTTGCACATCTGATGGTGGATCAGGATCTGAGGATGTAAAATTTAGATGTAAAATAATTTATATTTATTTTAAGGAAATTGACATCTACAGAATACATAGCTTCAATTAATTATTTTATAGTTCTATCTAGAAAGAGATTTCATTTTGTACTTAAAAAGAATTTCAAATAAATGAAAATCACCTCTAATATTAGAAACAGAATCAGAATAACAGTCAACCTTTGTCAATTTTTATGGAAAATATTTATCATGCTAACACTACTGCTGACTCAGTTAGTGGCAAAATCCCACTTAATGCAGAGGAAACTGTGTTCAAAAAGCTTTCATATACTTAGTCGCTTTCAAAGATGTTTAGATTGAAAAGAAAAACTTAAAAGCATTCATTCTAAGATGCATGGATTTAATAAGGAATAGCTTTTCTTAGAAAACACCTTAAAATATAAAAATCTTAATTATCTGAAACCATGAAAAGTCATTAATAAACTGAACCTACAGGTGCTAATCTTGAGGACAGTAGGGCGACTTCTTTTTAATCCATTGGTTGTCACAATATTGATTAAGAAGTCAGTGCCTGGCAGAAGATGCTCAAATTTGTGTGTTCTACAAAGATTAAAAGAAGAGATTATGTCCTTTGGATTCTAAAGAACACGTATATTCATATGTTATTTCTTTATCATTTTATGGGTATTTTTAGTTTACACATGATGTGTGTATACATGTTTATATCTTGTGAGTCAAAAAATGTTTTACTGCTATAAAATCTTAAATAGGGTGCATTACACTATGGTTCACAGCAAGTTCCAGTACTAGAAGGTTTTAAAGTATTGAATTAAATATCCAGAGTGGCACAGAGATTCTACTGGTGCTCAGTCCAATGCAGTATTTTGTTTGCTCTTCTTTGCATAAACACATCATATGAGAATTACAATTTGATTAAAAATGCAGTTCTTAAAATACATGGGCATAGTAATGTATATCAGCTAAACCATCAAATACATATAAGATATAAATAACAATACAGGCTACTTATTTTAAATATCCAGGGAAACAGCTGCTTTGAGTTCATGTCAGTTATTTCTAAAATGTAATCACCATACCTCACACCAGAAGGCAACATTTTCTTCTCATTGAAGACCTTACTGTTTATTGAAAGAACATATCCATCAAATACACTTTGGGCTGGTGGCCAGGTAACAGTTATTGATTCTGAGTCTCTGCTGCAGTTCAGATATTTGACTGCACTTGGTACTGTGTGACAATAAAACAAAAGGAATTGATTCAAAAATGCATTTTAAACACATTTCTTTATGACAGGCCTCTCATCACCAGAATGCAGTAAAAACTCCACATAAATGATGTCACGTTCTTCTGTATCTCAAGAACATACAGACTACTACCACTGCAGAAACATGTGCAGTGACTTTTGTAATCCAGGAAATCCAGAGCCAAGCTGTTTGTTGCTCTGTGGTGCTGCTTAGCACAGTTCTGACATCACTGGTGTGGTGTTCCTCAAAAATGGATAATTTTTTAAGAAAAGAAATGCCAGTGTAAGAGGTAACATATTGTGCAGACACCTAAGTTCCAACTAGCATAGTATCTTTTATTCAATAGTGGCCAAAAAGATATGTCTGCAGGAAAAAGCAAGAACTGCATAGAGTTACATAGAGAATTGCATTCCTTTTGGTAGTCGTCCAAACTGCAGTTTGCAGCCAAAGGATTTCATGAACCAAAAGTTCTATGTAGTAAATCTCAGCAGATTTTTCTTTTATGAATATCTTTGGTCTCCACTTGAACCTATGATCACAATCATGAGACAAAATACCTTGTGGCAAGAAGTTCTGCAATTTATCTACAAATTTAATAAACAACCACCTGCTTTTGCTTCTTTTCTACTTTCTGTTTTCTAATTTCAAGTCCTTAGTTCCTGAAAAGGAAATGTCAGAGAATCATGATTTGCTTGCTCCACAATTGCCTCTCCATGATTTGTTCTCTCATTGATGATTTTACACTGTTCCTGTATCAGTTTTAACTCAGTGGTTCCCTAAATGCAAAATATTACATATCTTTGATCACATATGCTGAACCTTTTCAACCACATCTACTATTCTTGATTTTTTCACATTAGTGACCTTTTAGAGGAAACTGTAACATGCCTGAGAGGCCTTGTCAACCAGCTGAAAGTACTGGAATAGAGAACTACACTAATAAGAATCTAATGTCCTAACCCAAAGTAAAACTAAATATAGTAAAGCCCAGATTTACTTGTGATGTAAGGGGAGGCCAATGAGAAAACACAATAAAACTAATTTAGCTCTGGTCATTTCAGCGTGTTTTCAAAATCATAGATAAAGAGAAAAATTAAAGCATTAAAGAGAAGTATAACAAAAAAAAAATTGTTTTCTTTAATATTGGTAGCCAGACACTACGCTAGTATCAGTTGCTGGACTGTAGAGCTGGTTGAATCAATATAAAGTTAGCATTGGTATCTCATTGTACACAGGAGCTATATTGAGGTTCTTAATGGTCCCTTGCAGTCAAAGAATAAGAAAAATAGCAATGAAAGAGAATAAGGAGAAAATTACAAAGATGGTCTAATTACTCTTCTTTGTTTAAGACAAAAATAAAGTTTAAGAAGAAAGCAAGAGATATGGAGTAAAATAAACATTGAATTTGACAAAATTGCAGTCTTACCTGTCTCTATTTCTTTTGTCACAAAAAAACTGTCTCTGAAACCTTCCTTCTCTGTTCGAATTGCAAAACTGTACAGCTTACCAGGACTAAGGTTGGAAAATGTTGCTGTTTCTTGCTTGACCTTCTGGACCTAGAAACCCAAACACAGCTTTCACAGAACTGCTTACAAAATTCGCTTATCATATATAAACCGCACATCCAACTATTTTAATGGGAAATCAAGCCTTTCATTTAGCCTCTGACTACTTAATAGAAGACTGGAAAATAGCTGCAGTGTACACCCACGGGTGGTGCTCTACACGGCATACCTTGAAAGCACTTGCACAATTAGTACAGGTAACCTCGTACTGCTCGAAATCCCCATCGGCACGGTCCCAAGAGACCTGTATGGAAGTGTCAGTGACCTGAGCCTCTCGTACGTTCAGGGGAGCTGCCAGACCTACAGATGAACATAAAACACCTCTCTGTGCAAGCCCAGGCATTGTTCAATCTAACACTTTTCATATCTCCTTGGGAGACATAAAAGTGAAGATAATCAGTAACAGACTAACAGAGGGCAAATCTGATCTCAGGCGTGCAGACACACAGCATATCCAAAATAGAGAAGGAAAAAACATAGAGAAAGCAAAAAGATATAGTAATGTCACTACTTAAGAAAAATTGCTTGTGTTTTTTATCTTAAAATTACATGAGGTTGAAATTACATTTCTCCCTGAGGACAGAGCTGGCACTCCTAGGTGGGAAAGTTCTCTAGGATGAAGTTAATCCCTCCAATAGCACTACCACTATAGTGGTCAGAATGCACCTAAATTTTCTCAAAAGGGTCAGCAAAACTGGGTAGATCAGGCTAGACAAATACACTTTATCCCTTACTAGCATAGTCTTGTTAGGTACAATTCAGATCACATTACAGGAGAATTTCCACACTTCTCTACATCTCTTTCATCCCCATCACATCCATTTCTGTCTGGAATATACCAAAATCTACACTTTTTCTAAGGAAAAACTGTATACATGTGAGGTGTCAGGATTTTTATTTCTTCCAAATTTTTGAGGCCCCAGAAGAGTCAGAACAAGACTAGGTTTCATTAGGCAGTTTCCCACTAAATTTAGGAAATGCTGTGAGAAGATTGATTAAACCCCAAGTTTTTATTAAAAATATATTTTAAGAAATATCAGCTTTCAAGGCTTTCTTTATTTGGGGACTTTTTTTCTGTCTTGTCCTCATTCTCCTTTCTTCCTTACTTCTTTAGATCCTATCTTAACTTTTTCTTTTATAACATTTCTATTCTGAAAGAAACAGAGCAGAAAAAGAATTTCAAAGGAAAATTATAAAACGGAAAAAGAAAAACTTATAGAAGTATAAATACAATAAAAAATAGGAAAGTAAAAACACTGAATTTCAGCAGGTATTTTTAAACATTTTTAAAGTTTCTATTAAAATTCTATTTTTAAAGGCCTTGCTAGAAGTTGTCCTGTCCACTACAATTCTTTTAATGTCTTTGTGAATTAATTTATTACCTTGGAGAACCTGAACACTTTCATTATTTGCTTAAAGATGCACCAGGAGGAATAAACTTGATAATTTCAAGGCACAGAAGTAACCTTATTGATTCTCAACTACTTGTTTAAAATAAGTGGTCAAAATGTGTCTTGTCTCCCACAAGAACAATAATTTAATACAGCCTAAATTCTTGAAATGCTTGCTAGATATTTTATACACAATATAAAAAACACAATTTAGCAAGTTTAGAAATTATAAGGGATTCCTATAGTCTTGTTTAAAAACCAGCCAGTGTTAGTACAACTGCAAATTGCTTACATAAACATATTGAGATGATTTTTGAATAGTATGTCTTTTCTATTCCACTGAAATAAAAATAAAGTTTAAAAGGTTCAAAAATCATGATTTTATATTGTGCAATTTTATAAGAACTTAAAATACTCACATGTTTTTACACCATTTATATGGTAAAAGGAGCTCAACATTTTTCCACTTTTTGTGGAGACACAGAAATCATATTCTCTTCCTGCAGTAAGGTTTTCAATTGTTATTTTACCATCACTTTTTAAAATGAATGTTGCATTAGGTCCTTCTTTACTTGTAACATATATGCCATCAAATACTCCGGTATCGGGCATGCGAACAAATAACACCACAGCATTGCTGTAGAGCCCATAAGGAACTACAATTTGAACAGGCTTGGGCTCTAGAAGAAAAAAATTGCCACATGTTAAACCAGTTGAAAATAAATTAAGTGAAAACCACATAATGCATCTGAACCAACTGCCCTGGGAAATACTCTTGCCTAATGCAAATTAACAGCTACCATAGCATGTCATTGCTCAGAAACAATAAACAACCTGATCTTTTAACTATTTATTAGTGGAATTTCCTTCTCAACCATAGCTGTACCAAGAAGGTAAGCAGGATATCTGGAAAACTATACAGAAATGAAGATGTGGACAGGGAGATAACCATGGAGAATGAGATGCATTTGATGGATACAACACTGATGTGTTTAGTTTTCTACCCTTATAGTTGGCCTTGACAGCTGTGAAATATCCCATCTAGAATTTTGTCATCTGTGTCATGAATGGGATATTAAATCTAATCCTATATAAAAAAATTCTGGAAAAGAATTAAGACTCTTACCCTCCAAAATACTGTAATCATTTAGAAAGAAATGACAATGCAGCATTTCATGAATCTATAACCTGACAGCTGCAGCCCTTATGTACTGCATGTATAAGTGAAGCCTGTCCACTCCTTTCACATATGCAAAAAATTTATACTGCACCAAATTTCAACTTTTTGGTAAAGTAAGACCCTTCAATAAACCCTTCCCTGTTGATGGGAAAGATGCTTTGACAAACAACACAAAGTTTTTTATTTTCAGCTATTATTACTTCTAATTCTTTCCTAGCAGCCTCTCACTAACGGTAGGGCAATTATTTGTCACAATGCTTAAGACCACTAATTATCTCCAAAAATCAATAATCTGTTTCAACCATTCCGATATTTTCCTACTTCAATGCAAATCAATGATCCACCCAGCTTCTTCTGCCAGTGGGAACAGGATTTCCAGCTGTGGTCCCCATCACAGTTGTCGCTAGTACCAGTGAGTTTTCCAAGGCTGCACTGTATTTGCAAAAATTGTTAACTTTGCTGTTAACAATTAGGATTGGATCTCTACATTTCATATTTAAGTTTTGATCCCTGCCTATTTAGCAAATTGACTTGATCTACACCATATATTAGATGATAGCAACAATAGTGAGACTGACGTGTACAATAGTTTGTAGTTTCCACCATAAATAATGTCTTACTTAAAGTGCATTGAATGGTCTTCAGTTCGCTCATAGTTCCATTTTTCACACTTGCCACTGCTATTTCATAAGCCATTCCAGGAGTTAGGTCATCAATCTTTAATTCTTCTTTATTACTTAATAAAAACTTTTTAGTTTCACCTATGCCTGCATTAGGTTTCACTTGAATGTAGGATTCCTGACACTCTTGTGGCAGCTTCCAGTGAAGGATTACACTCTCTTCTTCTACATCCTCTGGGTGAATATAAACAGCTGTAGGGGGACTGACAGCTTGATCAAAGAAAAAGATGTCAGTATAAAACCATACATCAAACTTACTATCACTTTACAAGCACTTCACAATAATGTCTCTTGGTTTGTTTTTTTCTTCTAAAATGTCACAATTTTAAACCTACTGTTGCATTTAATTATTTCTTAAAATAATTTGCAGGCAACTACCTGTTAAAGGCAAATTCTATTTTCTGCTTCCTCATAACAAATAAGGACTCATTTTGCAAGTATATTCAATTCCACTGGATATATATGGAGTAAAAAGATGACACAGTCTGCCCTAAAAAACTTGAGAAATCGTGGTAATGTCTTAACTTTGATAAAATTAGACATTCAAACTATAAATCAGAATTTATCAAGCAGAATATCACCTCTTTAGTTCATACTAATATGCTGTAAGTAGGCAAATGAATAAATAAATAAAGGGATTGGTGCTTTCACAATTTTGGAAGGTTCTGAAGAATATCTCAACAACCACAATTTGACATGACTTTAAAAATACCTTTATGCCTTGTATTTTCAATTTAGACTCTGTCTAGTGAAATAAAACAACTAGAAAATGGATACATCACCTGTTGTAATTAATATAGGCTTCTCGTGGCAGCTTAGAGTTCCTTTCTCTGCTACATTCTGTAAATATAACTGATACTGATGATAAGGTTTTCTATTTCGTAGGACTATTGAAGTCCTGCTTTTTTCAACTGGTAACTGTTCCCAGATGTTGGTTTCAGTATCCAATATGTTGACCAGGTAGTGATGAAAATAAACACTGTATGAATGCTGTAGAGGTTTCCATTTTAAATGTATTTCTGCAGATGAAACATATGTAGCCTCTAACTTCGGGGAGTGCAAGGGCCCTGTTGAATGAGATTAGGAACAGAAATACAATAATAGTTTCTCATGCCTTTCATCAATCACCCCGGGGTGTTTTGTTGTGTCTTTTTGATGGTTTGTTTGGTTTAAATAGAGCCTGAAAACCTAACAATCCTCATGTACATGCAGGCTAAATACTATTAGAGCAAATCTAATAAAGCAACCTTGACAGTGTATCAGTGACAGTGAATATTGATAAACAGAGAATACAGGAAAAGCACAGTTAAAGGGAAAATATAAAAAAAATATGGTTATCTGGTTATTACTGCTATTTATTTTTTAACTTACTTGTTTCTACCTTCAGAATTGGACTTAAGTTAGTCTGTGCTCCTTCTGGGTTCCTTGCTGCTAATAAGAAACTATAGCAAAGGCCTGGAGACAGCTGCCCAATTTTTGTTTGAGTTGTATTCACAGGCAAGTTGAGAATGTATGGTTTCCACTGATCAAAATAGTACTTAAGTATAAGTGCAAAGCCTGACTTAAGCCACATGTCCATACTGCTCCACACAAATACAGCTTCAGTTGTCTTGACATCATGCACATCAAACATGAGGTTTTCTGGTACCAGGGGTACTGAAAAAGAGCATCAAAAATGAAAAAAAAATTGAAAATCATTAAAACTCTTTTAATTTTATGTTTGTATCTTTAAATATAAATTTACTCAGGCCAAGGCTTTTAAGAATAAATGCAAAAGATTGAAAAAATATAGTTACATTCATATTCACAAATATATGGTAGCTGTACATAGCAGAAAAATCCTGTGAAGAAATAGTCCGGGCCAGTGGGATCTCTCTGAAGGGCATAGCAGTCAGTTTGATTTTCTGGTATCATTGACAGAGATGAGATATCATCTTTTAGAAGATAAGGAGATCCATCTGTCCACAAGAGCTGACCTTCTTCCTAGATTGAAATAAATGAAATTAAAACTCATATATTTTTAGATTATATCTATAAATTATTAAGGTTTGACTCATTGCAAGTATTTTCCTAAATATCCAAAATTTATGTACTTCATTTATACAAGTTAATTATATAGGCCTATTTTTAATAAAGGTTTCAATCTAAAATTCCATCCCTTCTATTACAAAAGATTACAAGATAATCATATAACATAGCATAATATAATATAAGTCACATAAGTATGTTTTATCATTACAAACAAGATTTTAAAAATCATTACTAATCTAATAACTTAATACTCTTGTGTGGATAATTTTCTAAAAATGGTATTCACTTAAAAATCACTCAGTCAAAAATACTCAAAAATTGAATCTGAAAACAAAAATATTTAGCTGAAAAAAACCATGGCTAGATTCACAATCTAGGATGAGGAAATGCTATCTTTCCCCCTTCTCCTGTTTGCTGGTTTCTCAGCTGTTAGGACACTCACTCACACCTCGCTCCAGGTTTCTAACCTTTGAGGTACTTTCTGTTTTCCAGCAGAGCTCTACAGACACTAGGGTGGCACAACATGACATTTTGGAGGAAAGATGCTTCCAGAATCTGCTCACAGCACCGCAAGGCAGAGCCCTCCCGTGAGACCCAGGCTTCAATCTGCACTACACCAACATATCCTAACATCTACAGGGGATTAATAGAAAACCCAGGACATTTAGGCATGGCATTGGGGCACTCTCTGGAAGCAAAAGAGCAAAAGTGCTTTCAGACATAGCAAGACTGTGGTCCTACAGGCTAAGTGAATGCTTCAAGTACTCCAATGGAGAAAAGCTGAGGTACCACCATCATTTTAAAACTTCTGTTGTTTATTCTTTTATTAAAGATGCTCAGAAGAGGGGAGAGGGAGGAAAAAGCTTCTTTTTTTCATTTCTCTGAGAAAATGAAATATCATATTTGTTGAGAATAAGCCTATTCTTTCACTTAATTTGTTGCGTTGAAAAAATGAAATAAAACATTGTGATATTTTTCACTTCTCAAGAGAGCAAAGGACATCTTCAGTGATATGAAATACTTGAACCTGTCATTCGGGAGGACTTGTGCATATAGTCTGCCATTTCAAAAATGCTACACAGAACAATGCTTTTTTTTTTTTAATACACTGGTCTTCTTAGACACTAGAGTTAATGACAAGCACAGGAAACCACAAACCTCTGCAGCAAGGCTTGCAAGAGAAAGCACAGTAAACAGTCTTTGGCTACCTTTTGCACTTCCTAGCTGAAGAACTGCACCGAGTGTGAGCACAGACATGAGGGTATCACCAAAGCACTCCATTCGTTCATGCACTAACCTACATCTCCAGGGTCTCTGTTGCATTCCACAGAATGATCACCCTCATCAGGAAGGGTTTGAATTCTGATACAGATCAAAGTAGGGTTAAAGAAGGAGAAACTGTGAGAATACAAATGCTACAGAACTAATCCTGCTCACAGTGCTGCTAATTTTGATCAGTGACACAGTGCTTGGCAATTTTCCTAAGGCTGCTGAAATCTTCTGAGTAGATTATAGCCCCAGCTTCTTTCCAGCAAGTGTTTCAAGTGCTGGGGTTCTTGGAGAAAAAAATAGAAATTTTGAAATTTCATTTTGAAAACAGAGAATTAGCTTCCTAATGCTTCAAATACAAATGAGAAAGCAAAAATAATTGAATCTGCAATTCAAATCTCAGATTTTAAAGGAATCCTGCAACTCGTACTGTATGTGTCCCATGATATTTGAACTCCTGAGGTAAGTGCAATTTGGTGCAAGTACAATTTGGAGTTCTCATAGGATGAGAACAGATGACAACAATGACATTTCAGATTGAAACATGTTCAAACAGCACTTGAACACACTAATTAATACAAATATTTAGGAAAGAAGTTCTTGTAAAACAAGCATTTTATTATTATACCTTGTTATTCTTAAAACATGATTCTCATCTAGTTCATGTAGCTGACTGACTCCCACAAACATAAGAATGCATGTAATGATTAAACAGTTGACTAACAGACAAATTCCAAACTGGCAATAGATTCTTTTCTGTGTAATTAGAGCTTAAAAAAACAACTTTCTAGTACTCTTTCCAACTTGAAAAATTATAATGCTTCTGACAGCCTCTTACAAATCCTGCCTTATTTCTAAAACACCCAGGTGGTTACAAGGAATATCACTACGGTGTAAAACTTACAGCAATTTGAGAAGTGAATTTAGAGTCACATTAACAAAATATTATTATATGTAAAGTGCATACATTCCTGGTGCTTTACTAACCAGGATAGTTACTGTGCTTCTCTAACCTAGACAGATTTGTGTTTCCTCAGTCTGCATGCTATCCCACTCTGACTTGTTTGTGTAGCCCCATTATTTAACAGAGTCTGCAAAAAATAATTTTTCTGTCTCAGTGATATGTGGTGTGACATGACTCCTGCTCTTACACATAAAGTTTGCTTTGGTTTTACTATTTTCACATTAAAATAATTTAAAAATAATTTTACCAAAACAATATTAAAATTAAGTTTCAGGGTGCACATTTTTTAAAACAAAAACCACTGGCTTTCTTCCAACCTTCTGTGCTTAGCACAAAATAAGCTTTCACTAAACCAAATCACAGAAGCCTGGGTCCCACATTTCTGGCACTGTGCCTCCATCTTTCCAAGAGCTTTCCCAATACTTTCATTTATGTCTGTACTTCTTCCCGAACCACACACACCACACCGCACTGAATCATTTTGTAACAGCAGATGTGGCATTAAGAGCTTTCATATCCCAAATACAAGGAACAAGAAATATTTTACAAGAACCACCTTGCTCTATCTATACTGGACAGACCTCGCTAAGCTCAACACTCAACATTTCAGACCTGCATCAAAACTGAGAAAGCCAACCCCAGACTTGGATATCCATAGTAACAAGTGTGTAGACTGAGATCTAAAATCTGGTAATGCAGCACCACCTACAGGCAAAATAATATCCCCGGGAAATACACACACACACACACAGAAAATTACAGGTTAAGTATACACTATGGTTTTTTTTTTCCTCCAGCTATGGCCTTCTAAATATTTTCAGTATTTCTAAATAGAAAGAAACAATGGTTCTTTGTCTAATTGCTAATAACTATATGAACAAATAACCATTGTACTGTTTAGTAATTTTTATTCCAAAGGATTGGCTCCTCTATTTCAAAATTGTCTTGCTTCCATATCTGTAATAAAAAAGATGATAAAATATACTGACCTTTAGGTCATTAAGGCCTGTCCACAACATGATTATTCGACTTATTTTCTGGAGATATGACAATACAAACCGATGTTCTTCTTCACTCCCTATGTCAAGAAGATGTGCCCCTTGTGAAGAGGTTTCACAGGTTTGTTGTGCCACCTTCCATGGCTTGCTCTCCTTACCCATTTGGTAGCAGCTGCTCTGGAATGCCACCCACCCTTGGGAACAGGTGCCTATAGGTAAACAAGGACAGGATTTTACAGATATGCTGTATTGCTCATTGAAGTGGTGCTGATTTCTTATAATTACACAGACGTTCTGAGGAGGATAATCTTCAGTTAAGTCATTATTTTAACCCCCAAAACATTCAGTGATTATAAACCAACACTCCTTCAAAGTCCTGAATGTTTTAAAATCCAGTTGACTGAATTAAAAGCTACAATTGCAACCCAGTGAAGAAAAACAAAATAGAAGAGATCCATTAATCTTTGTCATATTCTAGAAAAGAAATTAATTTTTAAGTTTAGTTTCTGATGATTCAATTTTTTTAATTATAAAAATGAATTTAACAGATCATTTGTTTTTAATATCTTCTTGAGTTTAGAAAAATAATTATTTCCTTGAATTTGATTGTCTATAATTCTTTCTTTTGTGTATCTAATTTTAAAGATTCTAAGTTGCATTATGAGAGTAGTGATTTTAAAGGAATGAAGACACACAATAACAATATCCTCAGAATCTTGTCTCCCTCACAGCACTTCTAAAAAACAGCACAGCTAAGCTTGCCACTCAACAATAAAAATCCCATCATTTTGAATGCTTCAGAAAGTGTTCTAAATTCTTACCAAACTCAGGATTTTCTTTGCCTTTTCATTGAAACTGCATAGCAAATTCAACCCATACACTCCAATAATTACAAGGTTTAACTTCAACATTGACTTCACTCTATTTTAGACTGCAAAAATATAGTTAAAACATTTGCACATGCAAATTTGATTTCTTGCTGTTAAAATACTAAGAAATATTAATTGGAAATAACCTTCCTATGTCATCAACATTCAATGTATTTCCTCTTTCTAGAAATAACACACATCTCTACTAAAATATATAAAACGGAATACAGGATTTTACAATTTACTCTTAACTCTTGTAGAAAATATGCAGTACTAACTTGCATTCACTGTGACTACAAGAAACTCGAATATATACCTGTTTCAGCTTGAATATCCAGTGATTGAGACACATTTACAGATTCAAGATTTAATTGTTCAAATATAAACTTAAATGTATAAATGGTAGCAGGTGTCAAATTTCTCCATACAAAGAATCCACTGGGTCTTTTTATAATCTGAGAAGTACCATTCAGGAAAAGAGAAACTGAAAATTCTTTGATCATCATACTCCAATTAAAAGACACTGTAGTAGCTGTCACAAATGTTTTGATGTCATTTTCTGATATTCCACCTAGTAGACAATGAAAAATAAATACCGTGTTTGCCACAAAGAAAAAATTAACTCAAAGTTTTATTTCATCGATATTATTACTTTTTCTTTTTGGGAAGGGATGAGGGATAGACCCAATAGAGAAGGAAATATAGTGTCATTTAAGAAACTCATGTTCTCCTTTATTCTCATGGTATGTTAACTTGTGTCTGAAGCAACCAGAGATAAAAGTGCACACTTTCAGGAGTGTTTTAACTGCAAAAGTACATATTTGGATAGAATATCAGTTAAGTAATAGACACTAAGTGCAGTAACACATTAGCAGCATGTGCTGTAGCTTGCTGAATATTCTTTCATTAGTTGATGGCTCCTGCAATGCTTTCAACTTACTATTTTTTTCCCAACTATGTTGTTTGAATTCAAATACAAGTCTGTATTCTAAAGATATGCAACAGTATGAGCTTGCAATGTGTACAGAGGTAATGCTATAAACTATTTTCATTGACAAAGTGAAGACTGGAAAGCCCCTTCATTCTAGTAACTGGTGGGACTTGTGGTCCTGAATGGATTTACAGCTATGAATGATGTTTTTATACATTCCGTGGCTAAACTCATACATTCTTATACTGAAAGTCTGCCCAGTTAATCACACCACTAAGATCTTCAAGGTACTTATTATCCTTTATAAGGAGGGACTGCCTATAACTGTGTTGAAGTTGAAGAAGTTGAAACAATTTTTTTTTTTAATTTATATAAGACAATGACCCTATGTTATTATGGAATTGCCAGGCTTCAAGTAACTTCTTCTATGGTCCTCTTCTATAAATTTCTTCTCTTAGAATTACTGTAGTATAGCAAAACTTGTACTATTTAAAAATCTCACAAACTTTTACATCAGTCTCATATTTTAGAATTGTTACATGAACCAAACACATTATACAAAATTATTCCTTCAACACTTCATGGTTGAAAACATACATCAATGCAAAGTTTCTAAATATGTGAGAAACCTCGGGATCCGAACCCCTACTTTTTAATCTTCAGTGTTAGACTAAGTATAAAGATACCAAAATATTTTTGTGCTACTTGACTTACGTGTTTTAAATGATTTTACACTTAAGATTTGGCCATTTTTCAGGGATTCTATTGTAATATCATACTTCTTGCTTTCCTCGAGCAGAGCTGTAGTACTGACAGGTTTCCGCTCAACTTTAGAAATGTTTCTTACATTCTGCAAGTTAAAAGAATTTCTGAATATAGTGAAAGTAATAAAAATACAGTTTATAGGTGATCTATGAAGCTTTCAGAAGGAGACCTTATATTGCTGTCAAACTTGAGGCTGCAGTTACACTGCAAAATATCCAATGCATTTGAAACAAAGCCTTTTAGAAATCACATTAATAACAAACACCTTCATATTAAAATCCCCATATTTTCTTTAAATTCCAGGACATCCTGCACTCAAAATAAGAATAATGTCTTCCTGCTGAGATCTAGGGGTAGCGTCTGTGCATCTCCTGGAGAAGTTAAACTCCTCCTTCAAACCACAGTACCTTGAAGAAATTGCATATTCTTAACTTTCAGCATATAACTATCCATCCTTATTCAACAGGATACTCAAGGGTCTTTTGAGTCCCACTGGCTTCAGTAGGACTCTGTAAGAGTACACATAAATGACATGAATTTAAAAATCCAGTACATTTTTTCCAAACTTTATTTGCTATTTTGCTTTTTTTTTTTTTTTAGAAGAAACCAACAAACCAAACAAACACACAGTGCTAATTAGTGCTACCTACAACTTAAATAACATGGAACAACTTATTGCTTAGATTGATAAAATATACTTTTTGACTGAAAGCATCTGCTTGCTGGTATGTCAGAATATAATAGTCTGGATCCTCTCCTTTGGGCAGTTCAGTCCACTCCATCAAAACTATTCTAGCAGGCTTTTTCACTTGGTCACAGTCTACACACTGTGCACCCTGTAACACAAACATACATAAATGCAACTTAGGAGAAAATTCAGCAAACATACCTCTAACCAAATAATTAAACTCTGTCGATTTTAATTAGTTTTACCTAGAGCTTGACAGCTAGAAATAGTTTTTACATTACATTTTTACACACAGAGACCTCCTAATACTGCACAGGTATAAGTTCTAGTTGTCTTTCTCTCTCCAGAGGTGGAAAAATCAAGTCAGCTGACCCAAATATGACAGAAACCTGTCATCATTTTATATTACAAACAATGTCAGAGATTTCAATTGCAACGTTGATACTGCAACCACAGTTATAGGCAGTCAGGAGCTGGAGGTCTCAGTCTCACATTACACATTAAAAACTTTAGTAGCATCACTTTCAAAATTTTCAACTATTTCATAATAATAAACAACCACTTTAAAGAGGTAAAAAGAATGTATTAAACACCTCCCTAGCAATCTATTTTAGCCATGGCAATGTAAATTTCAATCAGTGCTTCAGATTCATGCAGAGGGGAACTCACTCTAGACACGTCTGCATTTCTGACACCACCTTTTGGACAATTTTACCTGGCTTCGAAGGACTTTGCCTTAACACTTCAGAGAAGCATCTTCCTTCTCTGAATTTCATTTTGAACCAGAAACTTATGGGCTGCTTTGATCTAATTTAAGATAAACCTCAATCACATGTAACATTCAAAGAAATCGGTGCATGTGATGCCCATCCCTATCACAAAACATTTATAAAATGCTGCAGTTTTGTCTTTTGTGGCCCATTTTTGCTTTCTTAATGAATTGAGATGGCAAATAAATGTCATCTTGGCAATGAACTTAAAATCTAGTTTAAAAAAGTAAACCAAAATAAAAATAAAAATCAAATACGAACTCCTAGGACACTAAAATAAAAGTTAAGTGTTTTATTATTATATTACTTTGTGCTGTCCTGTAAAGAAATCTACCATGCACAAAAAAAAATCCAGAAAAAAAAACAAACGAAAGCAAAACTATAAAAAGAAAAAAAAACCTCAGTTTTTTATTTTTTTAAGTATAACTTACTCTGGAATTCAGTTTGGCTTAACATAACTTCCTTTAACTAATGAATAACTAACATAACTATAAATCTATCAATATCTCAGTGTTCAGAGTTTAAATTATACATTGTGAACTATAAACTTTGTAAAGCTTATAAAGCCTTTAAACTCTATAAATCCTTTACAAGAGGGTATATATGACCTCTGGAATGCACTGACACAATGGACTTATAAATTTGATGGCATAAAAAAAGTCTTTAAGGAATATTTTCCAGGAAAATTTGCAGATTTTTAATTCAGTATATTGGATGTATTGCTGGCTTGCATTCCCTGAAAACACAATCTGTCTAGCCCAGACAATTCAAAGGGTAAGAAAATCTGATTTTAAAGATAAAAAATATATATTTGGCAGTAATTGCATTAACCATTTTTAATAATTGTCCACCACGGGCAATTGTATGCCATTTTACTATACATCAATACATCCTACTTAGACCTAAAAAACAAGAAATCCATTTTCAAGTGCACACAAAAATTGTTCCATACTTATACCTAATGAAAGGGATTTAGAATGTTCCTTTTTGTTGCCAGCACCTTGCCATCACTTTTTAGGCCCTTACCTAAAGAGTGAAGCAATTTAAAAAATAAAAACAGAATTACTAAATTGACCAAAAAGACCTAAGGTTCGAATCTCTCTTCAGGCTAGCTACACAGGAGCCAGGAGACCTAAACAACAACATCTTATTGACTTTTGCTATCAACTGTGTCTCAACACAAGACTCCAGGAGGCTTCTCAGTCTGAAAAAGAGGCACTTGAGGGGAAATACAGCAGAGATCAATAAAATCTTAAGTAGCTAAAAGTGTGCAGAGATTGATTTTCATTTTCTCTTCAAGTACAAGCATGTGATGGATGAAACACAGCTGGTATGCTCCAGATTTAAGGAAGAGGAAAAAAAGACAGTTATTCACAAAATAAGTAGTTTATCTGACAAGAGTACTAAAATGAGTACTAAAAGTTTCAAGGGGTGTCAGAGGAGGCCCATTCATGTCTGCAGAAGTTCAAGTTCATAGAAGAGAACTACAGTGAAGCTCACAAATGGCACTACAAATACACCCATCTCAAGAAGTCCTTAAGCTGCAAATGGTGGAAAACTGACACAGTATAGGTAATTTTCTTATGCTATTCTTACAGTCCTCCTCAAGGGTATGCTTTTTACCGCTGTCAGAGGTATCATAATGAACTCAGTAAAGATTTTAATTCATACCATACTTGTCTAAGAGGTGACCTAAAGATGCTGGGATCTCTTACTTCTTCTGGGGAACATTAAACCCAAAGCAGCAGGCAATAAAGCAGATTAAAGATCTCAAAAGAGCTTCCCACTACTTAAGTAGAAAGAAGACTGGGAATGTTCAGTAGCACTAAATGAGAACATCAGGAAAAAAACCAGTCCAAATCACAAACCATCAATTTTCAACATTCACTTTGACTAGTTATCCACCCCCCAAAACCAGAGTATTTTCCTTACCTTAAATAAATATTGTAATAAAAGCAGAAGAAGAATTGGTTGATCCATAGAGAAAGAAATGTTATAGTTCCAGTATCTCTTAAGTGCTTGTATAATCACAGCTTCAAAGCAAAATCATGTCAGAATATCCTAAGAAGGGAAAAACTAATACCCACATTTATACTTCACGTGGATACAGAGGCAGCCAATGGTGCACCCAAGATGTGTGTCTTTGCTCTGGCCCTGCCTCTTCCCAAGCTTCATATCAAGTTTCCTGAGATCCTTTAATTTCAGTGAACTGGGGATGTGCCTGTTGTTCACTAGTCATTTAAAAAGCCCTCAGTGTAAAAGATGATTTTTAGTTTCTATGTGATTACCAGATTAAAATTCTTTGCAATCAGTGCTACCCCTTATTTATTTTCCTTCAGACTCTGGCTGTTTTCTACAGTACACCTTTCTATCCAGGTCTTCTCTGGTCAGTGTACAAAATAAGCCTGAAAACATTTTTCTGCAGAAGTACTAAGCACAGCTGCAGAAACATTGGTATGTCTTATGACCTTACAGAGGTCCCACACAAAGTCACCAGTATAAGTAACTATAAATAAAGAATAGACAAGAATTCATAGCAGTAAGACCACTGATCTATTTCCCAAAGGCTGCTGAACAAGAACTTGGCTCAGAAAAAATATACTGGGTGACATTCATCTTTGGCCAGATCTGAAGCAGCAATTTCAGAGTTGAACTTACCCCAATATAGTTCCCAGTGCCCTAACCTTTCCCCCCAATAACATTTTTAATTAAAAACTAGTTTTCCACTATGTTCTTTGAAATCAAATCAGTTTAATAAGCTGATAAAAATTGTTTATTAACTATAAAATAAATTTTAAAATCAATGTCATTGTATACAGATACTATAAAAAAGAGCAACAATCATATTATATATTTTGTATTTTCTTAAGTGCTATCATCACATCATACTTCTGTCTTGAGATATATCTTGTTTTTCAGTGGGCTGTTCCTAATCTTTTACTGAAACCTATATCCCACTCAACTGTGAATCGTGAAATAAGGAATAAAATTTTCAACTAAAGCTTTATTTCAAACTTGTAGTAAACAAGGCAGGCTTACTCTTGCCAGAAAAATACTATTTTGGAGCTTTTATGTTATCCAGACTTAAAGACACACATAGTAAAACAAAAGCTGCTGCAATGAAACCCCTGAGCTCAAAACAGAGTCAATCCCCCAGTCAGAGCAGCAGAGCACATGGGTGTAATCAACTGAATGCTATTTTAGCTATCAATGACAAAAGTAAGCTACTGCCTATTCAGCTGTTTTGCAAAGCAGACATGCTCAGATTTTTTTCCAGAGCAATTTGTAATCATCAGGCACAAAGGGAGACTTTATTAACAAAGTGATTTTCAAGACACCAGCAGGAGCCCTCTCTGTGTTAACCCCAATAAATTGTGTGCATGGCACATTCCACCTTAATCAAAAGAACACTCCCCAAAACATAAACACATTCCTTTTATTCAGCATTTCTAGTGATTAAGTCGTGACACCATCCACTACTGGTTTTCTCCAGTAGTGACATCAGTACAGAAGCAGTTCTTCAAGCTCCCCCATACAAAAATTACTCGTAAATCTAGAAATTACATGTATAAGACATTTTTTCAGACTACCTCCTTGAAGCAAGATTCTCAAATCTCTGATCTTAGGGAATAATTTACCACTGGTTCCACTAGATATAGGACCACCTAACTGGCCTATGTGTAGAATTATTTTTACAAATAGGCAAAAATGACAGCTCTTAAATTATCAGTATATGACTGCCAAGATGTAGTCAATGTATCTTATTTGCTATAGTCCATTGTCCTTCAGCTCTGAATATACCTTTCCTCCCAACACTCTGGTGACCTGTTAATGGAGAGATAATTGTTTAAGTTTTCTTATTCTCTTATTTCTTATAGGCAGGTTGCATATTCCACTTGGCATTTAAAGAAAGTTTAGACAAAATTTAGTACACGGTGTTATACACTAACCATCTCCACCGTAAACTTTTCTCAATAAAACCCATTTTTTCTCTTGTATTAATGCGCTGAACTCTACCCCTCAAAAGATTTTTTAATTACATGTTGTGAATTTTTAAAAAATATATTCCAGAGAATAGTTGGGAGTGTGTAACTGTACAAATTTTCTGCTAATGTTCTGGCCCTCGTGCTTTGTCCTCCATGATGGTTATATTGCTATGGTCACGTGTGACAACTCATTTATGTTTTGTCCCCTAGAACACACTCCTATGGGATATTTCCTTTGGACATATACCCATACATGATTACAGCAGCAGCAGCATCTCAAGGTAATATCTGAAAAAAGTTTTGATGAGACAGAACTTGAATAAATTAGTTCAAGCCAATGTTTTACATTGCCATGGTATTCCTGAGTGGTATCTACATGCTATTTGGCAGTAAGTTTTTAAACAAAGGTGAATCTCTGTAGTATATGGGAATTGGATTTGTCCTTTAAATTCTTGTAAAAGGGAAGATAGAGGAAAAAGAGATGGAGAGAATTATACAGAGCTAATGAATAATAATAAAATAATTATAAAAAATAATTACAGTTGCTGTAAGCTGAGTTTACCAGCAGGGCAGAAGTTCAAGAGAAAAAAAAATTAGCATCAGGAAAAATGGATTGTGAAAGAAGGGGGAAAGGAGCCACATCTGAAACAGAATTTTGTCACTGCTGAAGCACTGTGAACAACACAGTGACCATTTGTAATCCCAGACTGGGTTGCTGTAAATGCCCCTGCCTCTCAGTACATTATGTGGCTTAACTATGTTCAAACACCAAACCTCAGGCTTGATCCTGCCCTAAAATTTCACCAATATACAGGTGCATGTACTTGGGAAGAGCTCTGTCTGCAATGTGAAAATACATCACACAAATTAATTACGTTTTATTTTTTATTTTTAGTATACAGATTTGGTTAGCTAAAAATGGGAATATTAGCTGCCTGTATAGCTGTACTCTCAGATTTTATTAATGAAAACACACAGTAAGTGCCTTATACCTAATATTACAAGCTATGCTTCAAATCCTAATGCTATATTGAGGTTAGAGTTGGTCTTAACAAATTACCCGGTAAAAAGGCAATGGAACTATAAAAGTCTAAAATAAATAACATGGCAGAGACTTACAATTTTGTAGAAGCACATTCAGTTACAATCTAAGTGTAGAGATACTTTTATGTTAACCCCTAAAATATCAGCACAGTTTATGGCTAAGCCTTTCTATTGTATGAACTCTTTTCAAGCATAGGTAAGAGAACAGAGCTGGAAATGTAGGAACAAGGGCACTGGAAGCAGTCACAAATAGGAGAAATGACAAGGCATGGTGGGACTGCAGCAGAAGGCCTCCACTCCATCGTGCACAGCCCCTTGCATTTTTCAATGACAGCGTGGGAGTTTCAGGACCATGCCTTCCCAGCCCTCCTTTTAAGGGAGTAGAAATTATGCTGGCCTTAGTTTCAGAGCAGGTAGAAGGGAGGGAACTCTGTGGGTATTAAAGCTCTTGTGGTCAATAATAAACAGACTTATAAATTTTGGTATTTAACTAAATAAGATTTGAGTTGGATCAGCTTTCCAAAGTAGCTCACAAGACACCTGTGCTGACAGAGTTATACAAAATTTGAGGATAGCGCTTGAGGCAGGAATGCAGAGTTGAAGAGACCTGAGAAAGCCAAGACAGAACCATAAGCTGCATATGTTGTTATACGTAGGTTGCAGACGGAGGAAACATGTGGAGCAGAAGAGTCACTGAGCCACACTGCAGGCTCATTCAAACCTTCCCTCTGGTGCAAGGCCTGCTAGGGCTAGTTCACGTTACACAAAACACATCACATCATGCCAGTGTCACCTTCTTGGAGGTGAAAGGGCTGGGCGGGGTGTCCAGGAAATGCTTCATGGATTTTAATAGATGTGCACTTTCTGACAAAGCCAAAGCAGCCCAAGGTTAAAGTTTAACCATAAAATGAAAGACAATCTTAAAGCCACCTTATCCAGCTCCTCTGAAGATGTAAGATTTTTCTGTAGGCTTCAGGGAGAATCCTGACACACTTCCTACTGATTATTGCATTTAAAAAAGCAAATTGTCTAAGTGGGGAAAAAAATAGTTTAATATCATTTACCTTGTTACAGGTTGTCATGAAGTTATTTAAACATAACTCCTTTTATAATTTCCAGGATTTCCTAAGGTTTTGCATTAGCATTCATCTTAGTGGCAAAGCTTAATTAATTGCATCAACACTGATTTATTATCACTCTGCAAAATAATATTTATTAAATTATTTTCAATTACAAACACAGTTCTAAATCTTAGAAAAGCAAATGGCTTACCTGGCTTACAAAAGGCCACAGCTGTTCAATAAAAATGTTTGATGATTATATTGAAAAACGCTATCATTTGAGAGCTTCCTTTTTATCAAATGCTAAATTCATTAAGTAGATTTGGGCCAAAATCTCTTAGTGCAAGTATAAGATACCTACCTCTATCTCAAAAAATTACAAGTATGTTTTTTATTTTTAAAGTTGTCCTTTAATTTGCTGTACAAGTACACCAACATTACAGCTATGACTATGATTTAACTTCTATTTCTAGCCTGAATGAAAAGTTTCTGTGCACAAATTCTGACAGCAGTATCAGAGAATATTTTGGTTCTAGGCCCTGGTATATAATACAACTTGAAATACCTGCCTTATAAATCATAAAAAACATGCAGATGAAGCATAGGATTTCTCAAAGTGTCACTTTATTTTGATCACTAATTGATAATTATTTCTTTATAATGGTTAAATATTTTGCTGATATTTTACAATGGATTGCTATTTAATTTTTAAACCAATTCACTATTTTTAATGATATGGATGAGTAGATGAGTCTTGTGAATAACAACAGGTTTCTCTGTATAAGCTATTTTTCTTTATAAGCCATCAAACTGAATGTAGCAAACAATTAAAGATTTGTCACACAAAGTAGACAAATAGCTTTGGATTTTATTGCAGTTTTAATTGCTTATATTTCATTGTAATAACCATGTGATAATCAAACCTTTTCATAATTAAATGACAACAGCTTGAAATCAAACCTGTCAGAAGATTTTCAAACTTTTAGACAAGAATTTCAATTCTGACACAGTTTAAAGGAAAATTGATATGGAAAATACTGTCATAATTAATATAATTTTCACTCAGTGAGTTTATAAAGCAAAGTAATCTTCTACTTCTAAAAACAAGCTTAAACATCTATCCTTTATTTTTAAAAGCAGGTTATGTAGTATGTTGAGTAAAAGGGAGATGATATTCACCTTAAGGTGCTGAATTATGGATATTTACAGCTTGATTGAGCATGAAAAACTCACCTAAGTCCTTCAAAACATTTATTTTACCTGACTTTTTTTCCTGGACTCAGAAATTATGAATCCTAATTCAGGCAATGGTCTAAAAATCTGTATTAAAAAATATTTTAAAATATATGGAGCACAAATCTTCAGACTGGAAAACAAAGACAAAACCCATTATGAATATTTAAAATGTGCAGTATCATGCAGTTTTTTAATAAATATATATACATATAATCTTCTATACTAGCAAACAGCCAATTTCTTTTCTGAGAAAAAAAGAAAAAATGGATATAAAATGGAAACCTTCTTAGCAGAAATGGCTTTCAGATATTTTTAAGGCACAAAAGCTATAACTCTTCAGCCTTTGTCTAGTCATGCTTCATATTTATAATATGCATAAAAATTAAATATATGTCTAAGGTTTCAAGATATTATAATTCTGCTATATACTCTGGAGATTTCCTACAAGTACTTACAGATCACAGTCATGTTGTTTCTCAGTGAGTTACACTGTAAGCAGGATCCAACCATTGACAACAACTCAATGGACAAAAGATAGATTTTTGAGCAAGGTAAAAAATGTTACAGTTGAACCCACTATTTTTAAAACAAATTAATTCAGTCATTTTCAAAATCCTAATATAATTCTTTCCCATTTAAATATGGGACTAGCGATGGTTTTCAACTGGAGGCCTCTAAGTAAACGAACCACTGAGAAAAAGTTTGAGGAATTCTTAACTTTGATAGGTAGCCACAATCCAGAATTTTCAAACACTGGAAATACTAACCATATTAACCAGCTTTTTTCACCACCTCATCAGAAAGCCACTGAGTAGAAATAGATGATGGATAAACTACACCTTGTTCAAAAGGATTTACATTTTTCTTTCTATTATTGCCAATATTTTCAAAGACAATTCGAAGAACTAACAACATCCTTGCTAAATTTGGGAAAAGTTACATTATAAAGCATAAGTGATGCCTTTTTTATTTCCCTGCAGAATACTATACCCATCCATGACCAAAAAACTGTGTCTGGTGAAAGCTAAATCACGTCCAGAGTAATGTTCAGTTCCATTGGCACGAGCAGTCTATAGGCTCTTGAATGACATACAGAATTTCAGTGCCGTTTCCTGAGCAGCGCAAGGGCACCGTGAGGACTCGTGTTCCAATTTCTCGACAACATTTACAGAATCTTAGATGGCTATCAATATTGACATTGAAAATTGTTGCAGATGGGCATTTTCCATCACACGAAGCCACATTTACCTATGAGTAAAATAAAAGAAAACAAGAATAAGAATTAGAAATCTCAAATTTTATTATTAAAATATTACATTTCAAACTTCTTTGGGATTAAAACCAATTTTTACATTTGAAAAGGACTCTGGTCTTAAAAATTATTTTATCTTCTAAAATTCATTCGTTCTAAGTTTAGCTGCATTTAAACTATTTTTTTAAATTAAACTTTTCTTTATTGTTTAATCATGTGTTTTGTTTCAGCCTTGTGCTATGGATACCAAAATTGAATCCCCATTTACAAATTAATAACTTTGGGACAGGACAGCTAAATCCATGTTCTTTTCGTGTTCATTGATAAAAAGTTAAATTCTTCTAAGTAAAATGAAGGGAAGCTTATTTTTCTCCTTGGAAGAGGAAAAGCATGCCAGTGCAAAAGCTTTTCACTTTCTTATTTATACTGTGTGTGACTGAGGGCTGTGTTATCACTCAAAGAAATATATCCAAAAGTAGATGTAGTAACAAACCAGCTAGGGCACAGACAATCGAGAAAATTATTTTTGCTTTAGACTTCAGCAGAGCAAAGCTTTCTCTCACTCTTACATTATGTGAAGAACTTTCTTAGCTGATATGCTGACCAAAAAAAAAAATACACTTTTTAATTAAAAACTTAAGCAGAGTTGAAATGCTGGGAAATCAAGGATGGCTATACAAGGTCTAGTTCTCTTTGTGACAGACTTAAATCTAATTTCTTCTGCAGGTGGGGCATATGAAAGATGCTTTGAGCTACTCCCTTACAAGCCTGTGATGAAACATGCCATACCTATACAAATTAGACTAAAAGACTACTCTTGTAACTTTGAAATTTCCTGAGATTTAACAGGAGTAAAAAAAGACTTTGTCCTAAGCACTAGCAATCCCAGTTATTAATTATTAAATGTAATCATGCTCAGCCCTATCCAAAGTTTGACAGCAGTAATCTGGCCAAGAACACATGTAGTTCCCAGCCAGTCACAGCAGATACCACCACTTGATGGGCCAAAATCACATGATGGAAAGAGAGTGCCAGTGGGGGATCTGGAGAGGAAAGGAAGGGGAGTTTAGGGCATGAGGACATGAAAATCTGGAGGTACTTCTGTGTGAAGGGTAAGGGAATCGGGACTGTGTTAAGGATGTGCAAGGAAATTGGGAACAAGGAGATACTGGGAAAAGGGGGCTCTAATACAGATAGAGGTGAGATGGTGGTAGGTCTTTTTGGAAGGTGGCTAGAAAGAGAAGAAAAGATAAAGAGTTTACAACCGAAAGATGGGAAGGCTTCATTTGCTGTGCCATTCAAGACATGACATGGCCAACATTCTTGTTGCTCTTGTCTGAATGCTTTAGTTCTGCAGCAATGTAGAGGGACCAGAGCTGAACAGGCCCTCTCTCGTGCTGCAGCACTGATTCATATGTAGAAGACATATGAACAGAAGACTGATTCATGCATGTAGAAGACACTACAATGAGCTTGTTTCCACTGCCTATCCATTTGCCTAAATGGCATAGCTTTTAGCCTTTTTGTCTGCAGGAAAGCAGAGATCTTCACAGAGCTGGATGAGACGGCAAAGATCTTTTCACCTGGCTTAAAAATCCTATGAGGATAAAATCTTGCATTTTAATATTCTTTATTTAGTCAATACCATGTCTTTATCTTGTTGTATTGCTGTGTCTTACACTAAGCTGTTGAAGTAACTTTGAAGCTCTCCAGACTCATCTCTTAACTATGGCAAATTACTCTAATTTCATCTATATATTTATACTTCCTCGTTATCAATCCTTCTAAAACTAAATAGATATACCATGCACTCCTACAATCAAAATTTGAAGGTCACTATTGACCTTCTATCAGGATGGCTTTTAATATGTGATGACATTTTGCCTCTTCCCTAATGACTGCTTAGGCTCTCCAACAGAATCTTGCCAGAGGCCTTTTGGAAGTCTTGAGATACTTTGTCAATTGCTTCCCTTTCAAGTGCTACATGATAAGCACATATACTGCTCAGAATTTTCCTGGGGCCTGCAGATGGGGCTACACCAAAGCTGAGAAAGAAGATGTCTTAAGCAGACCCATAAATAAATGGGATCAGGAATTTATGACATGGAAACCCATGCTATGTGAGGGCATAGAGCATAAAGGTCTTCAAAGAGGAATGCAGCAGTGTTCCATCACATTTTAAGTTGAAACATTTCTGCTCCTCTTTTAGAGCAGGATGTTATTTCATCCTAAAGAGTTCAGTGCCTTCATTAGTTAAAGTAATTATAGCCAGTATTCTTCATTTGAAGCCAGATGTTCCTCTAGGTAGGAGGGCTCAGTCTTTCAGTAATAGAAATAGCTAGTTTTACTCCATTTATGGTAGAATAACATTCCTAGAGTCAAGGGTCTGCTTTTGAGAAGAAAGCAACATTTTTTGTTGCTTGTTGTTAGCTATAACCAACTTTCTAATGCTTGGCTTGGCATGCCATAGGCCCAGTATTGAAATTTTATGCTTACCGGGCTTTGACTTATACAGTCATTTTTTCTTATGGTTGTCCTGATTGTCATTTTCTGGCAAATCCTTTCTTCCTTTTTGCCTGATAAAATACAAAAAAATGCATACTGACTCAGAACATCTTCTTTTATGTATTTGCTTCTTTAAAAAAGTAAAAAATATTAACATAATTTAAACAGTTATGCTGCATTTTCATTAATGTACACACAGAAACTATTACTTCCATAATTTCTTTTTAAATCTAATATATTAATACATAGTTCCTGTGCAGCATTACCTATTTTTAGGTGGCACATATGAGCATCAAATTCTCCAAATAAGCTATACAATTTTTGAAATATTAAACTATGAATATGTTTTTAAACAGCACATATGGCAAGAGAAATATAAGCAATAGAAAAAATGTATTGAGTAATTTTGAATAATATTAAAATTAATTATGTTTTATTGGGAGTGTTGAATGCAAATAGGATTTTGATCCTGCCTTTTATAAAATTATCAGAACTTAATATCTGAGAAGGTGAAGGTGTGAATGTGATTAAAACCTTCATGCTATTTTTGTCTTAGAGATATTGATAGGAGGGTTTTGCGGGTTTTTTTTTTTTTAATTTGAAAAATAAAGCTGTACAGTGAAAAGCCATTTTTTAACATAGTAACAGTCATAATACTGAAACAATTAAACATACCATTTTTCATGCTTCACTCTGTATCAGACCATTATTACTATCTGTGTAACAGCAGTTATTTAGATCTCTTGATCCACTACCCATCAAAATGATCTGTTAGTTTTGCTATGTAACCATTCTGGACACACAGCATATAAAATAATAAGCACTATTCAGTAGTTTCTTAACCTTCCTTCAAGGCTGGGTGTACAGAAAAACAACTCTTCTGTTCCTCGGAAGCTTGAGAGCACTTTTATAAGATAATGATCTCTGAGTAACCAAGATATTCTGCAACCACAGCTCCACTAAATACTGAAAAATTAAGTTAGCTGCAGAGTACAGCTAGATTTTAAGCTGTGCATTGAAGAATCAAACAAAACTCTGTTACTGAATTAGCAGATCACTGTATGAGTGAAGCTGCTAGACTATAACATCTCACTTTTCCTTCCTCAGAAACACTTAAAAAATTTCTGTGATGTTTCAATCTGAAAGTGTTTGCCAGCTTGAGTATGTGTAGACAGTGCAATCTTTGAACTGCTACAAGTCATACAGAGAGGTATATCTAACATTTCAGCCTATAAAGTGTTGATGTATTATGGAAGCTCTGCTGCTACACTTTTCTCTCTCCAACCTTGAACTGTAAAGAAAATCTGCATTTCAGTATCAGATGTGCTTTGTTTACTCACTCCTTATTTGACAAAGGAGTTTTTGTGACTCACCTATCCTAAAAAGCAAAGAATTATGAGTCTACTGCAAGAGTTCTTGTAACATTCTGTAATTTCTGGTACAAAAAGTGTATATTGCCATGGAGTTGCAATTGTATGTGTTGTGTCTCCCCTCCGTGCCCTTGCCTTCAACATATTTGTAACTTTGTAAAACATAATATTTGTGACAAAGAAGAAATACAGCATAAATCCATATCTGCAAAGGTGAGATCAGACAGTAACACACACTCTTGCTCTATTTTGAGGCAAAAAGATTTCCATCACTAAATTTAAAGACCTGGGATCAGATTTAGAATCTCTTGGTAACAGTATTCAGAATTATGATTCTTTTAAGTAACATTTCTTATTAAAACTACCCTGTAGAGTAAGTTCATGTGATAAAACCAATTTCAACAATGAGCAGCAGGAATAACCATCAACAGCATATACCAGAAATGGATGAACCTAATTCTGACAGGTGCTGAGCAGTGACTCTTAACCAGGCTTTAGAAAACCACTGATTTGGGAGGCCAGCAGAGGATCAGCATCTCTCAGTATCAGGCCCAGAACCATTAACTGCATGGTAACATCCAATGATGATGACAGCTATGACACATATATCAAGCAGTGCTTATATTATTTAAAAAAAAAAAAAAAAAAAAAAAAAGAAGATACATTATTAGAAATAATACCTGGTTCACAATTAATACTATCAGTAGGCACTACTGGACTAATGGCAAAGGGTAATAGACCCAATCCAGAACCTGGCAGAATCATTAGGAATAGAAGATTCTCATGAAATAAAAACATTTCTGTATAAATGACACTTCATTAATTCTTACACTGCCAACTGCAATTTTTCTTTTAGCAAAAGATGATGAGCTTTCCTGTTAGATTTCTACAATTTAGAAACTCTGCAGCTGCTTCAAGTCTCACTAAAGATGGCCTATACTTTATTACCCTCCTGGTTAACACAAAACTGGAATGCTTACTTTTAAACCAAAAAAACTTTTGGAATTAGTCTGTCTATGGCAAGGTAAGAATTAAATATATGCACTCACTTTGCATGCATTAAATCAAGCTCTTTCAGAAAAGTTATTTGTTCCCATTAAAATCCCAATGTGTTGCAAGCTCTATTTGTAAGTACTCAACTGCTTCACCACAGGGCACATGCTTTTAGTTAAAAATAAAACAAAACAAAACAAAATAGCACATAATTGTGTGAATGATATCCGGGAGTTTTAGTAGCCACCTCAGCAAGTATTTCTGAAGTATAACAATGCCTTTCCTGAGGCCACAGAATATGGCCAAAATGATAAATCTTCTGGTCAACAGAGAACCAGCAGTCAATAATTTTTAAGACTAATTTTCTAAATAATGCCAACCAAATTTTTTTTTTTTGGGGGGGGGCGGATTTTTTTTTTCCACACAGTTTATCTCATGAGAGAAAGATTTTTATTAATAGGATTTTAGTACAATTCTGGTGTGTTACTTCTCTAAGGCAATTCTCAATATTCTCAATAATAAAACATATTCTGTTGTATTGAAATACCTTTCATTTTCCATGCTTTGGTTACAATGGAACAACAATATTTGCAGTTTCCTTTCTAAGAGTCACATAGCTTGGAAGCTTGGTATTGTTCTGTATTTTATAAATATCACTACTTCCCCTTATTTATCCAAATTACATTCAATATATTGCACTTCAGTTTCATATAATAGCTGTGCAATATATGATTATAAGTCTGCAACTTGCTATTCAATAATATTAAGTAAAGGTTTGTATACAAAAATTCCAAAGATGAATATGCTTTTGCTCTAATCACAAAAAAGGCCAAAAAAGAAGGTTAAGATTTTCTGTAATGTTAAACATGTCCTTGCTCTACACAATTAGTTTTACAAAACAGTGTTTTATATATACATAAACTCATAATTATATAAGTAGATAATAAAAAAACTTCTAGTCAAAACTGCAGAGAAAACCAGTTTGTTATCAATCTATTTTTAAAATTGCATAAATTGTGAAACCTTTATGTCAGTATGAGTCACATTTAATCATATTTTAAAGTTACACACAGAAAAAATAAATGTATTACCAGATATTAAAAGGATTATTATATATAAGCATTGCTATCATCAGTATCACTCTAATTTTTCCTCATTTGGGATTTAAGAAAAAACATTCCAGTATTTTGTACATAGAAAATACATATTAGGGATACAGAATAAATTGCTAAGTTTGAAGATGTATTGTGAAATGTCATTGAATTCAGGAGTCACTTTTAAGAGGAAAAATTGTTGTCTTTTAAGGTGAAGATCATATAGGCACTATTTGAGAGCCAACTTAATGATAAAGAGAATGTTTTAATTGAGACAGTTTTAATTTCCATGTGTTATATTTGGAGAGATTTGGTTATACTCCAGAACAATAATGTTAAAAATCACCAAGTCAGCAGCCAAATTAAGCAAGATCTTTTAACAAGAGTAGTTAGGTAACTACAACAATTTTATGTCATTTGCAGGGGGAACTGCATGCTTTTTCCCTCTTTATGTCCCAGCAACTGAGGTTAAAAAATAAGCCCTCCAAAACCAAAGCCAAACTAGCACATATTGCAGTCTTCATCACTTACAGGTCTTGCAGCAGCCATCATTATACGTCTGCACAATTCCTCCATTCTAGGAAAATAAAAGAAGAATATAGCAAAAAAGTCTGGGCCTAATGCAAAGTGAAATCTTGTGTCTCAAGACATTCCACATTTTAAAGATGTCAAACTAATACAAAGCAGTGCCACTGAAATCAACAGAATTACACAGATATGTATCAGCTGAAGGTTTGTTTCACAAACTCTTTACAGCCTTTGAAACTGAAAATGAACTCATCACTGATGACAAGTTCAGTTGTGTTCAGCTGACATCTGATCTAGTTTCCTTTGAAGAAGTCACTTAGTTTCTATAAGCATGTTTTCTATATAAACTACTACCATCTGTTTCCCCACCATGGAGGTTTATTAGGATAGTTTCAAAAATTCATGTGAGTAGCCCAGATCTGCATACCAAGCAGACTAAAGAAGATAAAGAGAAAAATTCTTAGGATAACAACAGACAAAAGACAGAAATTTTTCAGCTTCTATCTTTTCATGTGAGCATATATTTTTTACCTTGTTATATTGAATAAGTTGTTCAAGAACTTCTTAAAAGAGCACTTAAACTCAGATGTTCCTGAATTATCCTGAACTGCCTGTGACAAAAGCTTTCTTCTTAGCTGCTGGTTCAAGCCTATTCTCAGCGTCTCTCAAAAACAGGTCAGACTGGTTCAGAAAGTTAATTTTAGGGCTCCATTCTTTAAAATCTTAACCTAATAGATGGTGTCAGAATGGTACCAAGGAAGAAACTCAAGCATTAACTAAAGTAGTACAGGGATTATTTTTAAATAGAATACCTTCTTCAGGACTTGAAGAAATAGGAACTTTTTTAAACAAATGGAAGGGATAAGTAGGACTAGTACAAAATGTATAATCTGTAGTCAAGGCAGTAACGGTACTTACCCTCTCTACATATATATCTATTATTATTTGTAGCTCATATTAAATATAGGATATACTGCAAGTGAAAAAATTTACAAGTATTATAAATTTAGAGAATTATTAAATTAGAAATTAAACTGTAAACAAATATTCAATCTTTGTGAAGAATACATGTTCTTCAAAGAAGTTTATATGGACATGCCACCTTCATATTTTTAAATATATGATGTAGGTAGATAACCTGGATATTTTTTGTTATGTTACACAAATTTTAGTTTAAGAGATAATAATGTTTATATATACTCTGTCATCTCCCTAATTGTTGCAGGAATTTTTAATATAGCTGAATTTTATATGGAGCATTTTTGGATTTATTGATCTCATTTATTTATTGTGTGTGTTCTATGAACTTGGCAAAGTATTATTCCAAACTAAAGTAAGATGTAGTGATTAGCACTATATATAGTGGTATGTTAAGCATGATTCCAATTCCACAATATTCTAAAAGTAGTCACTAACAAGACCCAAGCCAAACTTTACACTCCTCATAGATACTTTGTCAGTCAGAAAAAAAACAGGAGTATAGGAAATGACTGCAAATTGCTCTCTTACACGTTTTTACTTACCACTTTTTAAATTTAAAGAAAGTGCGTGATGTTTGCTTGCATTGTGGAGTGTAAGCCAAACTCTGGAGCAATTATTGTCACTTACCTTGCCCAAAGTACAAACCTTTGTACACTCAGTGTCATTAAATGGGGGGCAGACAACACTTGACCCCAGTACAATAGCCCCTGCAGCAGTCTTTACACATTTGTAGCTGGTACAGTTGGACGTCCAGGTGCTTCCTTCCTGAATATATAAAACAAAGCCATTGTTTGGAAAGCCAAAACACTTCAGCCTTATCTCCAACCTGAAATGTCTATAAAAGTAGTGCCCTCATGCTGTAGCATCTGCTGGAGTGGAAAGCCTGCTGCAGACCACCCACAGGTGGCAAAAAGGAAAGACCATGCTCTAACTACCAGAGGCTACTCCTCCCTGGAGCCATGGCTCTACTCTCCAGCATGCTGCTGAGCATGGGTGTCCTACTGCAGAATGAAAGGACTCTGTGCCAGTTCAATTGTTTCTTTTGCTCTGAAATCAATTGGAAGTAGGAACCAAGTCATGGCCACATCTAAATTTCTGTGTATGTGGATGCTGGCACACACCATCAAGATCATGAACCTCAGAGCCTCAGTTTGCACTTTTCCTTTCCATAGTAAACAGCATGAAGGGAAGAGGGGCCTTGAGAAGAGGGGGACATAGAAGTCCTGATGTAGGCTTAGATGCTTTCAATACATCTAAATCACAGTACATAATTTAGAGGTACAATTTGAACCCTGCTCTGCAGTTACAGCATATCCAGCCTTAAGGAAATGATGACATTTGCATATCTTTGCAGGAAATATTACAAGCAATAAGACAAGACATTCCATTTACATGTGTGAAATGGCAGGTCTTTAGATAAACACACTCATTTCCAATCATACATCATAAATAGTCTCTAAGCATGTAACCAGCAGTAAGGAGGTATAAAGCAAGAATGACAGCATGAGTTAACTAAGAAATGCCTGTCAGACTCTTGTCTATTGTATCATTAGAGTTACTTTCTCTCTCTGTTCAGAGGCACTTACCTCATACATAATCAGCGTTCCATTCTCTGTATGAAAAGAGCAGGACACGTTTTGACACGTACCACAACAAGTATGGTGACTGAAGGAAGGAATATATACTTGATGCTGGAAAGAAAGGAAAGGAAAAAGACAAACTAGTACTTTTTAAACATACATTATATGGAAATTCTTTGATTTCTGAAATTAAGAACACCAAGGAAAACAATGGATGGATGGATGGATGGATGGATGGATGGATGGATGGATGGATGGATGGATGGATGGATGGATGGATGGATAGATGGATGGACAGTTAGACAGGTTTGTTTACACAGGTTGCTAGAAACTGCCTCTCAAAATAATTGTGTAAACACAAGATACACATCGTCACTGCTAAGTTCTCAAGTTCTTGCTGAGTAAACAGGACTAGCAAAAGTCTTCACTAAAACTTTTATCCTAATTGTGCAGTTGTGTTCACAAATTGCATCATTCCTGTATTTTAATACTCACAGCTTCACATTGCTGGGAACAGTTCATCATTGTGAAATGCATGGCATTGTAGCCTGTGTTCTGATCTTTTTCTTGTAAACACTGTACAGTGTAACAAAGGTCTCCATCCAAGTACTGAATCACTGACTGTCCAGGATTCAGTACTGTGACCTCCTGGAAGATGCACACATCGTCCTTCTCTAAAACCAAAAGAAATAAATGTTACCAGAGGGGGAAAAATAATCATGAAACAAATTAACAGAACTACTGGTAAGACAGAAGTAGGGCAAATTCCTATTCACTGCAAAAGTATTCTATCTTTTAGACTTGACTGGTTTGTGATTTTAATTACCAAACAAGAGCGGGAGGAACGATAATTCAGTTTTGGAAAATGCTACAAAATGCAAAACTGCATAAAACTGATAGTATTCCTACTATGGAAGTAAAAAACTTCTTTTGTTCTTGTTTTAAAAGTGTTCTAATATTTAACATTCAGCTATTCAGCACATCACAAAATGTAGCCTTTCTCTCAATTAAACTACTCTGCAAATACCTGTGGTCCAGTAATCTGCTCTGGCTGTACTGTAAATATGTGCTTGGATCTTGGAGGCAGTTCAGCCTGGGCTGCTGCCAGGACTGCAGCTTGTGCATCCCCGTGCACAGTGCAGCTGAAATCTACTCTACATGGGTAGCTGAGCAAGGGAAGGGAGCAGAGGTCTGATCCTAACACTGGCTACCTCCTCTTGTGCTGGCTGAGCAGGTCTGCTGCTCTGTGGGAGATGTTGTCTCATTTGTGTTGGAAGCACACTAGGAGCAGCTGCCCTGTGTGGCTCACACTCAGCTACCGTTCACAGCCTGTTTCCTACTTGCCTCTCAGCAGAGAGACTGCACCTACTCTGAAAGCATGGGCAGCTCTACAGCACTCCCACACTCTGCCAGAATAGACACAAAATGGATGGGTTAGCAGGCAAAGCACCATATTCAGAAAAGAGAGTATCATTGCATAACAAGATAGATCCACACCAAATTAGGATAAAAGAGCATTTACATTTGAAAGGTGAAAATGACCTTAGTTCTGCTTTCGTTCCACACCCTTTTGGCTAAAAACTAAAACGCAACAATGAGGAATATGAACAAGTTACCACAAATGTAGTGAGTGCATCCACAAGCACTGGAAACACTGCTATCTATTTTTTTAACTTCTCCCTGAGTACAGAAAGATAAAAGTTTGCAAAGTCATGCACAATTAAATGTAGTGCTACACAGACAACTTTTCTCTGAAAATGTAAAATATTACTTTCATCACTTCCACCTCTGGTTTCATAAAAGAGGAAAATTGCAATGTACTCAAGTAAGAGTAGCACATTCAGAGTTACTCAGTGTATTTATCTCTTAAAACAGAAAATAGCACTTCATTTTCTGTAGGGATGCATAGAACAGCAGAGTCAATAAACAGCATTTTTTCCTGAGATACAAAGTTATTTCAATAATAAATATATTAGCAAAAGATTGCCTTCTAATAATTTTCTTCTGAAAGATAGGTGAAAGCTATTTAAATCTAAAATTCCTTAATAGATTTTGTGTTATGCTGTCTTCACATAAGGAAAAAACTTCAGGCCTTGGATAATGAAAATATGGTCACTATGGTATTAATGGGAGTTTCAACATTCACTCATAATTATTGTCCAGATCACAGTCCCTATTACAACAAACTACATGAGGAGCAAAATATTTATGACTTCTCATATCAGCAAAATTCAATAATGCTAAATCATTTTAATCAAAAGCATAAATGATTAACAAAACAACACATTTCTTCAGATGATACATATAATCATAAAGTTCATACCTCATTAATTATTATTTTAAATGTGAATTATTTATGTGGAAAACCTTACTAGAATATTGTTTAATGTCAGCACCAAACAGGAAAAAATTACAATTGCTTTTTTACTTTTTCCACCTTACAACACACAAAGTGAAATTTCTCCAAGGAATGGTTGACAACACTATGCAGACACTTGGAATTACATGCTGAGCTGGGACTGGAAGGCAATCCCACCCTGTCCCTGTTCACTGTATACAACTAACTGAAACAAGGAATGTAAAAGGGAGGAGTAAGACAGTTCAACACCATTACTAACAATATTTAAAAGACACCACTTACCAATTTACAGGTCAGCATAGTAGCATTTTCACAACTACATTCTGAGGAGATCAAGAAAACTGTGTTAATCAGTTATCTAATTGTTAGTTTTGGTTAACAGTTGTGACTAAGGAATAAAGCAATAATTACCACAGTGCCATTCTGGACAACACTGCCCAAGTATTTTTTCCTTCACAGGTGTCATGTCATCTGTGCAAATCACAGGAGGCTCAGAACAAAGATTTTCATCACAAACTAAATGAGGGGAAAAGACATATGAGAATTTACAAACTTTCCTTCATATTTTCCAGCTTACATTACTTTATATAAACTATTTTTAAAATAAAATTATTTTACATAAATGTTATTGTATTTCTTAAGCATCTGAATTAGACTTGGAATGAAAAACTAAACAAAGATTTTCAAAAGTGATTTTAGATTTCTTAGAACGTGTTTAAATTTTCAGAGAACATCAAACAGGAATAATTTAATATTCTTCCTACTTCAGAATTACTCAGGATTATGAACAGTACTGAAAACAACTAATACCATAATCTCTGGGAAGCATGGATTGAAGTGTACCATAAAGTGCACTTCTGTAAGATAACAGGGAGCAACTGCCCTCCAGGTATGATGTTAATAAGAAAATACTGCCTTCCTTTACAGAAGTGGCTTACTGGGACTGTGAAAGATCACACACTGAGATCTAACTTTCTCCCTCCCAGAATTGGGAAAAAAATGCCAAAGGCCTTTGCAGAAAATTTCACCTGGGTAAAACTGCTAGGAAAAGAAAAGAACCAAAACACAGAAACAACTGAAGTAAAAACTACTTAACTCCAAACTTAGTGAAAGTCAATTTAATTATTTGAAATTACCCCGAAAGACTGCAATAGGATGAAAGTTAATGTAAATTCAGCAGTTACACTTGTAGATGTTACTTTAAAATGTATAGCACAATTTATGTGTTTTATGAGGCTGTGAAAAGGACAAAGTTACACTGCAAATATTTTTCTTCTGCCTGCTCATTGTTTGAAGCGTATTTGAAACCCTTGGTCTACTCCTTCCCCTAGGAGCTAAAAGTGCAAAGAAACTGCCTAAACCTTAGTGAATGATACAACAGAGGAAAACCAACATGGAAGCTGTTTTATTAAATGTGTTTTACTATATGAACAATTGTATATTTGTACTCCAAGGATGGGATTCAGTGCCACATTAATATACTGATATTTAGATTACTGTGAAGATAACAATATTTCTCTCTGGTGAACTAAATAACCTCTCCAGACTCCACTGACTAGGTTTGTTAGACCACCACTGGGCATACCAAGAACTTTGAATCTACGTCAAATTTGGTACCTCTACACTCTGATTTGGACCTCTTAGTCTATTCCTGAAGCCCACCCTAATTGCCAAACGTAACAAATCCCTGCACACCTACACACTGTCATTTTCTATTGAATTTGGTGACATATCGAACTCACAATAGTTACACTCACCGCAGTAGTAACGAGGACAACAGTTGTGTATGGTATTCAGGTCTACAGTGAGAATTTCCCCTTCACTACACAAGGGAACAGGTTCAATACAGGATTCACAAACTAAATTAAAAAAAAAAAAACCAGACACGTACAAAGTTTTCAGTACTAAAAATTTAGCACATGTGAATTCCACCTAATAGACTACATTACAAGCAATACTGTGTTTGTTACTCAGATAATAGAACTTCTAAGGATTTTAGGGATATAAAAGCTAAACAAAGTTCAAATATGATGTTCAAAACTATGTTGGAAAAAAAAGATCCCCAAACCCAAAAAAAATTATCCTCCAGTCAGCCAGATCTGTGTGAAATCTCACTCCAAGAATTCCTGCCTTGAGTTATTTATTTTAGAATTATAGTCTATTTTTGTAAATACTTGAATATTCCTTAGCTCTCCATAAAAATACTAGAGGCTTCTTACCACAGAGATGAGAGAAACAACAGGGATCTTCCTGTTTTGCTTCAACAATAAATTGATCTTCTCTGCAGTCAGGCTGGGAGGCATTGAAACAAATGGAAGGATCACATTCTGTAGGATGTGAAACAAACACTGCTTTAAAAAAAGTCATGGAAACAATATGAAAAAGATAAAGAAAATATATTCGCCATATACTAAGTAAAATAAAATACCCCAAATTGACTGTAAATCAGAAGTAACACAAAACACAAAGATACTGGAGAATGTTTAAAAAAACATACATCATTGCCTGGTGCTATTTACAGTGTCCCATTCTGCTAACAATCAAGACAACTTGTAATGCAAATTTTCTTCCAACATTTAATACAAGTATGGAAAACTTTCCACTAACTGTGGTTTTGTATTTCCCTTACCACATCGGTACTGTGGACAGCAGGACAGGGGGTGGTAGCCTACCACTAATTTTTCATTGGGTTTGCATGTTGGAATAATGGCATCACACAATGACATGTTACATTCTGTGGGATAAAAAACAATTTTGATGTCTTTAAACAGATACAAATGCAAGTCCTATCGTTCAGGCTATTTATACCACTTAATACACAGATTCAAAAAACAAGAACAGCCCAAGTCATCTTAAAGTTCACTCCATACCATCATGTAGACCTTTGAGGTCAACGCAAGCAAGCGGTTATACCCCTCTTCAAACTGGTATTTACTTGCTCTGCTCCCTATGCATGAAGCCAGCTATAATGTCCCACTGGTACTCCTTGAGCAAATTGACAATACAGCATTGGCTACAGGCATCTAATAAGCAAAAGCACTATATCAGCTGGACCATATGGCCTCATTTTCCTTGAAGACATTATGAAGAAACTAGTATATTTTGCTTAATGTTTTAGGAGCAATAAGATTATTCTTTTTTTTAACAACCACAGCTAGGCAGAATATTAGTATTCAGTGATCAGCTCCCAAAAAACAGCTTCTGGGAAACAGCAGTAGATCAGAGGATACTGCTCATCACACCAAAGCACTAGAAAGAAAAGCAAGCAATCTCTGATGATGTCCCCAATTACCAAGGTACTTCTATCATTGAATATATATCAATTTATTATTAAATTCCATGCAAGAGCTTAAAAACTAATTTTAACAGAAGTTTTGTTTAACTGATGGACTTCCAAGAAAAAAATTATTTCAGTGAATAATTCTTATAAAGAATAGAAGCCTCAATTTCTGGCCCAACCAGCCACAAGTACTTGAAAATTAATTCTAAATAATGTTACCTTGAATCTAAATTTTGTCAGCTGCCTGAGACTGTGAAGCAGTTATTTTATACTTCTGTTACAGAAAACAAGTGTGGTACATACCACAAATTTTCTTGGGACAGCAAGCTCTCTCTTCAATGACATGGAGTAGAACTTCCCCTTCTCTTTCACAGACTGGTGGTGGATCCTCACTGCATTCAGGTTCTACAGCAATAATGCTTCCATTTTCTAAACAGCCATACATGCAGCACCCTCTCATGGACCCATTCCAGATCTCCCCAGCAGAGCGGGGTTGTCCTTTATTATCTGTACATGCTGGAAGAAAAGAAACAACATTATATCCTTTCAACAAGCAGCCAGCTCCCATTTCTTGCAAGCAACTATGACTTGCATAAAATTACTGCATAAAATAATACGGCTGCGGAGCATTACGATAAAACAATCCATGAAAGGATGATGATCTTAAAAGCCCCAAAGGAACAAATGCTTTTCTATGGGTGAAAATGGGTGAGGGCAAGAGACAGAACCCGCCTATTATTCCCTCCTAAGTTCTCAAGGGAAGAAAGCCTGGGAGCTATAGAAGGATGACAGAGGTCCATCAGCACTGGCTCTTGAAGCCAAGTTAACTGAAAGCACAGCCTGCTGTAGCTTGAGAAGAAGGTAGGCTCTGTTGAAGGGACCTTTACCAGATTCACTGAGGACTGACACAGAACTTAAGCTTATCTCTTACCATGAATTGTTAATACAACTGTGATTAATATTATCATAAGTGCAAAACTATTCTGTCCTACTGTACTTACTACATTTTTCTTCTGGTATACAGAGGTCAGAGTCTGTTTTATGCAGAATGGTGCCATTTTTACACACACAGTCTTCCCTTAGATAGGAACACGGAGAATCTTCATAGAACCATTTATTCAAGCATGTCTTGGCTTCACAGGGTTGCACACAAGGCTGGTATTCCTTGCCCTCAGGACAGCTCAATGCTGCAAGGAATGAAAAAGGACATTGAGTGCTTCTGTATTCTTTTCAGCATTTCGTTGGTTAAATAGGTAGTAATAACAACTGAGTTAGCACAGAAAGCATGCATTTATACTTTAAACAGTACTTTAGGTAAGCAACTAATTCAATGGAGATTAAAATTCATTCATGATTAAATGATGTATTCTCATCTTAAGAACTTGTACCCTGATTTACCAATGCTGTGATAAAATGAGACATTACTTATAAGAATAATAGAAATAAATATATTTTTAACTTATCACTAAACACTTAATCACTAAAAACCCTCATCACTAAAACCACATAAGAGTACAGAATATGGCTGTCTGCTTACAACAGTAATTAGGTGTCCTCCATTTAATGCAGATGTTGTGCTTGTTGCATAAAGCCACATATGCAGAAAGTGCATCACACTCATAATTCCAAAAATTAGTACTGTTGACCCACATCTTCTCACAAAATTCATGTGGTGACACCTAGGAACATATTGAAATCGGGAATTAACACGTATAAGGACTTACTGTAACTAAAATAAATCAATAATTAAGAGAAATAATACAGCCACAAGGGAAAAAAATCACTAGCAGTGTCTAAATTTAAAAATATCTTTTTTGTCAGGACACTCATTCTGCAAAACTTAAACTGCCAGAATTTTTTATGCTGATCAGTAGACAGAGAATGCAGTCCTAATGAGATTGTCACATTACTTTAAAAGAACTTTTCAGTATAGCCCTGTCAACTGAAAATGAACAATCTCAGCTAAACATTGCTGCTATACCTTCCATACAATCCTGCTGTGAATGAATTACTTATTACTCTGTTTCTGTGTCTGTAGGACCTGAAAGCCTGTTTTACACACCTATCTCTCAGAAAGAAAGGGCCACTTGAGCAATTAATCCTTTTTATTTTTAATTAAGTCAGGAAAGTCAGTTAGACCTCAGAGATTTGGGGCTTCCTCATTTCCTGTTCTGGAAAGCAACTGTGCTGCACTACCCACCTATAGAGGTCTACCCACCTCTATAGCTGCATGCTACAGCTATATCCCCATTAGAAAGTACAATTTGTAGAAACAAATTGTAATGATTTCTGTAAGAAATGCTACAAAATTGTCAACACAATATTTACCATGTCAAAATATTTTAACAAAATATTTTAACGTGTTTATCTTGACATGATGATTCGGTGTGTCTCCTTTGAGAAATGCCCATTAAGTAATTTCAAAAACCAGCATAATAGCGCAGGGATCAATATAGACGCGTGTTTACAATGGACAACATGACAGGGGTATTAAAGCAACACATTCCATTGTCAAATCATAAAAATAAGCAAAACAATGTGCATAAAAATGTGCATGTATCAGTCACTCTTTTTTTTAATTATGCAACTATTATTTGATTTAGTCCTGCAATTTTTCTGATCCTCATACTCACTTTCTTGTGACAAGGGATGAAAATGCTTCTGTTTAACAGTTCCATACAGTATGTGCAGTTATCTTCAGTACAGTTTCTTACTGGCCTCCTGGTTGTTACATCAAGTGATTTCTCAATTTCCCAACTCTTAATGAACATTTCAATTTCCTCCATAGTTGTAATTATGGTCATGTTTTGCATTTTCAGATCATCATTAGGATCTCCATTACATACCCCTGGGGACAGAGCATCATATTCAAAGCACAAGAAAACATGCCCCTATACCTTCATTTGGGAAAGAGAAGCACACTTGATAAGTTATGATCAACATTGCACCAGGCTGAGCTGTGAAACTCAGTCACCTGAGATTATAAATTAAAGCAGCTCTATGTCCACTGTAGTTCCAACTTCCTGCTTGTGATTTTAGTTCTCAGTTCAATGGCTTAGTAAAACAAGTAGATCATACAATACAACTCATTGTACCTTTCACAACAATTAACTTCTGAGAAAAACTGCTACCAAAATGTGCTCTTAAGTGTATCAAATTCACTGCCATGGCACTAGATTCTGATCTCATTCTACTGAATGGCAGTCAGCTCCTTGGGAGTAATAGTAGATGGTTTTGAGATTAACTGCTCATCACCAATGATTTCACACTGTATTGAGATTGAACATTCTAAGTGCAAGAAGTTATGAAAAGAATATTTGGATGAACAAATTGCTTTATCTAGAGAAAATATTGTTCTTACTCAAGTTATTAATACAAAACTATGGTAAAAAACAACCTTCCCAGACCCCTGGCGTTCATTGTCTACCTGAATTCATTATTCTATTGATACATAAATTAAAATACATGATCTCTTTAAGCACATGACAAGTGAGTAGTGCCAAAACTTGAAACTTCACACTAGTTTTACATCTCAGGAACTGATCAGGCAAAGTTCCTCTCCTGTTTTCACTTTGCTTCTGCACTATTAAACACACCCTAAGCCCTTGCCCTCGTGTTTTCAGCCCTGCAGTCTGATGCTCTCCAGAGTCCTTTGTCAGAACTGGACGAGCTTGGTGTGGAAGGCTATTATTCTTTTAGACAGCATGAAGAAATACAGAAGATGGCATTAAATAAGAAGCATTTTACAGTAGCACCACTTTCCAATATCCTTAGCTCTTCTGCTTTTTGCTGCAGATCACAAACTGCTGGCATTAGAATTTATAAGGCCATGCTACAGAACTCCAGAATGAATATAGTGTTAAAAATAAAGCAAATTTACCACATAGTCCCACAACTTTTTCTAGTTTGAGAGGAAGAGGATTGCAGAATCCCAGATGGGACCAAACAACAGAGGACAGGAAAGAAGCACTAAAGAAACCTTCAGACTTTGCTGCAAAATATCAGGTAGTGCAATATTTTAAGCTAAGTTTGGATTTGACTGCATAGTCTTCCTCTTTTTATCTTCTTATGTCACAAAGAGGAACTGTTCTATAACTCTTTCTACATTTGACCTCATCTTGTCCCACTTGCTCAGCATGCACAGAGGAGATGGCATGATACTGGGAAAAGATGCAGGGCCAGCCTTCACTGTCTCTCACTAGATTTGGGGGAACTTTCCTTTTGTTGAAGCAGAAGATAGCAATTGATTTTAAAGACTTGTTTTGTTTATATTTACACTTAAAGCATATCTGAATTGCTTTGCTTGCTTTTAAAACTAAAAGCAGTTTAAAAGACTATAAGAAGTTCATTTTCCTTTTCAATATGAAGTAGATCATGTAAAATTACAAACCACTAGAAAATGAACATTTATGATAAAATTAAAGTATTTTTTAATCACCTGCTTACACTTTTCCATATTATTCATAGTGGCAAAGTTATAAAAAGGCTTCAGGGAAGCTTGAAACATGCTACATTTACTATCGTTGTAATTCAAGACTGAGACATCTCAGCACAGCTTTGGACCTTAGACCCAGCTTCAAGATCTCTAAATTCAAATTCTTAATTCACTGTCCTCACAAGACTTGGACCCCCCCCACCAAGATACAACTTCTGTCAGTATTTTCATGGCAATAATCTGCCACTGCTAACATTAGACAGTTATTCTTGTCTCCACAATCACTGAAATACACTATCACCACCTGAACTTCTTTAGCAGCCACTTCTTCACTAAAAATTTTCTTTTTCTTTACTTGGCTCCAGCAAAACTTTTAAAACAGGCAGAAATAGATAAAAGAAATAAGTAATTTTTAATAAGTTATTTAGATACAATGTGCTGATCATTACTTGTTCTGTAAAGTACTTTATTAGTACACAGTGCTTTCAAACAGAATGGTTAATTTATTATTAATTAATTAATAGTATTTCACAGGCTCTCACATAGGATTGTCAGCATAGTTAATGAGGGTCCCAACGAGAGCTATAGGGACAGCTGGTCACAGACACAAAAGGGAATTGCAAATTTCAATTGGGAAGTTATTGAATAAGAAAAAAATTGCCACCATAGCCTCACCACAAAGTCCTTCTGTCTTCCTCGTTGTGTTGGAGTGTAATCCATACTGTATGTCTATGATGCCTGTAACATGAGCCCACTTGATGCTAATACCCGCTGGGGTATTAACAACATACATTGCACCTGTATCCTGAACACTCAGTCCTTCTTTTGAAAATGGTAATGGTTGAATTACAGAATCCACGACTACCTAAAATAAACCAAACACATTTTAGAGATAAAGCCAGATTGCAATGATGTATTTTAATGTATTTCTATTTTAAAACAAAAGATTTTTTTTCACAGCCTCTGCCACATATAACAATCACAGTGCTTAGAGAGCTTCCCACCCGTGCCACTTCCAAAAACTGCAAATGAAGTTGGTATGAGGAAAAAAAATCATTTGTAATTACTGAAAGAATAAATATTATTTATCACACATTGTATGATGAAAGAAAACCTTGTTCCAATTATTCAAAGTCATCTGTTCTGACTTGTAACTGACTAACAAGAAAAGTAGCTTAAGTATTTATCACTTCTAGGGTTCTAGGGTTTCTGGAAGTATTGTCTCAGGCATACCTGCTTTTGCAGTTTCATTAAAATCTCAAAAGACCTTTAAAGTGTCATTTTGGGAAAATGACATTTAAGTGAAGCATGGTACCAGAAATGCAAATTGTTTGTTTTGCCTCTAGTACACCATGAATTACTGGGAACCTGACCTGCAAAAGTAATCCTAATCCTGTAGTGTTTTATTTTAAATCTGATTTATCACATTCTACAACAGAATAGCTTTTCAGCTATTTTTTAAGAGTACACACGCTGTTGATATATACTTACTTTTCTTGCTAAACGATTGATAAGTATTTGACAAGTGTCTGTTGTGACATTTAATTTCTTAAAACAGAGCCCCGAAGTGTTTGCAGGTGGCACCTTGAAAGAAAAGTGACAAAAAAATTTAGTTCTATTATTTTTCTAATTCTGTGCCAGTGCTATTGGAATTTTCTGTATTAATTAAATATTTTTTTAATATTAATACATTTTAAAATCAGCAAAATAAGCAAGTACTTACTAGTTTTCTTATTGAATTTGCACTCTGGAAAACATTAAAAATAAATTAGAAGTGCAATAATAATCAGCAGCATTTTTATTTAGCAAAAATAAATTACTATTTTCTTTGTCTTCAATTTTCTTCTGCAATCAGCTAAATAATTAAACTAATTTAATATATTCTGTATAAATAATAAAAAATACACACTTTCCAGCTAATTTAGTGCATATGATGAAAGGTCCTTTCAAACTATATTTCTTAAAGAACTAAAACTACAGACTTCTAAAGCTCATCTGCATATATGCTCTGCATTCCCACCTTTAGACTACAACCAGGAAATGAGAGAGCAATTTAATAGAAAGTATCTAAAACAATGCAAGACTGTGGCCTCTAACAGTCTTAAAGTTCAAGTGTACGGTTGCCCTGTGAGAGTAAATAAGAGATGGGAAGGAAAGAAGCCTGCTGAAGCCCCTCATCACTGACTGGTTTATCCACAAACTGAAGATCCAGTTGCTCAAGGCCTGCATAAATTAGGACTATGGACAATGTGAAGGAAATGTATGTACAGACTCTGAGAATGAGACTGACCCGACCTAAACTGGCAATCTAAAAATTAAGTGGTCAGATCCCCTCTGTGGACAATGCAGAGAGTTAGACAACTACAAAGAACAACTCATCACAAAGTCATTAAAACTTTCCTAAAATAACTACAAAATGTATTTTGTGACTATTAAAAATATTTTACTATTTTGACCATATCGTAAAGTATAAATTCAAGGTTACAGGAACACTTCTGTGTGGAAAGCCTGAAATGAGACATGCATATTGAGAAGTTATATCACCTCTGATAATTTAAAAGGAACCTACATTTGAATTTCCTTATAACACAACAATTACTATTTAAGTCAAGATAAAATTATTTTATCTAGACAGCATTAGTAAGCATGCTTCTTGAAAATTAAATAACTTGGCATTTTTCATTGAGTGTGGATTTTTATGTATATTTTAATTGACATATTTTTGCACAATTTCAAACCTATAATACAAAAAAATTCAAGGAACGATTATAATTATTGTATAAATGCAAGAACCTTACCAGATTAGCAGGACATTTTTCAATATGAGCAACAATAATTTCTCCTGGTAACTTGACTAAAACATAGGAAGCCATATTACAGAGCGCTATGTTGTTTCCATCAAACGTGATAACACTCAGTTCAGACAGTACAGAACACTGACCTAAAAAAGAACTGTCATTTAATGAGGTTACCACAAAACTGAATACAGGGCATTTCTAAAAACTTTCAGTTCTAGCATTATTTGCTTTTGCATATACATTCATAGAGACATAGATTAGATAGATAGATAGATAGATAGATGATAGATAGATAGATGGATAGATAGATAGATAGATAGATGGATGGATGACCTTGTTCTGCAGACAACATACTGAGCCATAAGACTAAGTAAGTTTTTAGGTTACTCAGTAGAAATACCTTAACCTGCTTCTGTGTGCCCAGAGTAGGGGAAAATGTGAAAACTGGTGAAAATTTTTACTTAAGTCAGTGTTTTACAGGCAAGGTCAAAGAATTGCACAATGTGAGATAAAATGTATGCATAAAAAATAGATATATTTTTGAGATACTGACAATGGAATTATCTGTCTCATCTTGAAAAAACTATAAAGTGCAATATTGGTTTCATTGATGCTGCAAGGTTTTAAATATGACTTCTCTTTAGCCTTTTTGTTCTCTTGGCAGGCTCATCTGCCAGTTTCTGCAGTGTTGTCCTGGGTTCAAACATGAATAAACTGCAATTAGAACTAAATGAAATATGGGGGGGTTCTGTCTTTCAGAAAAGCTAGTATTTAATTTATTTTTCTTCATAAAATGTTGAAATCTTAACATTTCTACTAATAAAAATTCTGAAAAGTCTCAGCTGAAAAATATTGATGTTCATGCTTGAGATGTCATTTCAATGTTTTCATTAAAAAAAAAAAAAAATCATTCTCCAGGATGTCAATTCAAAGGTACCAAAATGTTCAGTATATTTCATTCTTTTAAATAGCTTTTTAAATCATTCCAGTATTTAACCTCACATTCCCATTGTAATAACCCTTTAACTTATTACTTGACATTTACAGATCAAGGCTCCATATTTTATTTAAAACTAAAAGAGTGACTTACAGGGACATTCCCATTCTGGACAGCAGCTGTCAGTGTTAACTTGAACAGGCATTCCTCGAAAGCCACAATGGGGCTTCTGCACATCCTTCGGGCAGTTCCTTGAAAGGTTGTATAACATCCAAGCCGTATTAACACACACATACTGGCTACATTTGTCAACAGGTTCCAGGTATCTTGGCTGTCATGTAAGGAAAAAACAACCAGAGTCAACTTTAACTTCACTGGCCTTATGAAGTCCAAGCAATTACTTGTCCATACCCCAGCTCTGAGAGAGAATCAGCACATCTACCTGCCCCTCATCAGTTATTTTGGAATGACTTGCATTTGTGTGGTTGTAACCAGTGACAATAATGCATGTCCATTCACCCACACCCTTCCTGTTCCATCCAGCTTTGGTGGAATACCCTATGTAAAGCACTATGCATTGAGGGTACATGTTATAATCAGATATAATCTGAAGCATTTTAAGAAACACAAAATCATGCATTCCCATCATTTTAAACCCTATGACAAAGAAACAAGTAGAAGAAGGAAAGCCAGGGTAAGATTATGCAGAAGCATAAAAATTCCAAGGATTATGGCTTGTTCTGCACCTCAGAAACCTATTTAGCTATCTAGAAAACCCACATAGCTTTAAAGCCTTTTTTTTTCAGAGCAATACATGCAAGTTGCAGAATATACCAGGGCAGTGTAAGAACAGCAACAAAACTATCCTCTAAGAATAACTGAGAATTTTAAAACAAGCAAATTAAATAGAAAATAGGAACTATTTTAAATCTCTGGTATTACATATGTAGAATAACAGAATGGACTGAAAAGTAATATATATTTCAACATACAGAGGAAAGTAAGACTGATCATACCACACACTCAGAAGGTGTAGATATCAGTGTATGCATCATCGTGCCAAAGTAAGCCTTGTCAGCAACAGCCATTGTTTCTGATGAGGAAGGCAGAGCCATTCCACCACTAGAAAGAGATAAATCTATTATATCTCTGGTTTGCAGCTCTGTGGCCTCTGTTACACTAAAATAAGGTGTAATAGGTTTCTGTGTTGGGATTTTGGACCTATCTGATGTCATTACATCCAGGACTCCAGAAACAGAGATATTTTTGACTGAGGTCGTATTTCTCTGAAAAAGCAGATTCTGAACTGCAGTTACTGGCAAATAAGGTAGGGAAGATTTGTCAGTTGTGGTTGTCTTTGTCTTGGTAGCATTTTTTTGCTCATGTGCAGCCTGACCATCTTCTGAAATACCCACAGTTTTTCCAAATGAAGTTGTGTATTTAACTTCTGATGCTATGTATGAGGTACTCTTCATCTCTGATAATGGTCTTGTAGTACCAGTTGTTTTCGTTATATTAGTCTTTGGAGTTTCTCTAGTGCTCTGTGAAGCTTGAGTTACTGCACTTGTTAATAAAGATGTGTGTGTTTCTATGGTGGTAGGAACTGAAGCTGAAGCCATATAAAAATCCAAATTGACAACAAAAGAATCAGTGGTTTTTGTAGTAATCCTAGAGGCTAGGGTGGTGATGCCTGAAGTAACTAATAAACTGGCTGAAGAACTAGGTGGCATTTTTGCAAAAGCATAAGGTGCTTTTGAGGATGTAGCATTCACTGTTGTGTTCGTGATCACTGGTGTAGTGGACTGAGTGATGATTCCAGCTGGTATGGCTGATACTGTTCCATCTTCTCCTGAAGAACTTACCGAAGAACTCTGTTTTCCTAGAGAAACATTAGAGATATGAGTGGTCTTAGGAGCAGGTGAAAGTTAAAAGGGCTGGCTTTCTAAAGTGATTTCAGAGGTGGTAGGCATTAGTAAAGGGGGCATTACAATGGATGTTTTTAGTGCTGCTGAAAAGTTGGTAGAGGGACTTATTTTTAAAGTTAATTTAGAAAACTCCACAGAAGTTGCAATGTCTATAATTGGAATTTTTGAAGTTCCTTGTGTATCTAGAGATGAAACTGATGCTTGGGTAGCACTTATATTTTGTGTTAGTGGTGGTGTGCTACTGACTATGGGAATCAATGAGGAGCTTGTAGTCTGAGATGTGTACACATAAGATGGTACTGTTGTTGATAAGGTGGTAAATAAAGATAATGACCTTGTAAAAAAAGGATTTTTGGAAATGAAAGTACCTGAACTTTGAGTCACAGGGTCAGTTTTCAATTCTGTATCTGAACTTTTTGGGTACTCTGTAAGTTCTGAAGCATTTAGAGGTAATACCACTGTCCTGAGAGGGAAGGCTGTAGACGTAACAGATTTCATTGGCTTTTTAGAAATGAATGACAATGAAAAGAAATTAGTGTGCATTATATGCTTATTTTCTGTTGAGGCTTTACTTACTACAGACCTATCAAATATTGTTGAATTGATTAGAGGAGTGGAAGCACCAGAAGGGACTGTATAAAGACTTTTGGAGGCAGCAGTGGCACCTGCCATAGCTTTGGGCTTCAGGGAGGTAAACAGAAAACGCAGTGGTGTAGATACTGTGCATGTTGCAGAAGGACTTGAAGAAGTGTTTTTAGGGATTTTAGAAACAACTTGAGGTGAAGATACAGTCCTTATTGGCAGAGCAACAAAAATACTGCCCTTTTTTAATGGAGAAGTCTGCTCAGGAGCAGTTGTTGAAGTTTGCACTGAAGATGAAAATAGCTTTGGAGAAAAACTGGTCGAAGAACTAGCATTTAATGATATCAGAGAAGTTTTAGAAAAAGGTTTTGCTGTTTTGAAATATGAAACTGTGATTAATAGAGGAACACTTGGCTGAGAGCTAGAAAATCTAGTAGTCATAGGATTCTGAGGAGCAGTTGAAGTCAGTGCAGAAATGGGTGTTGGGTGAACTGCAGTTTGACTAATGCCAGACCTAGTTCTAACAGACAAAGTAGATACAGGATGAGCAGATGTGCTTAGTGTCAGTCTTGGACCTAGAAGACATACAGGTCTTGTGAAAGTTTCTCTGTCAGCCTGCAAGGCAGACAAAGACTCTTCAGGGTGTATTTCTGCTGCCTTAGAACGACTTACTGAAGGACTCCTACTCTTCCCAATCCCTGCAGGCAGCTCAGAAGTGACCAAAGATATCTTGGAGGCTAACGTTGTTAGTGCTGAGGAAGGTCGAACTGTTCCTAGCTGAGTGGTTGATGTTTCGAGTGAAAATGGAACTACCGCTAGGGAAGTGGGTGTTAGTGATGCAGAATGTGTTGGAACAGGACTTGCACTGAGCAGGGTTGTTGGAGTTGTTATTGTAGTGGGTAAAGTTATAGATGCATTAGAGTGGGCAGTACGTGATGTAACTGCTGAGGCTTGAAAAAGAATTGGAAAATCTTTTGAAGGGATGGGTTTGGAAAAGACAGTAGGGCTGGCTGTGCTGTGAAGTACATCAGAAGGCTCCACTGTACTTGGTAATGAAAATGTTGAATAGGTGGCTGCATTAGATGCTTCCAATGAATAAAAGTCTGTAATGGACTGTGCCGACACATTCATTCCCCTTGAAGCTGTGTTTGCATTTATGGTTATTTTGTCTGTCACACCGATGAGAGTTGATTTATTCCCTGAAGTAACAAATACAGGGAGTGTCTGAGGAAATCTCTCCGTGGTAGGACCCATGTGAGAGATTAACAGTGAAGGATTCATTCCAATTTCTGATTCTGTAGGTGTCACAGGTATGCCTAAAAGGAAAAATGTGTGTTTAACTGTCTTTTATGGGTTATTAGTAAAGAAAAACAGCAAATCTATCTCTACTCAAATCCCATAAATATTAGCAGATCAGATCTTGCCAATGGTTCTAGGTCACCTGATGGCTTTGAGGAACTCAGCTGACTCAAAATGTTTTTACATTTTCTCTGCAAATGAAGCAGTTAATTTTTTATTATTGGTGAAAACTTTTATTTTGCAGGGCAATTTTGAAGCAACAAGGCAATTCCATAGAAAATTCAGTAAATCCAAAATAGTAAAATATTTTAAATAAGTACATTACATCCTTAGAAGATATTATACAAGATAACTTTGTACTAGCAAATATCAAGCATAATGTATTTAATTCAAAATTTGTACAATAAAATAAGATACAGTACTAAAATGAAATTTTAATGTTAAAATAATAGTTTATCCCACAGAATAAGCAAATAATGTGGTATCATTACACACCAGAAATTATGAAATAGATGAGCTGAATTTGTTAGTGGTGTGTCATCCTCTGAAAAGACTGAACTTTTTGCTACAGCTGTATTTCTTTCATTTGGAATCTCTCCCTTACAGATGTGTAATATACTAGCATTATATAGTCAAATATACTTGTTCTGAGCATAACATAATCACGAAAGGTTATATATAACCCACAATTAGAGAAATATGAGAACTCAACATAATTTGTTTGACTGCAGAAGCTGTATTTTGGATGTCTGGGAATGGAGTCTATGTCCCAGAGAGATAATCTTCAACAAAAATATGTTCTGAGAAAGCATTTAATTTAAAAAAAAAAATTGTATTTGATTAATCCTTTCCTAGGATCTCTGGAGTAATTTATAAGAGTAGATCAACATAATAAAGTATACTTACAGTCTTCTGGATAAACACATCTAAGTGTGACCTCATCAAGGATCATGTTTTTGGGACAGTATGGCATGCATCCTTCAACCCTTTAAAATATCGTACAGTCAATTCTAGAGCCACAGTAGAAGTATAAGTTAATTTTAAATTATTTTACTTTGGCCAAACAAACCATTAGAATGTCTTATCAGAGTTCTGAGATCTTTCCAATGAGTTTATGAACACAGCATTTTGAGGCATTTCAAGGTCAAAAAGTTATTGAGCAGCATAATTCTATTTCTAAACTGTTAATAATTATTTGCATAGGCTGATGAATATGATAGCTTTGGACCATTCTTCTTTCACAACCAGGTGGAAGTTTAAATCCCTAAGCAGTAAGGTTTTTCACAGAATTATGAACTTGCCTAAAAGACTTCTGTTTTATCCAGATATGTTCATTTGAGATACTAAAATATTTAAATGGACTCCATAAAGCCTTTCTCTTGTGCCTTTCAACATAGGAGAACGCAGACAAATCACTATATTCCCCTGTCTTTTTCATTCAGGGGGGACTTTTCAATAGGAAAATCACGACATTTACAACCATTGTTCCCATAAGGAAAAAGCCAAGAATACCAAGAGAGAAAATTAGTCATATTAGTAGTATTACTAATCATAAATTGCATATGCCTAGGGAGTCTGAAATCTAAAATATCCTTTCTTTTCCACCACATTGTGCCTTGAGCTTTTAGGCATTTTTCCTTTTAGTTTGCTGTGGTTTCATAGAGGCCAGGGGAGAACCATGGTGACAGGAAATCTGTTTGCTAAATCCCAGGCTAACATCACCCCTCAGAATTCCCTCTCTTCACACCAATGGGCATCTCCCAGTATAAATGTTCCCTCTTCTTACAGGAGAGGGCGTATTCCTCCCTTACTATTCCTACAATTTTTGATCTCTGTCATATAAACACCAGAAAGATGTTGTCGTTTTAGCATCATGGTGTGCTGGTTCAGGATGCAACTATAAATCCATAGAAGGAAATAGCCTTCATTTAATTTAATAGCTTTCTACTTAACCACTACCAGAAGCTAATCCTCTGGGCTAAATACAAACCCTCTTATCTTTCTTTTGGAAAGCACATATAAATGGGAATACAAACTGTGGGAAGTGAGAGGCTTGGTACAAATGTTTTCATATGACTTGTGAGAGTTTCTCATAAGAATGATACTGAAATCTGGATAGTAAAACTAAATGGATATTGCAGCAGCAGTGATTTTCAGAAAGCATATGGTATGCTTATTACAAAAAATAATACAGTAGCAATATGAGATTAATTTTACTTACAGAGGAAGAAATTTACATGCTATTCCTTCAGGATCACTACATGTCTTAAAACAAGGATTAGCACAAGATTCATATCGCCATTCACACATCCTTCTATAAGGCACAGAAGCACTGAGTTCTGAGAAGGAAAGAAAGGGGTTTTTTTATTGATTTGATAGACAATAAACAATAAATTTACAGCCTTTTCTATAACACACATTGGGATTTTCAGATAAATGAAAAAATGAAAACCAAATAGACAAATTTTTCAGAACTTTCCAATAGGTGAGATTTTGTTCAGTTTCAAGTATTTTAAATTTGTTATAGCTAAAAGACACTTCAAGCTTTGACAATAAAAAACAGCTATTCATTTTTACAACATACTCTGTTTCAAAACCTAAAAGATCAGTTAAACATAGTGAAGATACTGTTGGTTGCAGGTGCCATACAATTACCCAATTCATTTAAAAGAATAGATATCTATAGATTACTAATGAGATATTAACATACATTGTTTTGTGCCACTTTCATTTTGAAAAAGTAAGCCAATGAAAATGTAGTTGAAAGATAAAGTGACCATCCTATCTGCAAATGTTAGAAAATAATAGCATTTTGAGATGGAATGGAAGACAAAAAAAGAGAGAAATTAAAATAATAAGGATAAAATATTTGTTACTATTGCAGATGAAATACAAGAAAGAAAGTGCTCTGAAGGCAAGCAGACAAAGAATGTTTAACCCTGGGGATTATGCAAAATTTACCTTCAATACTAAAGCTACTGAAATGTTTGAATTCTTCTGAATAATCATACTTTTCCACTTTAACACTGGATGAGGTGAGAATAATGAAAAAGCCTTTTTTACTGTACAGCTCGAAGGCACTGAGCCCTGGACTCCAGAGACCCTGGTGATGGAAGAAGGTGGCTCGTCTCTGAAAGGAGGCATTTGCCTGCCACTGCTCCAACCCGATGGTTTCATTGTCATGTACATACAGAAAGTAGTTTGGTCTTTCAGCAGATTCAAAGGAAACAAGAGACAGAGCTTCCACAGAAGAAAAAAAAAAAAACAATAATGGTGAGATTTTCATTGAAAACAATTTATAATTGAGATTAAATCCTATATATTGGCTTTTAAGTGTCTCCTTTTAAATATTTGCTTCTTTTCACGAAAAAAAAAAAAATCAGCTTTATGTTTCACAAAAGAGAGTTAGAGATGCAGTGCAGGGTCTAAAAGAGACTTCGAATGATCATATAATCTAGAACCACCAGGGAATTTATCAGCTAGACCAAAATTGCATTCAGCCTACTGCTACTAACCTTCAAAAATTATTCCTAAGCAGTCTCAGACTGGAACTTGCGTATCTTGGGAGTTTTTCTCAATCTTGGACAAATATCTGACAGCTTAACAGTGCCGAAATTGCATTAGTAAATAATATCACATTGTAAGAACATTGAGGTCAGGCTTTTTTTATATGCAATCATATCCAGAAATACTGTAAGAAAATCTATGGCCAAATAAGCGACTTGACCTCTATTTGATCTACCCATGCCACCAATCAAAAGTGAAAAAATTCTCTGAAAATGTAAGAATTTATAAAAAGACTGACTTGATATTTTATTTTCAACTTTAATACTGTCTTGAAGTTCTTTAATCTAGAGGAATACTATCTTATCCCTCATTTCCATATGAAAGTCATCTATATACTGCACAGATATAATGAATTATTTACTACCACTTTACATGGGGATTTGACAAGACTGAATTAATTCTTCTGTTGTACATATTTTCCATTTCAAAATCACACTTGAAAACCTAATTTTCCCATGGCAATAAACACTCATATGTTTGTAAACTTAGTTTGAATTTTTTTCTGTGGAGAGAGCCCTTCTTTATGTTGATTTTTGAGGGTTTGTGATTTTTTCAACAAATTAAATTATTTCAGAAAGCAATGACAAAATCTTTATTGATTTAATTGGCACAACCTTCACATATGTGAAGAAAGAAAAATACATAGAGAAGGAAAAATATTGAAACAGGTTTATTTTTGTTGTATAGTTTGGCTAAGTCTCTGATAAATAAAAAATAGAGCTTAGAATTAGCTGTTCACCTAAGGAAATACCTTCTACCTTGCACAGAGATGGTGCTTATTAACAATGCAGAAATAGATCGATCATTCTGAGTTGCACATCTTCTGTGTCAGGAAAAGTAACAAATAAGGTGAAAACATAAAGTAGAGCCAATTTTACTGGAGACAAAAATATTTTGCATTGACCTCCAGTGTTGATATTTGCTAGATACTTGTGTAAAATTCACCAGTTTCCAGTTATACAAACTAATTGGATTTTTTCACAAAGTTATTTTATTCACTTGTATTTTGTAATATTTCTAAAATAATTTTTGAAAAGTCAACTTTAAAGCTGGAAGTCAGGTTTTCTAATATTAAAAAACTTAGAATTTAAATCCCTCCTTCATGTTGAAATTGGCCACTTATTCCAAAACCTAAAAATATCTCGACTACCTTAGGACATATAGAAGATGTAGGAAAAATAATTCATATAGTTTGAGATACATATCTCACCATTAGCAAGACTGCTGAGAACACTTACATAAATCTTTATCTTTGAAAAGACCTGGAGTTATCATGAAACTGAAAATTACATTTCCGTGTGCTCCAGTTCTAGGCAGGGGAAATATCCTTCTGCTGGATACATTAGCCCCTATAATTGTGTCATTCACTCCAAAACTTGCCAAAATATAGGGTCCTTCACCAAGACCTACAGGAAGAAAATTCAAACAGAAAAAGAAAAATTTTCATTGCATAATATACAAAACTTAAGTCTTAATTTTTTACTGGGTTCTACTTGGTAGTGGAAACATGCATAACTCTGTTCTTGACTTTAACCCTGGCAGGCAGCTAAGCACCACACACCTGGTCACCTACCCCACACCTCACAAAAGAATCAGAGGGGAAGGACTGAAAAAAACTCATGGGTGGAGATTAAGACAGTTAAATCATGGTTTGGTTTGAGTTTTGTTTATAGAGAAATAAAGAAAAAGAAAAGGAAGCCAAAGAAAACAATTGCAAAAACAAAACAAAACAAAACAAAACAAACAAACAAACAAAAAAACCAAAAACAAAGAAAAGTGATGAAAAAGCCAAAATTCTTCACCATCAGCTGACTAACATCTAGGTGAACCCTAAGCAATGCCAGTCCCAGAAAACTTCCCCTCCAATTTCTATTGCTGAACTCAACATCATGTGTTCTGCAACATCCCTTTTGTCAGCTGGGCTCAGATGTCCCAACTGTGTCCCCTCTAACCTCCTGTGCAGCCCCAGCTTGCTTACTGGTGGATCAGTATGAGAACTGGGAAAAGCCTTAATCTATGGAAGCAGTAGCTAAAACAGCACTGTCATCACAAATACAAAATATATTATTAAATTCATGTTAATTATATGAAGAAAATTATCCAAAACCAGTACTCCTTCCTACTTTTTTCATAGAATCATAGAATAATTAAGGTCAGAAAAGACCTTTAAGACCACTGTCATGATGTTCACCATTAAAGCCATGTCCTCAAACCTTTTTGATTAAGATAAAATTCCCTAATACAAAGTAATTGTGGGAAGTCAGCTATACCTAGCAAGATCTACATGCTACTAGTGTAGTAGGCCAGACTGGAGGAGAAAAAAAATCATCTCGATAATGATCCTCATTACAGGATGCAAGTCATCCTAGTCATGAAAAAGATACATTAAAAGTAAGATTCATTCATTCATTGCAATAAGTCAAGTTTCCCCTTTCAGTATCTATTGCTTCCTGTAAAGCATGTGCACAGTATCCAAATATTAGAGGGGATGACACAGGAATTCATTCTGTTAAATGAATACCACTCTCATTCTAAGGTACTGTTCTTTTTACAGTACAGTATTGTGAGACTTGTGCATAAAATCCCAGAGCCTATCAATGTCCAAATATTGTAGGTCCAGCTCTGAAATTTACAGTACAAACACAAGGAAATGTCCTGCTAGAGCTTCTCCCTGTCTGCTACCATATGTTGTAGGATGATAGATCAATCCACCCCCCACACTGAACATTATGAAGTTATTAATGGAGGCATTAGGGATTACTAGGATCGTTCAACACAGCTGGGCCACTAAGTTTCACTCATTAAAAATAAAAGCAATGTTAAAACTACATACATCAAGTCAAAGAAAAAGCCCATAAATGAATCGAGTTTTTAAACAAGCATATCAAATAGCACATACCTTGGTTGTAATATTCACAGTCATAAGCTAAAAGAAAAAGAAAACAAGGATATTATTATTATTATTATTATTGGTTTTGTTGTTATTATTACTATTACTGTCACTATTACTATTACTACAAAGTAACAAGAGAATCCATGCATTTCTGCATCCTAAAAATGTAAAGCTCACTTTCAGGAGAGGAAGTTTCATGTCCCACAAGATATTTCAGTCAGTGATTTTAATTTCTTAGACTTTTGTTCAGTTACAGCAGGAATTATTCTACAGCTAAGAACCCTTCTTGCTGTCAATGAAAAGAACAGACTGGGTCTCTTTGCAGCCCTACACAGAAAACTGGACACCCACCAGTGCCTTTCCCAGAGTCTCTGCACTCACACACCCTAAGCACAGCCAGCCCTTTTCAATTTAGGTGCATAAGGATGACACAGGCAACACAGAGACAGTTCAAGAGATGTGAACTATGCTTATTATCCACCTGCTTCTGTTATATTTGTATAATTGGGCAGAAAAAAGTCAGAGATGCCTGTGAGATGAGCTCTGGTGCGTGGCCAGCCCAGGTACGTACCACAGAGCACAGGAGATCGCCAGTGAATCGCTGCTCCTTGCTGGCAGCACTTGTGGGCATAAGCTGCAATACTGGTACACAAACACTCGCAGTCCCCACCAAGATTGCAGTTGCATGTATCTGTGTGACAATTTTTGATAAAAGAAGTCACATCAATCTGGGAGAAAGAAGAAAAATAGGTGACTTAAGTGCATGAGCTGTACAAATTCCAGTTGCAGCAGGAGTTTTACTTCTGGACTAACTGAAAGAATTAAACACAAAAATAAGGTATTTTCTAAAGTTTGGGCATATTCCTACACAAAATGTACCCTTCAAATGGTCAGCTTATACCTAAGTTAAAGGTCAAAAGAAAAATTCAATCAGTGATTACTAGCATTCTTGTCCACACACTTGCAGTTCATCGATTTTAAAGAATTATTGAAGTTCCGCTTTTATAAGGCAAATACTGCCATCTGTAGTCAGCCTGTTGGTTTTGCATGAACAACAAAATCAGAGCTGCAACTCTGATTACCAAGTTATTAAACTAATAATTTGTAGAGTGGGATTTTCCCAGGGGAAGGAAGCTTATGACCACGGGTAACATTGTGCAGGAAAAAAAATATTTCTGCACTTATCAAGATTTTAATATAATTTGCCCACAAAACTTCATTAGATCAGAAACCCATGTTCTCTAAAATCCTATCACAATATTTCATGGTTTTACATGATACATATTTCTTGAGTTTGAATCATCTTTTTTGTAATGTTGAGCAACATTTCCAAAACAGTGTTCTTACTCAACACATGGAATGTTTAAAGCAACGCTTCTCTTCAGTTTAGTCTCTGGTCTAGCTCAGTTGTAAAGCACTCAAATGGCACACGTCAGATTACAGAAATACCACCACAGTAACAAAGCAGTACTTATCTAACATGAAGACAGCTTCTCAGCTGGCAGTTGCTAGAAGCTGGCAGAGACTGGATCAAGGGCAGAGAGCTGTTATTGTGCTTTCATTCTTTTTCTTGTTTTGAAAACAGGGATACCACTGGGGACGTGAGGGACACACATAAGAACTAGCTCCATTGAAAGTGGCAGTAGTAGTTTTGTAGAAATCACCAAACAGCAAACTGGCTCCAAAGATCTCAACCTGTCTCTCATGCCTGCAGAACAGCATTTCTCCATGGGTCAGCAATATCCTGCTCTTGGGATAAACTGGGAGCCTTGGGCCAAAGTTCTTGCTGAGCTCAGGAATTATGAGGAAGACCCTTTTTTCTCCAGGGGTTTAAGTTCCTCAGACCCTGTTGAGTTCAGTGCTTATCTGGGCAACTGCAAGCCATCACCTGCTGCCAGCCAGCCTGAGTTGAACTGCAAGGCCACCTGTCCCACAGACAGGAGCTTGCCTGCATGCACTGCGGGATCTTCCACCCCATAGCAGAAGCAACAATAAGTTCATTGGAAACCCCCATCTATGTTTTCTGTTCTTTCCATGCCTCCAGTGTCAGCCTCTGCTCAGGCTTTTTTCTTGGCACTGTGTTCCCCACCCAGCAGTCAGCTGCACATGCCCTTGATAGTAGGTCACCTTACATTACATTTGCAGGAGCTGTACTTTCACATGCTGATTAATAGGTTCTAAAAACACAAGAAAGATGTTTGCTTGACAGACTCTCCCATACAAGATAGATACATACATGTGAAAATACTCGACTACTAATTAAATTACATGTTTTGCACCTGGCATCGATTTTTTTAACATAATTATGTTAAATTTTGGCATAATATTTGCAAATTCTAATCACAATATGGATAAGATATAGAAAATGAATGTTCAAGAGAAAAGATCTTTCTAAGTTGTTATAATAATGCAGTATCTTAAAAACTCTCAAAGGTCCCATTTTTATTTGTTATTTGCCACTTCAAAAATACACTCATGTTCTCAGGCACATGCTCAAAAAATTCTTTACATAGTAACTTAAGTCAACATTAATAAATCTTGGGTTAAGCTACTGCAACCTCCTTCACAGGCAAATTCCTAACCATGTTGATATCCAGCTTTGGTCCTGAAAGTCAGGAGGTTCAGCTGAGACAGCTAATGATCTCATTTAGTATTAATAATCATGAAGAAATTAAGAGACTGAGACGAAACGTTGTAGATGATTCTTGCTTGCTCAGGTGTAAAGAAGCACCTAAATACCATTGGGAGGCTAAAATTAGAAATAGGAAAAATGTATAAAGCAAAATAGTGTTGTCCCCATCTTGTCTAGACTGAACTGAAGGACATTCTCGTAACTCAAGTCCCAGGCTCAGCCAGGTATTGGGAAAACAAGGATACCAAACCTCAGAGTTTTAATAAAACCAGATGATAAGCTGCCAAACAATTAAAAATACCAATAGCTCTAAAGCTGAAATCTTGCTCTCTCATATTTCTTTCTATATAGAGCAGGACACCTAACAAAATAAAACCATTTTAGCTAAGCTGTAGGTGCATTACACATACACTTATTTTAGAATCCCTCAATTTATACAAATTTACAATTTATAAAACTTGGCTACCTATATAGATAAAAGGTATAAATAAAACCTAAAGAGAATAGAACCTTGATTATTCAGTCGACTAACTCACAACTTTGTTACTTTCATGTTTAGATTCCAGTCTTTAAAGAAACAAGGAGCTCTGCACAAATACAGCCCACCCACGCAGAGATACTTGCAGGGCTTTACTCTGTATCCTCATATTCAGACTGAGGGTACTGGCAAAAAGAAATTAGTTATTGGAACTTTATTATTTTTATGACAGCAAACTTGGATATTTCATAAACTTACCACATTGCGACAAGGTGCAAAAAGATCACTGTATAAAATTGAGCATTCCTTTTTTGCATAAGGGAACTTGCTCTGATGTACTTCACACGGTCTCAGTGTTTCATTTGGGCTCTTGCACTTGAAAACAAGCAAAAAACCCACAAATATTTTATAGGGAGGTGTGTTTATCACAGACTCAGGTACACCATAGTATCATATAATTCAATACTTGCATAATCAGAAAATAAAAAATTTAAAGTCTATCTTCTTCATCTTCTTTCCTTGATTTGTTTTTATAATTGAAAACATCTGCACAAAAAAAGAATCTTTTTGTTTTGTTCTAAAGCACTAAAATGTTCCTGCTGTCTGCTCAGTGCATAAAGACAAAATGTTTTCTTTGTGACACATTATAATAATTACCAGAGCAACCAACTGTAACATCACAAACAAATACGTGGTCCAAATCCATCCTGGGTGGTTTTCATTGACTTTAAATGGAGTCATACTACAGATGGCTTTAGCCCTGTAAGTTCAAATAAAGAAGCAGTGGTAGGAAGGGAGCAATTCATTAAAAGAAATAGTCAAAGATCATAATGATAACTCAAAAATGGGTGAGGTACAACTACATCACTTATAGGATCTCTTCAAAAATAAAAAAAAAGAACAGAAAAATATAGGAAAGGGACACTCAGCTCAGAGAACACGAGTTCATCTGAAACCATGCTGTCTTGGTGCAGCAGGGAAGGTGGGCGTTATGCACCAGGAGGGTGTGACAATGAACACATAGGCATCAGCAGCCCTAGCTGCAGTGCAGTCACCCACCCATGCTGCCCTCCTGTGCAGGTGCTCAGACACTGCTGTGAGGACATGTGCTGCCACTGCCAGGAAGGAGAAGCCCTGGAAACGTCTCATGCTTCATCATGCTAATACAAGCACATTTCCCAGTAGCAGAGCTGGGTTCTAGGCCTCCAGCTATCAAATACTTCCTTACAGTATTTAAATTTTTCAGAAATGGTGACCAGGATTCATGTCTACAGAGGCCAAAGGCCCTTTCTGAAAAAATCCCCAAGGCCTACTGGCAGGGACAGCTGAAGAGTCAAGTCTGTCTGAGCACAGCCAGCCACCAAGACCAAGGGTGAACTTAGATCCTGAGTGCTCTGGCAGACATAGAGATCAGGAGATTACATGAGATTTTACAGATCTGTATCTCCACCAAAAAGTAAGGTGCAAGTCTGAGATGCATAAGCAGAAGTTATAACATCCTACAAGTTAATGTGCTATGCAAACACTATACACCTCTTTAAGGGAGCCACTGAATTGATAAATTGAAAAAGAAAAATTCATGAACTTCATACAAAGCCTTCACACATTTGTTTATGTACGGCCTTCTAAATGAGCAGTATAACTCTACACATTTGCCTTGCTTGCTTATGAAATTCAAACATTTTATGTAGAATAAAATATATCCAAAGGGAGATACTGAGGAAGAGGACTCAAAATCTTTATTCCAAAGCAATTCTTCCATGAGGTGAGAGATATTTGGTCAATTTCCTGCTGTGTCAAGGAGAGAACAGATTAAAAACTGGTCCTGACAGACATCCAAAGGGAGTGCATTACAAATGATTATTCAGGAGGTCCACAAGACTATAAAACTTTACATCTTCTCAGTACAAATTAATGAAATACCTATTCTTCCTGTTTTATAAATCAAGAGTTGCAGTCATCCACTTCCTACAGCGTCCTCCTACCTTCTCCTCAGAAACCAAGTTTCCATACTGGGTTGTGCTTGTTGCTGTTCTGAGCCTTTTCTGCCCATCCCTTCATTGCCTCTTCTTTGTCAGCTTACTCTGCTTATAAAGTGCCACTAAAATAAATCTTCATTTTATTTTCAGTATTCAGAAAGAAACTCTTCCAGGCCTCTTTTTTCCAGCATTCAGATTCTGTTCACTTTCAGTATCCTGATGCCTCCAACCCCAGAGAAATTATGGTTGTTTTTAAAATTGGGATGAATCAAAAATACCAGAAGAAGTGTACCTAACTTTGTAGAAAACCGAAATGCAGACAGCTATAATTGTCTTACACAGGGGAAAACATATCCTTCCCTAAAGAGGTTGTTTGGTTTCATTTAAATTCAATATCTGTTTGCTATGACATAAGACATTTTAATACATTTCACATCTACAGACACAAAAATGAAAAAGTCCTCTTATACAGTGACCATAATTTTAGAAAATACCTGTACATCATGTGATTATAATGTGCTCATTTACAAATTAAAATTATAATCTTTTTCCTCTACATTTTTATTGGACATGGGACTTACCTGTCCTAATACCCAGCTGTCTCCAAACACCTGTGCATTTCTCACCTCCATGTTGTTTGATGTAGTCAGATCATTTGAAGTATATTTGTCAAAATTTCCACACAATCCTGCCAATTTGCCCTGAAAGAGAAATTTTTTTTTCATAAACTCACAGTCAATAATTGGCACAAATGACACACATGGAATATAAAAATTTATAAGTGAGAAGGGTGAATGTAAATCTGACTTTTCCTTTGAAAATATCTGACACTCTGCTATGCCTGCAGTTCTATATTGCAAATATCTTTTAACAGAAATCAGTGGTTTTCTTCTTATTTTCCAGAACTTCTTCTTACTGCCTGCCTGTGAAAACAGACTGGAATCTAGTAATATTATTCTCTGAAAGCTCAGTAGTGATTCCAGTCCAAAAGTCAAAAGTTCAGATGAATTACCTCATGATTGTGAACCCTGAGTAGTTGTTGTCATTAAAACTTGCTGCCTCTAATTTTAGTTCACAATAGCTAGAACATTTGTAATAGCAATCATTAAAGAGACAGCTGCAACTTTCTTTCCTTGGGCATATGCTGCTGATGGAAAAACTATGTATACACGCATACATATATAAATAAATAGAAAAATAGACATTCCTGCACAACAATAAAAAGTAGAGCTGGATTTTTAGGGTGTTGGGGCTCACACTAATGAGTTCTTTTTTCTTAAGCTCTGCTGCAGACATCTTACTGAACTAGAGCCTCTGGAAGAAACAGTCATTGGAAACAGAAAGAACTGGAAGTATTTGTGTTCCTAAATGCAACCGGTAGAACTCAGCTCCCTGCTAGCTTATTCAAAAACAGAAGAATTTTTTTTCCCTATATGTATTGATGGCTGATAAATTAACTTGTATGTGAATTAAGTATTTTACGGGTATTTGGACGGAAGCCTATAATAATTTTGCTTTAGAACCACATTAAATGGTTATTATAGCTTTGACTTACACTTCAGAAAAACTGATACTGTATTCTAGCCTAATGTGCTTTCTTTTCTTTTGCTGAATGAGCCCCATCTTGACACGTGTTCATGTTTGAAACAAAGAGAAATGTAATTCTGAATTGCACTGATGTGGTTACTCTGCCAGCACTCAATGACTGAGTTGCAGAGACACCAAGGTAGATGATGATATAGGAATGGAAAAGAGAAGAGCAACTGGCAAAAAAAGGAGCCTTGAATTCTTCCTTGCATCATGACTGAATCCTGCCACGATATATCCATTAGGTTTAAATGTAAGTTTTTGGCTAGATCTTTTTCTGTATTTTGTCTTTTTAAATTAAAGCCAACATGTGACTCCATCTGTTCATCTCAGAAACCTCTACTACATCCCAGGTTGCAGTTCCAACATCAGCCTAATGCCATCTGTACTACAAACTTGCCATCTTTCATGTCACTGGGCAGGGAAGCTTCTTCTCCATTGGCTTTAGCCAATGAAAACATGCAGTGAACTGGGTAACTCAAAAACTACCCCTCCCTTCCAGCCCCCGAAGTATCTTTGAGTCACAGCTGAATCACTGCGTATCTCCAAGGTTGCAGTGTATCAAGCAACAGAGTAAGCATACATGTAGAAACCACTCCTTGTCTTCAGAAGTTGTTTTCTCCATCTCTTCTTACCTGGGAAATGCTAGCAGCTGAACACCACAATAAACAGCTATATCACTGGGAAAGCTAGGCTTGAAGAAAAGATTATCACCGTTATTCAATAAAAGATCATATTAGCAATATAGAGAATCTACACAAAATTTCGGGTTTATATTTTGGCTCACCTTCCATCGAGGTCCAACTTTAACATGCATCATTGTCTTCTTATCCCACAGAATTGTAATGTCCTGGTCTGGAAAGTGTATCACAATATAATACCCAGCCTTCCAGAGCTGATAGTTAGACTTGTTTTCCTGTGCCCCTAGGGTGTTCTGACACAAATGAACATTTATTAAGATCTACTAAAGGAATGCTACCAGATAATAGCAGAGTATATATTGAAGAACACTTTAGCATATAACTGAATCAATAATATTAGTAGAACTGTTGTTTAATAATTTCATATTTTTCCTTTCAGTCATTCAAGTTTGCTTCATACTTTGGTTTCTCTTTCAAAACCAGCTGGAAAGAAATTCATAAATGCCAGTATGTTTCAACTCCTTGAGACTTTTGGGAATCTTCTTTGTCTAACAAATAGAACTTGAAAAAAAACAATGTGAAAAAAAAAAGTGTGTCCTGGGACCTGCTGCTTTATCCAGGCCTAAACACTTGTACAATATTAACTCAGACTGAGAGGCGCTTTCCAAAAACATGCTCCTTTAGAGCTGTAAATTTGCAGTGCTTATCTTAAAGGGCAACCAAAAAAGGAAAGAAAATAACTAACCTGCTTCTCAGAAGGTTCACTAAAATAAATCTCAGTGTCTCCAACAGTGATGAAAACATTCTTTGAGCAAACAATATCATTGTCAAAGCACTTTTTGTTCTGAGCAATTATAGATATATTTGAGTTATCTGTGCTCTGCAACATTAAGAAGAAATAATTTTACTTATATATTCAATTGCATTTCACTCCTGCAGATTTATTCTATGCTTACCATCACAAAAAAAAAAGGATACTTTAAAATTTACACACATTTGAAATTAAATTTAAGCAAGTTACCAAATTAGGAAATGCATTTTAAATTCAAAACTGAACCCACAAACTTTGGAGTTAAACACAAAAAACCATTATGTTCAGCTGTGACTCCTCTTGCTGAAGACTTCACCAACTCAGAGGATCAGGATACTCCTAAAATAAGAGTCTGGTTTAGGCTTTTAAAATATGCTTATACTTAGAATCCAATATTTACAGCACAGTGAGGTTGTCGAAATTGAGACATGCTATAAAAAGAGCTTTATTTTTAAACCAAGGTACATGAGATCAAGCTGTTTTCATGTTTTTAAAACCAAGAAACCTACCATCTGTCAGTAGTAGATAGAACAGTTTCTGAGCCACCACACATCAAAATTCACAAAACCACGAGTCAAATAACTCCAATGTTATTGGAGGGGGTAAAGGTTTCTGCCAATATTTTTGTTTGTAGGGTGGGGTTATTTTAACATTTAGAAGATTTGAATACTTTGTTGTCCTGATTTATTGGTGTTTTAGTACTTCATACTCAAATGTACTGCCTTCCCAATCCCACACCTTTTGGCTCTACAGCCCATTCATTAATTTTGCATTCTAGGCACAAAAAATCACCTTTGCACCTTGGCTCAACAGGTCTGTTTATTCACCTAGAGCTTCTGTGGTTCTTCTGAATTCTGAGGGAAACACAGACGCACCTTGTAATTCCCCATGCTAAGATTTTACTTGAACAAAGGAGATGAACTGTCTTTTCCGTTGCTAACACTACCACAAACAAAAATGAAGTTGAATTATTCCTTTTCTTTCCTATTTGCTGTTTCCTAATTTGCTTTCCTGTTCATTTCTGTACCAATCCTTGCAAATCAACAAGCAGCCATAACTACAGAAATTACTTGAGAAAGTTAACTTCATATCATTAATATGAGCCAATAACACTGTTTCTGAATCTGGTTCAATTTTTGATCAAATTCAGTCCTACAGTCATCAGAAACCTGAGACAGACATGAAATAAAAATCTTTTATGTGGAAGTGGCAAGTAGCACCCACTGACTACTCTAGTCTTGTATGGGACACTTGGATAGTGCTGGGAACAAAAAGGTTCTCTTCTTGCTAAAACTCTTCTTAAAAGTCATAGTGACCAAACGTTTTAAAGAACACGTTCAATCTAAAATCAAAAACAAACCCAATCCCAGACAATGGAAAGCATAAAGGTATTTTTTTGCCACACAGAGGAGGTGCTACCATTTTGCTGCCCTTAGTCTAGCATGGCCCACAAGCCAGAGGATGCTGCTACCTGGCATAGAAAACACTCCACAGCAAGAGAGCGCTTGTGAATGCAAAGAGCACAAGCTGTGGGAGTCTGCCTGCAAGCTCTATGTTACCCTAATGCCAGGGCTCAGGAAACAGATGGTACTGGTCAGCAGTTACCTTGGAAGGCAACAGTTACAGTGGGTAAAGTTATTTACTAACTGCTTAGTGGTAAGGGGGTGCAGGAAATCAGATCTCCATGATTTAGCAAGGGAACTTAGTTTAAAAGTATCAAAAAGTTTCAAGGCGAAGCAAAGTTCATCTGTTCCATTCTCTTGTAAAGTTGTGTTAGGTTGCACTCAAAATAAAACTGGTCACTACCTTATTGGGAAATACACCATGTTTTAATTAAACCTGGCCTGCTGCTGGAGTGAGTACCAATTATTCCCCTCCAAGTCAGATAACAACCCAGAGCATTTTCTGATTTATTGGATGTGATAAATTAAAAAGGAAACAATCTCATTAGTTTGGTAGATAGGATGCAAGCTGATCCATTCTGTGCTGGCCAACTGAAAAGTGAGAAAGGGAGTCACCTCCCCACCACAGCTCAGTGCAGAAAAGGACTTTGCTTGCTGTCTCTGGGTCTATTTGATGCCTAGGACCCTGTGGGCTCTTTTCATTGCACAGTTCACTCCAGTTAGCTTAGTCTCAGCAAAAAGGGACACTCTGAGTTAATAGGCAAGCAATGTCTTCCCTGTAAGCAAAGAAATTAAGAGCTTGATTTTAAATAAGGATAGTTAAATCAGGCTAATTATCCCACAGTAAAAATACACCTTTTTTGGCAATGAAGACAAGTCCTTGAGGCAGCAGTGGGTAGCTATATTAGCTCTGCTAATTGAAGCTGCTGCCTGTGCCTTCTGACAGTCCAAGCCAATCCCTTCAGCTGAACAGCATCAACATACTCAAGTCAGAAGTTTTTGTGTATGGTTGGGATTTGAGCCAAGGGCACAAACTGAGTTATATTTCAAGTTAACTCTGCAGTACAGAGAAGCCTGGAGCCAGGAAGTGTTTTGCTGACCAAAGCCAGAACAGGGAGTCCTGAAGATATGTGAAGTACTTCCTTACTTGTAGGACTGTATGATGGTGTTAAATTACTAGAAATTATGCAGGATGGATATGCAGAGAGACTGTGGTAGTAATTCAGTAGAGTTATGAGTAAATCAGACATTTAAGAAAAAGGGGCTTTGTATTAAATCCTGAATCTTCTGTGCTTTCTCTTTTTCTAATTAAATCTTAAACCAAACCCAAATATAAAAATATCATTATGGATTACATGTCTCTTATGGCTCTAAGCTTTCACAAAATTATTTGCTTTACAGACATACTCTTGCCATTCTCTCCATATAGCTCAATAGGCACCTTTCCAAGACATACAGTACTAGACAAATTCAAACTTGAATGACAGCTTCTATCACAGTCTTCCAATTATTCTGTAACTGCTGCACATGCACTGTCTTCTTGTAATAAAGAAGACATAAAATGCAATTGAAACTCAGCACTTAACTATTACCAATGCAAAAGAAAAGACTATTCACATAAAGTGAGGATCATCTTCTGATGTTTATATAAGACAGGGAGGTCTTAAGCAAATCTCAAGAGTTTTTAGGGAATGTGATGGTAAAAGTGATAATGATCAAGTTCCGTCTCTCTAATCTGCACAAATCCACACAAATATGAAAACAAGCTTTTGTAGCTGCCACTAGAAGAAATATCTGAGTAGACACTAGGAGCAGGTCTAATGAATAACAAGGTGGGGTATTTTTTGGTTTTTGTTTTTTTCTGCACAGCCCCTTTCCAAGGCAGAGTCACTCTTTACCTTTTTAGGTAAAATCCACCCAGCAGGGGATGTACTACAGTTCATCATGTGAAACCTACTTACGCTGACAGAAACTAGAAATAAAATGGTTTTCCCACTGCAAGAGTATCTTCCCACGTAAATTACCATCTCCGGCCTGTTCCAACTTAATATCAGTTTCTTTGTGATAACATGGAGTTGCCAAGCAACAGAAAAGACAGAGTCACAGCTCTGGGCAGTCAGTCAAAAGCTCATTGTCAGTCCCACTTCTCAGGACATTCTTTTTCTAGACTTCACTGCGCTTTTTCCATATTTTTCCTAGTCAAAAAAGCAAAGCACTGCTTTCCTTTTTCTAGTTTGCTGTTGTTTTGGGGGGTTTTTTTTAGCAGTGCTTGGGAATGCTAGGGTTTATTTTTGTTAGAAACTTTCTATTTCAATATCTTTTTAGAAATTTTCTGTCCCTTTTAACCAATAACAATTCTGTGTAATGTGCTTACATCGACAAAATGCAGCCTGAGAGAAGAAAATTTAATTGGCTTTATTCATTTCTTTGAAAGTTTCGTTAAAATCTCTCTAACTGTTCAGTGTAAAGACTAATTTTTTCCATTCTCAGTACCCAAATTTACCCATTACTTTTAGTTTATTCCCTACAAAATTGCAAACTAGGTGGCCATAAAGGCATGTAAGGACATCCTGGGATAGAGATAGATCAGGCCTATCTTCCTTTTGCTTTAATCATGTTTTAGATGTTTTCATATATAGCCACAAAAAGAAGTGCAAAAAGCTCTAAAACACTGAAAAAAATTATACAATAGTTTAAAAAGTTAAATTTGCTTTCTCCTTCCTACATGTTTTCAGAGAGATTCCTTAGCTCTGTTCACATCTAATATTTCAGGAGATTTTATGGAAAGTCAGAATTAGCTTGGTTGTGGTTTATTGGCTCTGAGTTTCTTCTGAAGGAACATAACATTTGAAACTATTACTTCTAGGGATCTTGATCTAGGAGAAGTAAAACATCTTAGCTCAGATTTAGTGAGCATTTGGGCAGAAATAAATAAGTTATTTTGGGGAGCAGACGAATGCCTTGACATCTAACTTGTTCTTGCTCTATTAGTTTCCTGTGCCATTTTTCTATGGGCTTGATCTCCAGATAATGAGTGAAAACACACTAATTATGCAAAACTCATTTTAATTTACACTAAGAAGCATGTCTTATTGAAAGGCTTCTTTTGGTTTGCTGGTGCACTGAATTTCTTCTGCACCTTTCCAGAATTATATATACAGTCCACGTAACTTTATTTGATCCCTGGTTTTGCATACTGTACTAATTTGTATCAGCAAATGCTCTTCCCCACAGCTATTAAAACAATGAGCAATATTGTTTGGAGTCAACAGATGGCACTGAAACACACTATCTCAGTTTGGGAAAAAATCCATGTGAAAGTTGGGAAAAAATATTATGGGAAAGATAGTGGGTGATCCTCTTACATGAGAGAGAATAGAGAGGAAAGGAATTGTAATAGCCCTTTTTTTTCCCACCGATGTTCTGTATTTTTATACAACTATTGAAAGAAAAGAACCAAAAAAACCATTTAGGAACTAAGAACCTGAGAGCCAAATTGCTTATTCAAATGCACATTAATTTTCTTTTCCTTTACATCTCTTACATGGCTGCAGATTATTTTCACTCAAAATATGGCAAAGAAGCTTGCAGTACACTTGCAAGATATGAGATATTTCTAGCTTTGAAGCACAGTTGAATAGAAATGGAGGAGAGCAACATGACAGTAGATTCCCTGATGAAAATTCAAGAGGAGTGAGATTATTCCAGTTACTGACTTATCCTCAAACAACTTCCAGATGTTTGCTAATACATCCATGATAACTCTTTCCCATTTCTTTAAGAGTGACTTCTGAAAAGGATATATCTCAGGCAGAATAAACTCTCAAAAACTCCAAAAAGATGTATGACAAGTATGTATATGTATATGTATGCATATATACAAGCAACAGGAAAAACCTATCATAAAATGATATAATATTTTATTTATACATAGGGGTTTGTTTCCTTGCAGATTTTACTGCAATATAGAGCCGCTGGGTGTTCTCAAGGTTTGTTAGCAACAAAATCCAAATACTTTTTTTAAAATCTAATAATGAAAATACATTACAGTAAATATTTTGCTTTATCTACTTAAAATATAACCTTGTTCTAACTCAATGCTTCTTAATTTTGAAAACACTAGAGATCACTGAAAAAGTTTTTATTTTCTTTCTTTTGTATTTTAAGAGAACTATATTAAAAGGTTTGAGAAAAAATAATTTATGCACATTTTCTTTTTGTTTCATTTACTTAACTTTGCCTGCTTGTGTACCAGATTTAGCTTTTGCACAGGTCATATTACTGCAATCCCTTTCTAATTAAGAATGAGACCTTCTGAAGACTGAAGATTTGAGAACATTCGAATATTTGTTTCCAAGTGACACATTCTGTAATATGAATTATTCTGAATTACAAATCATCAGCACAGTTGGTGGCGTTAGTTTTCTAAGCATGTATTTATATGTATTTACATGAGACCTGTTAATGCTGTTTTATTAATAAGTGTATGATAAATGTTAATATTTTATTGCTGGTTGTAATGATAATGTGCAACACGAAAATAAAGGACAAGAGCTCCAGCAAATTATTGCAGAAGCTAGAAAGCTGAAACTTGCGCAATGCTTTTATGTTTTTCAATATAAAAAAATGTTGTGTGTTCATTTACACTGCTGAAGTTTAGTTTTTATATATTCAGAAAAAAAAAAAAACAAACTCATATCCTGACCTTAATCAGAAAAAATTTAATTCACAGTTCTCATAGTTCACCAACACCCAGAGTCAGAGGCCATAAACTAAGCAGCACCTGCAGGTGACTGGCCTGAGCACCTCACCCCTTCAAACACAGAGAGGGGCTGGGTGTTACTGCTGCACACACGGCTCTGAAACAGCAGCACATCATGCTGGGCTTTACCCACCTTTTACTGCACTGTATCATCAACAGTCCATGAAGCTGTACCCACCAGAGGCCCCCAAACTCAGGCAGCCATTCTTATAGAGAACTGCCTTTTCAGGCAACCATAAGAGTAAAATATTCTGGAGTCGGTGTAGCCAAAGGGCTTTTGCATGATGGACATTAACACAAAATCAGAAATTCAAGGCAGAAGGTCACTATAGCAAAGTCCTCAGTGAGGGAATCCAACTTCTGAATCACACTATGCACACACCACCTCCAAATTGTCATTCTCAGGGTAAGAAACTTTTCCCCAACCCTTTCCTGGAAGCCCTCCATGCTAATCTGCACAAATTGAAAGAAATCTTTCCTTTGTTGGAGAATAAAAGTGATTCATTCACTGCATAATTTAATGGTCTGGAGAATCAGGTGGTGGAAGCAGAAAGGCATGTAGAGGTAATTGAGTCTGAAATCATTGATCTGAAGAAAATGGAACCAGAGCATAAATCCATTGCCAGCTGTAATCAGATCTTTTGCTCACAGAAGGAATAGAACAAACAGAAGAACAGGTACAGCTGAAGACAGGATGGAAAGGGATGTCTCCCAGAGGGAGCTTGCTATTGACCCTTACAGGACTTCCAGAGACCCAGAAAAAAAGAGAGCATCAAGAAATGTTTCCTCTTAAATCATGGGACTGATGAAAAGCAAACTGTTGGTATTCTTTGGAACTAGAGCAGGGCAAAGTATTCACAGTAAACAGTTTTTTCACTGAAATGTAGTCTCTTTCTTTTTTGGGCACAAATTTTCACACAACACATCATTATTTCTACACAGTTACTGCTGCTATAAATTATTTGACAAGTGTTTGAGGTGGAAATATTTTGATACATCACTTACTCATGGAACTACACACCAGACTATGGCTTGAGGATTAGATATGTTAATTAAAAATTTAAAAACATTCTAATTGAAACCCCACGTACAGTTTTATTCCCTGAAAAAACAAAAATTACTTTAAGAGTCTGGTGTCCAATTTCAAACATTTGTAATTTCAAATTCAACATTATTTACTTTCCCATTAAAATCTCCAGAATCTATTAAAAGAAACTATTTGTCTTAACTATGAATAGTCAGCTTGACAATGTTGATTACAGATGAACCTGTAGCTTTAATCCTCTATAGGGTGACTGACAGCAAGAAAAATGTATTTATTTTACAAATAGGCTATGAGAGAGACCATGCCAAATATTTAATTCTACAGATTTGCCAATTTCATGGATCTACAGTCTGGCTACCTGGCACAAATGATGTTGAAAAAGATCTGCACAAAAAATTACAGATATTCAATAAGGGAGAATAGGATAAATCCTACTTCTGACTCCTCAGATGTGTCAAATGAGTAATTGAAAAATTGTTGCTTTCTGTCTGATTGCTCCAGCTTATGCCCAGTCATCATCTAAAAAATTTACCACTCAAGATAAATATATCAGCAAATAATGGCTAAAAGATTATCAGTACATCAAACAACCTCTGTATTAAGCACTCAAATGAAAGTATAATTTACTAAGAGCTTTGAACTTGCTTCAAGTTACAAAAGAAGGGGAATGCAATAAAAGAGCTCCCTAGCTGTATTCCCCAGAGCAGTCCAGGTATCTAGCTCTGGGGACTGCTCACCCATAGGAGAATCATTTGGGAAACTAAAGAGGTGGTTCCTGAGATGATGTATATTTTGCAAAATGAACGTAATGAATGGGCTCTTCTGTAATGTCTGCTGCCCCAAAAGAGTTACATCTGCGCTTCTAATTGGCATAATGGTTTGATTATTTGATCAAACGGATCAAAATGGCTGTTGCTTTCATAATCCTCCAAGTTTGGCTTTAAAAAAGTTTTCATGATTGCATCAAAAAAGCTTAAAAAGGTGACTTTAAAATGCTCAAACCCCCAATGGCAGGTGAAGAGAAGTGAAAATATTTTTACCACATACTTTGAATTTAAGGCTAATCTATTAAATAGGAATTCTTGAGGATGAGGCCTTAGTTATGCTGACCTTCATCTTTCAGGATATAGGAACAAAACAGCCCAAAAGCCCTTTCTGTGCTTTACGACCTTCTTGACAACCTAAGGTTAGTGGAAACCTAAGATTAGTGGAAATACTTCAGTGGGGGTTTTGGGGTGTTTTTAAAAGGCAGATGAGCATTGCAACAGAGCTCACTCTCATTTGAGAATATTCTGATGGTTAATTTATCCCTCTGCACTCCTGCTTGAAATCTGCCCCAAAGCAGAGAAAATATTTTTTCTGAGAAATGCTACTAATAATTTTTTTGGGAATATTCTTTTCTGAGAAAAAATTTTCTTCTGTTTCACAGAAGAGAACATGTCTGAGAGGCTCCAAGTGCACTGACCCTACAAGCCTTAATAAAAACACTGAGCTGCAGGACTCAAAACCACCATGGAAATAAAAAAGGTCAACACTTGTCATAGAAAGACATCAATTTTACCGTAAGAGCAGAAGCCTATGAAACAGGTAAGTGGAAGAAACAGACTGCAACTAGTAAAAAGTTTGCCAGAAAAATAACCCCATTTTTTGGAGGAAAGATTGTGGAACCATCAAAGACCGTAAAATAAGACAATAAGCAAGAAAATGGAAGAAAAAAGATATTTAAATATTTTCAAGCAAGAAACTGTTTGACTTTAAACTTATGGTTCATACTTAGATTAGCAAAATGAAGTGTTTACATGATCTACACTGATAAACAAGTTAGTCTGCTAAGAATTTTTTTTTTATCCTTCAAAATAACTGACATTTTAAAATGTTAAAAATAAATATTGATGTCTTCTCTGTGAATGCCATTTATCTATACAGGGACTTTACACCTCAGTGTATAATGTAACTCCTAATTCCTTGATAAAAGTGAAGTTACCATTTCATAACACCTTACTGCCCTAATATTCTTAATTGCTGTTCTAAATATTTTTCCATCATTTTCTGCCCAATGGACAAATCTGCTGAACTAGTTATAAAGGCCTTTTTCATACACTTACAGTTACCTTAAACAAAAAGGCCTGACAGGAGACACGGATGTTGAAAACAAGTTTCATAATTGGCTGAAAGCTTATACTTGATTTTTCTCCCACAAGAGCACAAGGGCTCCTTATTAAAAACATAATAAAGGTAAGGATGAGTTCTTTGTTTGGGACAGTGGAATATGATGACAAATTAAAGAGTTGTTCAAACAGATCAGATTTAGGAAGGCCAACAGCCAAGTCAAACAGTGAGGGCTGGTAACATGGATGGGAACAGCACATTATCGTGCCTCTGGGGATGATGGATTCAGATTATAATTCTTGCACTCAATTCTATATCTGGGAAGAGCTCATATGCCAACAAACTGATTGTACCTATAACTTCCCTTATTGGCCTGCTACAACACCTTTGGTTAGCTTGTTAGTAGAAACAAAGCAGTCCACTGCTTACAGGAAAAGGATTAAAGGATAAAAGATAAAAGGGAAAGGACAAACTTATTAGTTTTGTATATACAATACTACAACCACTTTAGCTGCTTCAATTTCAGGAGTCTGGTGAGCATTTCATGTAATCCATAAAAATCAGCCTCGCAACAGCACTGCAAATGAGCATTAAATCAATGGAACGTGTATTAGCAGCTGTGAAATCTATGATCTGTGATACCTTACAGGCAGAAAACTTGAAGCACACAGAACACACCCTGATGGCAGGGGATTTGGACTAGAAGACCTTTAAACATCCCTTCTGACCCAAATCACTCTATGATTCTGTGATTGTGTTAGAAAAAAAATTTTGGTTTATAGAACAGGTAGCATGGTTTATGCGCTACTGCCTTGGGTAGCTGTGCCTGCCAAGATGTTAGGCAAGGAATTTAAATTTTGCAGTTGTATATATACTTTTCCACATTTCATCTGGCTTCTCTGTTTGGACAACAGGCTAAAAGAGACAGAGCTTTCTTATATACCTTCTCAACAAATAGTAGCTCAAGGTAGACTCATATTACTGGGATACTACTATTTAAAATGTCACAATATAGGGGAAGAGGATTATACAGAGAGAGTGTGAGATGGAAACCTCTGCTCTAGGAACAAAAAAAGAATACTTCAAACAAGAGCAGCCTCATAATGCTATCATGTCTGCATACATAATGCAGCTTAACCACATCAGGATGTGGTACAAGTGTAGTGTAACTGTGTACATACAAATAAAAGCATACGTGATTGTCACTCAGGCTGCCAATATGAAGATGTCCATTACATGTGTTTCATTTCTTTTTCTCACATAAAATTCCATTCCTGCATAATAGTAGTTAATTTAGTGTCTAACTTCATGGTAATGTAGTTACAGGGTTTTTTTCCTGTTCATTGCATTTGTTCATTGTTGAATTTCTGCCTTTACTTTATTATGTAGTGTTTTCTGCCATAAGATCTCCTGAAGCTTTTGTTCCAGCTGTTCAGACTGAATTTTAATCATCAGAATACTCTACCTCAATCCTCACATCACATTTTCAAAATTGTTTCTGATGCTGAGTGCAGGTCTCAGCATGGATCCCTGTGGGACTTCACCAGGATTTCTCTCTTCTAAAAAAAAAAGCCACTTATTCCTGTGTTTTAATCTCTGACATGTAATTAGTTCAGTAGAGGGAAACAAATATGATGAAGGGACTGGAGCATCTCTCTTACAAGGAAAGGCTGAGGAAGCTGGGCCTGCTCAGCCTCCAGAAGAGATGACTGAGAAGAGACATCATCAAAGTTTATAAATATCTAAGGGAGGGTGTCAAGAGAATGGAACCAGGTTCTTCTCAGCCAAGCAACAGGACAAGAGGCAATGGTTAGAAAGAGACGCACAGGAAGTTCTGCTTAATATAAGGAAGAACTACTTTACTGTGCAGGTGACTGAGCACTGGAACAGACTGCCCAGAGAGGTTGTGGAGATAAAGAATGGTCTGGACACCATCCTGTACTATGTGGTCTAGGATGACCCTGCCTGAGCAGGGAGGTTGGAGCAGATGACCCACTGTGGTCCATTCCAACCTGACCTATTCTGTGAGTTTGTGAATCTGTGTCTCAAAGAATATTCATTTTTATCCTATAGGAGAATAGTTTCTAAAAAATATTTTTGAAATCTTTCTCCAACAAGTCTTTGAGCTAAAATACACACATATTAATTTGATTATCCTTATCCATATATTTGTTACCTTCACAGAGTAACTCAGAAGACTCATCATGCACGAATTTCTTTTATTAAAACAAAAAAAAAAAGGGGGTGGTTCAAATCTTCCCCCATTGCAATTTCTCTTTATTAAAATTTCTATTAAGTTCCTTCATCTATAAATATTGCTCTGTTCCTGTCAAATTCAGCCATTAAGTCCTTTTGAAATATTTGGTTATCTTGCCATCTTCCATTCCTCTGATTCCAGGGTTGCACATCACATAGTTCATCAGTTCTGTGGTTTAGTTCCCTCAAAACTCTGGGGCATCTGCCATACAATCCCATCCTTTGTTTCTTTTTCTTTTCTTTCCCCCCTCAAAAATTCTCTAAACATTTCCCAGCTAAAAATCAGCCCACAGGTACATCTTCTGTTTCAGACATAATTATGCAGTGCCTAGTATGTACTAAAGAGTCCTTCAATATAGGTCATGAAAAACTTTCCACATACTAAAGAAAGAAAAACTGTGAACAAACTAGGCTATACTTTCTCACATTAGCTGAGTTTGGGAAAAAAATTAAGCTTGAAAAGCTGAAAAAAAGTCTGAGAAGTCTGAAAAGCAGGTCTGTGTAGGCAGTATTTTCATCATTTGTATCATGTTCACCTGAAGAATGGCCCATTGGCAGTGTGCCACGTGCCCTAATTATCTGGGTGCCAACTTTATTCTTGGATGCCAAATGCTCCCCATGGTTTGTTTACAGATAGGTTCTTTCTTACACAGTAGAGTGATAGGTGATATTTGATTGTAAAAGCCAAACATTCCAATATCATACTAAAGTTTGAAAAAGAAGCATAGATTTGTCTTACAAACCTCTTTGAATGAATGGCACAAGAATGAAGAAATTAGAACTTACCTTACCACATCATCATACAGGCAAGATGATTTTACAGGTAAAGTAACCCCTATTTTTTTGCATCTTAAGTAGGCTTGTACAAGGAAGGCTTGTACAAAGGTTCATCTATCTCTAAGAGTAAGAGCTCTTTTATCATATATGATACATGCCAGGAATTTGCTGTGAGGTATTATTATCTTTTTCAAATCTCTCTTTTTTCTTTTTAAACACACACAAAAACCTGGAATCAATGTATGTTATTTCACAGCTGTGAATACTCTCCTAAAGCATACTTGAAATAAACTATTTGCAGTAGTCTTTGTTGAGAAACTATGCTTTATTCTTAAGGTTAGACAGTCAGGAAAATGAGTATTCTTCTAAACATATTACTGTAACTGAGAACACAGACAATCTTAAAATAGAAGCAATTATAATAAACAATAGTGGTTTTAGTAATAGACTATATTTTTAAATGTCAGTAATGGTATTTTTAAACAAAAAGCTAGCAATGTACTCTAAATGTGTGCTATGAGGCATGTAGCTGCCAGACAATCTCAATGAATGATTTCACTGTTGAATTATGAAATCATTGTGTTTGATATTATTATACACATACAATCCACATCTGATGCAGATCATATTCAAGAAGAATTCCAAGCAGTCTGAGTTCATCACTAACCCTAGGCCAAGCAGGATTTATAGATAATTATTAAATAAATCTATGGATTATACCTAGCTGTAATGATTTCTATAGTGTTACTCTTTGTGCATTGTGACAAAAGCATGGTTAAGGTAGAATAGAAAACATTGATTTTTCTCTTTCTCTAAACCATAGACATATGCAAGAACACACCCACGTACCATTTTCAAACAGATGAGCACAAAATGTTATGTACAGGTTCTTCTTTCACATCTGTTCTACAACCATTTTCTTAATGTTTGTTTCTGTAGACGAACTCCTGATGTTAAAAATACTTGTTTTCTCATGGGCACAAGGAAACGTATCACCAATCCTCTTACCTTTAGCAAGTAAGTTTGACAGTCACTGACATAATCATACTCCAGTCCATCAAAGGTGTAATAATGTCGGTCTCCATAAATGGTGCACACAGCAGGGCAGGGGTAACTGGTGCAGTTGAAGACGCCTCTCCGACAAACACTGCAAGGAAAATCAACAGTCAGTATCTCCTCATAATTGCAGTAATTTCCTGTATGTTTTCAAGAAAATGCTTTCTTGTGTTCTTTATTTCAAATCACACAGAAATTCATGAATGGAATAAAATTCTCAGACCTTGAAACAGAGAAGTACTGTGAATTGCTTCTGAAGATACTGGTGATGCCATGGCAAGAAAGTGTTGAACATTTTGCCATTAGCCCATATGTACAATAAAAATGCATTAAAAATAAATGCAAAGTCTCAAATTTTGCAGAGCTTATGCAAATATTTCCATCACTGCCTCCAGTGTAGATAAGGCACAATGCTACAACATGCTCATTCATAAGACATCAGTAGACTATTTTTTCTAAATTTTGGTAAAGGTCTGCAAATTTTCAAAGGAATATACCTCCAGTTGCTACCTGTAAGATTTCAGGGTATCAGACAAATATGGAATGAGTTTAAGAAATTAATGCTGATATTTTGCAAGATTACTTTTCCTGTCAGCTACATTCAGTGGCTTACACAAATTTGTATGAAAGTAGTACTGGCATCCTCTATTTTTGCTTGTGTAAGTGTAAATCTTCAGTTGATTTGCCAGCATGGTTTTTAACTGATTAAAAGCTGCCATGCCAATTTTTTTTCATTATTAAATATACACTTAACTGAATATAGATATTTTGGCTAAAAAATTAGCATATCTCTCTTTTTGTCCTTGGTTCTTTCATTATATTCTATTCTGCAAAATGCCACGTCTTCATTTCAGAGACTAACAAATTAGTGGAATTAAGCATTTGTTCTTGACTGCTTTTTAACTTGGATATCTTCAGCTTCCTTTTCAGATCTGAAAAGGCACCCATCCCAAAGTCTTCCTACTTATCCAAGTCTATCAGTAAACCTCATAAAAGATATATCCTGTAACTATCTACAAACAAGCGTATATATTTTTGATTTTCAGAATACTCAACACATCTTTTGTATCAGTTTCACTTTGGGTTAAGATCCAGATGACTTGAAAGTATGTAAAATGAACTCACCAGGTGTAACATGGAGTAGCTATCACTTCTCCTGACATAAATTCTCTGTCTTTCCAGGTGCATGGACAACTGTCAGGTATGTAACATTTCCCTCTGTGCTCAGCCATTCTACAAAATAAAAGAATTATTAAGATGAAAGAGTAAACCTGAAAGAAGATCAATGTAACTGAACGTGTCGTGTATTGCTGAAACCCCACCAAGGGCAACCAGTCTTCCATCCAGCCAAGGAAAACTGTTTCATCAGCAAAAGCTGTCCAAATCAAATGATCTCCACTGCGCACAGCTGGAGACCTTGCCAAGCCCACAGCTGCAGCTCTCCTTCTGTCTGGAAAGGGGTATGTTGGTGTGGGCTGCAGTTCCCATGCAGGAATGCCGGTAGTGTAGGTATTCCTCTCTGAAAAGTCCAGAGCACCATGCAAGCTCCTGAGGCTGTGGCCAGACTGCCCTTCCCTCTCTGCTGCTCTTTTGTGCTGCTGTGCCAGGAAAGCAGCTGGACTGGAGTGGCTGCTCCTCTGCCCAGACAGTGTCTGTCCTGTTCTGAGTGCAGAACAGTGAGCTGGCCTACGGCACCTGCTGCACAGCTTATAAAGAGCAGTGGTGGAGGTTACTTGCCTACACAAGGGAAGCTGAAACAACTAACAAGGTTAAGACGAAACAGGCATTTAATGCAAAAAATGTCAAATCTAATTAGACCAGTAAGTGACCCAGATATATAGTCAACCACATGTTTGCTATCTCATTTCCACCTTTTTAGCAATTTTAACTTTCTTAACAAAAATGTTACTGACACTCCTAGTGCTGTTCTTTAGGAGAGCAATTCCTGGAGTTGTCATGCAACACGTAGCTCAAAATACAATCTACAGATTGTTTCACTGGAAGTTGAAAGGAATACAGAGTTTCATTTTCTTCACCCCATTACTAGTTCATTAAACAGCAATCGGCTCTAAGTAAGAGTCAAGTGTTCAGAAAATTTCTTAAGGGTAGGAAAACACCAGAACAGATGGCTTGGGAAGTTACTTAGTCTCTGTCAATAGAAGCTAAATGTCTCCCAAGAACAACATGGCTCAAGGCAGGAGATTAATTTAGCCCCATGAAGTCCCTTTCCACACTACTCTGTGCTTCTGCAACTCAGTTTAGCCCCATATCTCCAGCTCAGTGTAAGGGTGACTTTCGGTCTATCTTTGGGTATCTTTGAATTTACTGTCATTCTCAGCTCATTTCCTCATGAAAATTTGGGCTGTTACATTATTCAACTTCTAAAGTATATCAGAGACTTCCAGCGTTTCTAATTCTTTGTGACCTCTTCAACTACTGACTAAAAGAATGACAAGCTGTTGTGCAAGAGCTTTAACAATAGAAAATGTAAACCATTTTTACTTTTGGAAGACCATTTTTTTGCATACTAGAGTCCATCATTTAATGGTTTTCCAAAGGAAAGGGTTTCAATACCATGCACAAACTGCTCTACTTTACAAGCACCATAAATACCCAGGATGCTAGAATAAGGTGCCACTCTCCAGAGGAATTCAGGATTCCACCCCAAAAGCTTAGGTCATTCAGTCAAACAATGGGTAGTAATAGAAACAAGGTGGGAAAGGAGAACAAAAGAGAAGAATGGCAACTTAAGAGAATTCAAAAAACTACATTAGAGTAAAATGTCTCACAACAAGTTTTTAGTGACTTGTCCAGTTAGATTTAATAGCAAGAGATATATGTTTAACGTTTTCTTGCATAGAAAAGAGACCTGTTGGAATTGATTTTTAAGATAATACAACTGGCCCCTCCCTAGTTAAAAGCCATACTCACTTTTGGAACCATGAGGCTGAAAGTCATAATTAAGTACAATTTAACAATGAGGACATTACTAAATGCACTGGTATACACTTACTTTTTAACCTAATAGCAAAAAGAATGTTCATTCTCTTATGTAATAAAAATAATTCATGTGTTTTACTCTATTATTTGACAGAAATGTAGGACTTTGCTTGTCTGTACTCCTGTTACAGTTATATTTCAGAAAATAATCAAGTAATACTCAATTTGAAATGGTATGACTGTGAAACCAAGGCTTTAGCTCTAGTTTTTAACTTTTATTTTATTTTCTTCAAATTTTCAAATGAACTTTCAAGTCAATACTGCTAGTTTAATTTCATGCAAATATCATGGTTCAGTTTATTACTAGTTTATTACTTTTACAGATTCATGCACTTTTTGTGCTAAAAATAATTGTTTATTCCCATAACACTAATGGTCCTGAAAGCTAAGTTCTCAACTGAGGCAGAGGTTTTAGAGGACTACAGAATACCAGGCAAGAACTACTGAAATCTTAAATAGCTATGTCTGAAATGGTCTGAAACCTGTACCTTCACCAGTGCTTAGTCATCTATGAACATCACAAGGTGCTGGAAGGGGAATGGTGACAGTCTCATTTATACTCTGATCTGTGCACAACTGATACACTGTCAGGAGACCCCTGGCTACACAAACAGTGAAATAAAATGGAAAGTTAAGGAAAAAAAGGGAGGACTCAACCTGACATGAGCAGCAATTACAACAATTGTTGTACAAATTTGCACAGCATATTTGACTCCTCAATCTGCAAGTACACACAGGAGGTGTCAGGGGAAGGAATGGAAACAAATTGAAGGAGTGGTGATTGATCCTGACACAAACTACAATAGAAGTTTTCAGATTTTTTACTTGGATTGACCCCTGCCAAACTCAGCAGACTGTTTCTGGGCACCAAATCCAAATACACGAGCTGAGAAAACAAAAAAAGGACAGAGAGAACGAAGGGAAATAGGGCAGAAACCAGTCCATACACCTGCCCTCCCTGCCCCAGGCTGGGCATTGACATTGTAAGCCTGAGTAGAAATTTAGGTGAGGCAAAGACTTGGGCAGCAATAAGCAGGAGCACAAATGGTTTACATCAAAATATTTTGTCATGTTTGCTTTTACATTCAAATAAACTACACTGTGCAAGTCATCTGTCCAGACAGTCCCAAATACAGCCAATTGGAAGGGTAGTAAGCTGGACATCTGATGGCCTTTTAGCTGTTACTGTGCGCCTGTGACAATTTATAGAACAATAGTTTCAAAATTAGAAGTGTGATACCACTGGAATTTAAAAAGCAAAAAAAATTTGCAGAGTTGAACTGTGGAAAATATGCATTTGGCTTGTGCTCCAGATTGTTCCATCAAAGCTTACCCAGGGGGGCAAATGCAGCCACTTGCACAGGGTGGTGAGGGGACACAGGAGAAGTTCATGGCAAGGTTCGCACAAGAGATCCCACAATTCACACCCGCTGCTGGTAACCCAGGCACAGGAGATCTGCAGTCATAGTAGATTTTTTCTTCAGGGCATATGTGAACTTCTAATGCAAAATGAAGGTTAAATAAGATCAACTCTTCTTTTACACTGAAGGTTTTCTACTTGTTTTTGTTCACAATCTATTTATTTGGATACAAAGGGAGGTTACATTACACTTCATATAAGAATGCAATCAGAATAACAGTCTATAACATAATCTATATTACAAACATATAAAATTAATATACGTTCTAATGCAAAAAAATCAATAATATTAAGCATCTGGATTTATGCATCCTGGATCTCACACACAGTCCATTCTTAATGACAGAGCCATTATACCTTAGGCAGAAAAAGCCCTTAGAAGTGGCATAATTTTCAAGGCACTTCTAAATTCTTTACAAATGCATTAAAAATTTACTTTCTAGAAATCAAAATCTTCAAGTTTCCTCAACATGGACAGTGAGCCCAATTATAGGTATTCCCTTGAGAGCACATTGACCTAGACATCACATGCAATTATTTATTTCTTTTAATTTCCCAAGTGACTGAGTAGTACAATTTCTGCTACAGAAAAAGTGGGAAAAAAACCCCAAGATTATTTGTGCTCCTACCCTCCTATTTTAAATATGTTGTGATATAAAGTATCTCATAATTTAAATACATATGAGGAGAAAACCAAATTACTATTCAATATCAAATTCTCTATTTGTGCAAATTTATATGGGATAAGACTGTAAATTACCTATGTTTTCTGTAGTGGCTTCAATACATTTCACCGTTCCATTCAAACATTGACTAGAAAAGAAAAGGAAACCCATGTATACCCAAGGAAAAAATGTTTTTTATCCACCATGTTAAAAAAAGATTATACAGTTCAACCTAATTTAAACAACCGAAATTAGGAGGAGAAAGAGGATTAAAATCCAAAATCTTGAGTTCTGCTCAATATTTTGTTGGTATTTTCTAATTCCTGATCTTTAGAGAGAGCCTAAATTCATAGTTTATGTACAATGTAATTTCCTAACTTCTACTGAAATAAAAGAAAGCTGTCAACCCCTGTGAGAATAGAGGGCCAGGTGATTTGGGATGCAGGCAGTATAACGCAAAACCTTATCCACCAGAGCTTACAGAATTTTCCAGGTATTTTATTAAAATAATCAGGTACATAATCCAATTTATACTAGGCTCCTTTTTACTAAGTGTGCAAAAAAAAAAATCTTGATACAACAAACTTTCAATCTACATGAGGAAAAATTCTCAAACCACTTAAACATGTATCCAAACTGTGACACAAGAAAGATAAAACTCTTGCACACAAACCTACCAGGAGCCTGTTGGTGTAGGAAGGATTTCTCCAGGCTGGAGGGCTTTGCCTTTGTAATGACAATGACAGCCAGATCTGTTAAAAGAATATTCTTGCATTTAGGTAGAAAAGCAAGATGAAATGGGATTTAAGGGCCCCCTATTTATCAAGCTGTTATGATATGCAGGTCTCATCATAACATTAACTTAATTCATTAACATTAATCCTTATATGTACAATATTCTTTGAAGGACAAAATTTAAGATGACACTCAGACACTGTATTGAAGTCAGGGGCAAAACTTATATCATCTTCAACAAAGCCAGGATTTTCCTCAATCTCTGTGCATTATTCTGATAGAAAGGACATTTTCTTCTCAGTTATAGGAGTAGAATGAAAACATACAGTTCCCATTCAAAGTATTGTTAAAATCATGAGGTAGAGCAATTATCACAGCAAAATCCATTAACTCTGTGATAAGAGCCAGATGGGTTAGAAATAGCAACAGAATTACCTAGAAACCATGAAAAAGTATGTGAAAAGAAGTTAGTTCACACTCTTGAATAGTTTTAAACAGTTTTTATCCATACAGTATGAACTTGATTGATCTTTTCAAAATATATGTTGCAATGAACAGAAATAACTCTGTAACCACCCATGATGGTAAGCTGTAAAATTTTGGGTATGCAACATACAAAAACTGTTTCCTTTCACTGACCACTTCCTGCCATTTAACTGAAGAGGTTTGCATTCTGAGAGAAAAAAGACACTTCTAGCCACTCTTCACATACTATCCCTTACTTTAGGGATTGTTGCTTTATAGATTCCTTCTTGCTTTTTTTCAAGTGCTAAAAGCAAGGTTTTCACAAGAAAATGCTATCCCATGAATTTAAAAAGTTTCACTCCCCTTCTCTAAAGCAGTTTGACACATCTGCTCTAAAGTGAAGCAGATGTATGTGCACACAGCAACAAATGAGGCCTTGCTATCGATTAGTAAGACAGAATATTAAATCTTCGCATACTGTTTGTTATCTTCTTCAGGCAGTCTACATCTTGAGGGAAACAGCAGAAAAGCTACTTTAAATCTTGCTGGAAAGAGGAAAACGTGCCCATACCTAGATTCTATTTTTTATTACTTACATTGTTACACAAAAGTTGACTGACTCTTCAAAATACTTCCCATCAGGACAATTACATCCTTCCGCACAGTCATCAGCACAGATATTTGCCATAGAAAGTGAAGCACAGGAATGTTTACAAAAAGAAGAGCACTGATGATAAAGCATACCACTGTGACACATCACAGCTGGAGGAAAGAGAGGGAGAAAGAAGGGAGGATACTCTTAAAATGTGAAAAATAGAAACAAAGTAGTATATCATGGAAGTTCAAAAAAACCAAAGCAAAGTGGTGTCTTGTTGCACTGGGTTTAGTTGAAAAGCATGAGAAAAATATGCTGTTTTACCAATTTCTCAGGTTAGAAATATTTAGATTTAAGGTGGGTTTTTGTTAAAATAATTCTTTGTCTGGAATCATCTGTTTTGTAAACAGTAGCTTTCTATTTTTTCTATATGTCAAATTGCCCATATATCTAGTAATTCAGGCTTCCAAGAGGTGAAGAATGGTCTGTGTAAGGCTGAGGCATTGCTATCTGGCTTAGAAAGAGAACTACAGCAGTCGGACTTCAGTAACCCTTGTGGGTCCCTTCCAACTCACGATACTCTAAGATTCTGTGAAATGCTTTTTTTTAAATCATTATTGCATCCTACTTGTCCAATCACTGCTCACCCTGCTCTGCTCACCCTAGTGAGCCGTTGCCAGCCCACCTTGCCTTCCCTTAGGGAATGGCTCCACTCCTGCCACTCCCTGACTAGTATATCCTAATATGACTTAGGGCTTCAAAGAAAGAAATCAATTTTTCTCTGTGACCCGCAGAAAGGGCAGACACTCCCTGTGAGGTAGCTCAGGGGCCCCAACTCAGATGCCTGATGTAAAAGCTGTTACCATTCTCCCCTAGTACATCATTACACCACAGCGCAATTCCAATTTCCGGGGAAAATAAACCAACACCTGTATTTTGTGGAATGATTGGAATTTGTAGAGTTTTACACATTTCTAAAAGATATTCCATTATGGAAATGTTACTCACCACAGTAAGAAACATGAGATCTGAAGTCAATGGTGACACCGTGCTTGCCACAGACATAAGCATAGTGTGCCAAGGCATTGCACAAGCAGCTGCTCCCACATTTGCACGCGTCAAAGCGGCAGAGCTGGTAGTACAGCCCTGGACTGATGTAGGCATGGCAGGGAGCAAACACATCTTGGTTGACAATATCACAGTGAGATGCATACCCAGCTAAGAGAAGATGACATTGTTTTAGCCAGATCCATTTTAATATAATGTTAGTCAAATGAATAGCATGGAATATAAAAACCAAACATAGCCGCCTATGTAATAAACACTTGCATACAATGTCTGTCTGTAAAATTCTATACTTTATAATTGATACTACAAGCAACTCCCTCAACAGCAAACTCCACTTAAGATAAAAACAATTGTACTAAAAAAGTTATGCCTTCCTGTTATAGCACAGGAAATTTAAATGCCAAAATAATATATTTCAAAAGAATAGTTAAAAGAGACCCCTCAAAGCTTGGAATATGGTTTTCCTACTTGATATTCATTTAGTTTTGACATCAACAATGGCCATGTACTTCCTGGCATGTGGTCTCAGAAAGTATTAAAAGCAGAGCTTGAGGGCATGCAAATCCCAAGTTGGCCATACACCTTTGAGCAGTAACAAACCCTCCTCCAGCCCTCTGGCCACTGAAGCAGACTACCACCACAAGTGGTGGAATATCTAAGGAACACTGTGATGTGGATTATAGTTAAGGCACTTTTGATGCTAAAATAATGTACCTCCTCTTCAACCTCCCTGTTCATTTCCATGTACACACATTGACAGAAGAATTTTACATTTTATGGACTCTCTCAGTAAACGAGATTCAAGGACTGAATTTAACTCAGTTGAAAATTAACCTGACAAAATAAGTAACCAAACAAACAATATTTTTTTTGCTTGTTTGTTTTGGCTTTTTTGTTTGTTTGTTTGTTTAATCAGGTCGATATCATCTCAGACCTGGCAAAGATGCCTGTGCTTGTAGCATGGTGTGGATCACTTCACTCTCCACTGCTTTTTTACAGTGATTATTAGAGGATCATAGGGAAATTTGGGCCAGAACAGACCCTCACAAGTACATGCAGTCCACCCTCCTGCTCTAAGCAGCTCACATTTATGTCAAACTCCATCTTCACTGAGCTAGCACAGAACTGAGGATCAGGCATGAAGGCTCTGAGTTGATCTGGCTGAGAGATCTGGTTGTCTTTAGAAGACAAACAAGGAAGGCATAAAAACTCCTAGAATGCCCCACATTGTTAGAGATTTATTGCTTTTCTAGGCTTGCTTCCACAGGCTTTAAATATGGATAAATCCCACATCCCTAGTGAGATCTGATGTCTGAAATATTAAAAATATTAGACTACATTCTGTTAGAATTGGCAACTACAGTCTACCCATTGTCTTCATTAATTGAAAAGAACAGTAATGCAAAAAGGAGACAGTGAAAGTTCAACACAAACCATAGGAATGCCAACCAGTCAATACTAAATCTTTGCTCAGGAATTTGAACAAATCCAAGGCTCTCAGATTGTCTGCATCAGTTTTTGTCAGAGAACATAGACGGAGGATAAAGACATTTTTAATGCAATAAGCATGAAGCAATCAGAGACAGGACTTTTGATCTCAACACTGTCTCCTGTATTTTCTTTAACAAACATGCATCAATCTTTCCTCTCAACTGGCATAATTTACAGGACCATAGATAGCTAAAAATCTGCATGTATAGTAGACAGCAGGATTTAGTACTCATAGCCAGTACACCCAGCACTAAATGACCAACCAGCTTTTATTTATCAAGTACTTACTTCATTTTACACACTAAATGTATGGAAAAATGGTCTTTGCCTATGCCAAAAGAAAAAAAAAAAAAAAAAAAGAAAGAGGAAAAGAAAACTAAGTGCACATCTAAACCTGAAGCTGAAATACATGTATGTTCAACTTTTTCACAGAGAAAAGAAAAACTGTCCCATAATAATAAGATACAGCTAAGTCCAGACTCCCATATGAAAACATACCATTTTGCTGATTCACATTGCAGGGATCAACCACAGGAATATTGATGGGCATAGAACAAGCTGAGGAAACCTTCCATGCATTGGCATGAAGTTGTGGGGTCCCTTCTATCATCCCTGCTGGAGATCTGGAAAGGAAAATATCAACACTGCAAGGATCCTGCTGACCTTAGGGTATACATGGGTCAGGATGCAAGTTCATTAAAAAGGCTTAGAGGCATAGTCACATTGAACAGTCAATGTGCCAAAAGAATTTCCATCTCTGAGGTATAAAAGAAGAGAGGGCATGCAAAACTTTTTCTTCAATATTTTATTCCTACACCCCAAGTCTGCTGTGCAGACAAGTTTTGTGACATTATAGCTTGAGGAACTTTGGAGGAAATAAGGTCAAAAAGTAAGGAAAGTGTGCCCTTCTAATTAAAATATTCCTGTGGTTCAGAATTACATTTTTTTACATTAAAACTTGATGTGGGGAGGAAAATCAAGCAGTAGTAAGTGTCAACCATGTGAGGATGATTCAAGTATTATGACCCACTCTTTTTCTCAGTGCTCATATATTTGCTCTGAAGATATGGGAGCAACAGGAAACGGAAAAGTGCATTCAAATAATATCATCATCCAGTAAATTCTACAAATAATATGGTAGCTTTCTATAATTACTTAGCAAAACGTCTTAGAATGCCTAAATTTTTGACTTTCATATTTATAAAAGTGACTACAATTTTATATTGGTTAGTTTAATAGAGTTTGATCATGTTAATGAAATTAAATAATCAGATTATTATGTTCAACAAAACTTTTCATTTGTCATTAAACACATAAATGCACATATACAAATGCACAACATGCAACTTACAGAAAATCATCTCTTAAATTTCCATTGTAAGTTCCACATAGTCCTAATGTTCTTCTCTTCCATCTGACATCAACTTGAACATAGATCCTCTCTCCATCTTTAGCAAACAGTATCTTCAAACCAAAACTAGTTTTCAGTTGAACAAAGAAAGAAGATATATTCTGAATTTCAATAGCCCCTGAACATAGCAAAAGAAGAAGAAAAACAAAGTCACTTGGAAACCCAACTTCCAAGTTTTACTGGTTTACCCATGAAACAAAAAAAATTTTGAAAACTCAGACATAAAATGAAAAACTATGCACAACCTCACCATCAGCCAAATATCCTCACCCATTCTCCATCTGAGCTTATTTCCAGTAACAACACAAATCAGGAATTCCAGCTACTGTCAACATTTAAAAAAACCTCACACCTTTCTGTACCTGTCTAGAAACCATGCTTGCACCTCTCTTTCTTTTTTTCATTTTAGAAGAAAGCAATGCAACTGCAAGCCTCTGGCAATGAGAAGGCAAGACAGGAAACCCCTTGTTTCTTAGTGTCCAGTGATATTATAAGAATAAGTAACAGGTGTCTGGAAAGGGTATTGAATCTTTAGATAGCAGGTTCTCTCTTACCACTATTGACATGACATCAGTTCAATTCCTTCCTTGGACTGTATGTGAACTGAGCCCCTATCAAATTCCCAGCTTTCCTTCCCAGCAAATCCATTATGTGAGGAAAGGGAAATTTCACAGTCACAGCGTTCATTTGCTACACATTGTTGGGCTAGTTGCAGCTGAAGGCCTAAAGCAGATCTACCTTCATAAGCAGCCTCTACACATGCACACACACACAGAGTCAAGTGCATAAAATGAGGGAGGAAGATAAAATCCTTAAAGATGTCCTTAGGGGATCAGACTTACTAGATACACACAATTATCAAGAATGTGACACCAAAATATTTTTTATAGACTATATTTGTTGCAGACTGTGGAAAGAGACAAGAAAGTGAATAGGGACTAATTCAAAAGAAATAAAATGAAGTTACCAATCAAATTATGAAGCAGAGCTGTCAACATAGAGCATAACTGAGCTATGAAGCTCATTGCCATAGGAAGCTGTGCCAATGCACAATGCCAAAAGCAATACTGTGACTGGACAAATTCAATGAAGAAAAGACATAACTGCAATCACCAGCACAGAACTCCCTAAAATCTGTTTTGCTGAAGGCTGGGTAAGAACTTTACTCTTTTAGAAAGAGACTAAAATTCCAGTAGCTGGTCACTGTAAATTTCAAAATTTAGCAACATCATTTCTACCTTCAGTGCTTAATTTTATAACATGCTTTTAAGGCTGGTTTATATTATTATCCTTTCCAAAACTGTGAAGTAATCTGTCTGAAATCTCAAAATAAGTCAGCAGTGAAATCAATATAGATCCCATGGAGCACATGGATTCTATTCCATTCTATTTAGTCTAAAAAGCTTTAAACAAGCTAGACCTTAGCATCAAGGTCTCTTCATCTCCTTTCTTTTTCTTGCCTCTCTCCCCCTAAACACAAACAAAATAAGTGGAATTTCTAGGTACTCTGTAAGATAAGAAATGCAAAGAAATGAGGGCATAATGAACTGTTTTACAGATGATAGAAGTAAATAGTGGTAATTATTGCTAATGTTTTAAGTAAGTGATTGTATGCTTTTATAAGTTATGTTTAAAGAAATTCCCTTTTCATAGACTGATATTATTAAAAAGTTTTGGAGCATATAAGACACAGAATGTAAACTCTGGTAATATTCTTCTCCATGCACTTCTTACCATTGAGGTTAAAAACTTGGTTAGGGACAGTTTGGATTTGACCATATCTTGTGAGAGTTACTTGTTTCCTCACATCATCTTCAAGAACCAGTGTTATAGACTCAATGCAGGTGTGGTCAAAGTTCTAGGTAGAAACAAGTTTCACCATCAGAAACAGGCAAGGACATTAATATTACCATGGAAAACAGAACCAAACAAACAGGGGGGAAAAAAAGCATATAGAAAGGAAATATCAGAACTGTCATCAGGTAAATCAATTGTAGACTATTGCTCAAAGCATTAAACAAGGCACTCAAAATTGTATGTACAACATCATAAAACTTTGCTTATGCATGATCTTCATATGCTAGGAGAATGCATTTTAGCTATTATGGCAGTCTTACAGTAAGTGGACAGAGATCCCCAGGTACTGATACTGGGTTCAAAATTCCGTATTTGCATGGCCACCCCGGGTACTGCTCATTGACGGGTTAACCATTGGTAGAGCAAGAGTCTGACCCTATCTAAATCAAGCTGCTGCAACCAGAGCACAAATGCAGCAATGCAGGAAAAAGAACCCTTGGCACACATAAAATGTAGTGATGATCTCTGATTACAGACAAAAAGAATATAAAATCTCCAGTATTATATCACAATAATTTATAGATATCTGACTACTAAAAAATTGTGACCTATAAACTATGTCACACACATAATTTTAGTGTGCAATCCAGGCAGAATTTATGAACCTAAATACAGGAAAAAAACTAATACAGAATTAGCTGAAACCAAGCGTCTTATGCTCCCCAGGGACCACTCTGTTTACATCCAGAAACTTTTCAAGGTGCCTAGATTTGTACAAAGGGTTATTACCAGTGGCAACCTTGTTTCTCAGTAGCTACCTAACCAACCATTTCATGCCCGAGACCACCTGAAATGCAGAAACAGCTGTCTCAACACCTATGCAGGAGAAGGAGGTGCTTACAAAAAAGGCAGAGAGGCACCAGCTCATAATCAAGCTTTTGAAGGGAGGACATGAGAGACAGTCCCAGAGTAGGGCATTGCTCCCTGCTGAGGTGTTCCGACATCCCTGTCCTCAGCACATGTCAGCTGTGAGTCACAGTCTCAAAGCCCCTTTCTCCTGAGAGCCTAACAGCATGATTAAATCCACTCTCACAGGTAAGTACGCTTTATAAGCACCTTTATTTCTAAAGCCTGTTGTTGAATGTCTGCCAAAATATTTTCAAACAAGTATGTGTGCTGCCTAGTCTCATAGATGGTTTTCTAAAAGGCATTGTTCCAACAAATTAAATATGTTATAACATATCAGATAAAATCCAAAGCTACAAAAAAAAATTGCCTAAACAGTGATGTATTATACCTACAGTCCTGCCAACAGCAGCTTTTCCAAAGCCTGACATCTGTTGGTACCATAACTAAAGGTGTTTATACAACTTTAATGTGCATAAATGAGTAACTCTTTAGACTTGATGTCTCTAAAGTTGCAACAGCTTTTACAAAGGGCAATGTAACATGTAGCAACACAAACAATTACCAAAAAATGCTGTAAGATGGTTTCAGTTTATATTTTCTATTTAACATTACCAAGTAGTTTACAGTGGAACTTACAGAAGATTGCCTGAAATATGGATGGATCTGATTGTTTCAACATTTCAAAAAAATGTGGCTTACCTGTCCACAAGGTGCTTTTTGTAAAGTGATTGTAAATTTGTTTTTTCCAGTGCCTTTTACCAAAATGTACTGGCAAATCCCAAGAAAGGTAAAATGACGTCCATCAAATGTCGTGAAATGAGAGCTGCCTGTGATGGAGCACTCAGCTTGAGAGAAAAAGTATAAAGAATGTTCACTTGCATAAGAATGTATCACTATTCTGCAAATTATGTAAGAGAGAAAAAAAAAGAAATTGTCTCCTGATTTCTAGGTATATAACCCAGGCTAACTTTAATCTATATATAACAATAATGACATTTAGAAACAAATTATGCTAGAAACATCTATTTCCAACAGATACCATCCCATAAAGAACACATCCATGTGCTGCATCTTTTGGTTCTAACTAGCTGAGATGCTTATGACTAAAATACAAAAGACTTTTCTCTTTATTACAATTCAGAAGTATCCTAGAATCTTTTTGTCATTTTTTTCCCATGACTCAGTATGAAAGAGGACAAGCCTCTTTCTCCATCCTTCTAGGTATTATGGACCTGCTTGTTACCAGAGGTATGAAGGGGATGCAGGTGTCATCAAGGTACACATTTTTGGAATTTTTTCCAGTTCAAATCAGGAATGCACTGCTGAAGCAAGTCTCCAGCTCTTCCCCACTTACTGCACTTTCATTCAGGGTAGCATCAGAGCACTAGAACTAGATCCATTTTGGCTGCAGAAGCTGCTCTGTTGGAGCACATCTAACCTGCTCCCACTACTAGCAGCAACTCAGTCCCTAGGACCAGACCAAAGCAGTTGTGCTGACCCCCCCACATGCACACACAACACACACAAGAAAGAGAGAGTGGTTCTCAATGGCAATTGTTTTACATTACAGATCCACACAGTCTAGCCTTGCTTAGCACATGTTAAACCTTATTACCATATTCAAAGAGGGCTCCTTAATTTGTAAAAAAATCTCTCTTTCACAAGCACTATAATATAATCTTGTTGAGGTACAGCTCTATCAAGGGAGTTTCACCACCTGCCTGCTGCATGTTCCTCTGTGTAACTCATTACAGACACATGCTATCTTTAAAGATAAGGATGACTATTCAAACATAAACTGCTATTACAAGAGAGAAAATCCAGCCCACAGCATCAGAATGATGGTTTTCTTATACTTACAATAAAGTTGCACCTGAAAGTGAGGAGATCCTTATACCTGGCCTAGGTACTGCACAGGCAGTAAAAATACACTATGGCAAATAACACTAAGCATAAACAAGAGATAGAAAACAAGAAGTGGATGTAGCACACTGAGGTAGGGGAAGCAAGTGGGAAAAGGCAGGATGAGTATGATCAGGCAAATAACAGCTTCACTCCAGCTGGCCCACAGCTACTGTCAATATCCACCTGCTTAATCTTTCTTCCTAAATTGGCAGCCAAAAGCCTTGGATCATATATGGTTCTGTTGTCTTCAGAAAAGTTTATCATTTTTGTTATGAAGTGGGAAAAGAGTAATTAAATTCAAATACCTGGACAATCATGATCAGTGCAGTTCCAAATGCCACCAACACAAATACTAAAAAGGAAAATTACAAAACAGAGTAACAGTGTTCTGACCTTTAGCAAAATAAGTAGCTTTGAGTTAATTAACATGTCTTGAAGTCACACAGAAGAGCCTGGATATTTTAATGATACACAGGTCTCATAAACATAGGTAGTAACTATTATTTAAAATATAAGTGTAACTATGATGTTAAACTAACTGTGGACAGTAGTCCTAGGGAGATGAAACACATAGGCTTTCACATACCAGTTGCTACATTCTTGTTCAATTTTTGAGCCTACAGGGAAAGCAGTTCCGTGATAAATACAAGGACAATTTGACAAAGAGATACAAGTTCCATTTTCCATAATGAGACCTATTGGGAAAGAAGTTAATAAATGAGATATAAAACAAATTAACAAACCCCAGATCACTGCTCTTCCCCCATCTGACTCAAACTTTCCAGTCTGCTAGAAGGTGATGTCATCAGTCTTAAACAAGGACCAGCAAGAACAGTTGCTCAGTGAGTGCAGAGAGCTCAGAGCTCAGCTCCCTAATAAGAAGTTGTCACTCTGAATCATTGCTTTATAACAAATGTCTGCCTTAAGCATGTAAAACTGTACAGACTCAAAAATGAAAATATTCTGAAATCCCATTATCTTTAATCTGTCTAGAACTAGGATGATTCATAGTCCAGTCAATAATTTTTGTCCAGTACAGGTCTCAGAAACCTTGGCTTCTTGTACAGAGGCCTGACACATTCTGTTTAAGCAAAATTTCTATAGATTTTTGAATAATTCAAATAAAGTAGACTAAATCTGTGCAATATCTTATTGTAGGAAGCACTAGTAACTGCTCCAGATTTTAATTGATATTGCATGCTAAGACCTTTGTATTCTAGATAAATGTTTATTACACAATAAAGGGCAGAATCACAGTGACAATAACAACAGCTAGGGAAGAATTTACAATATTCATAATTTTCAGGCATTAACTTTAACCACAGTCTATTTAGACATCATTATGCATACTAGCTTTACACCTATTTTTTGAAATAACATTGACAATATTTACCATCTGGACAGTAACAGCCATCTAAACAGTGCAGATTGCTGCCAAGACAATCCTTTTCAAATGTGCAAGTTGGTGGACAACAACTGATACAGTCACGGTGAACAAAGGTGTCTTCACACTTCTCAGCTAAAAAAAACCCCATGGTATATTGAACATCAGTGCAACTTCTCTTTCCATGCTAGAAAACCCATTTCTGTCAAATAAACATTGTGCAGCTTTTCTGGTATAAATAGGTAATCAGATCAAGTAAAATGGATGTTTTGGAGGAGTTTTAACTGATGAACTATGGTGAAGCTCTTGTCAATATTTAAGTCTTTCTTTAGCAAATCCTTATATCATCTCTCCAAAAAAAGTTATAGCTTCTGTGACAGGGAAATGTGTTCATATCTCAGCTAAGCCTTGTGCATGAGACTGAGCTGCAGTTGATGTGTGGTAGTGATAACAAGAAGGAGCTGACTAACTACGTTAATTCTGTTACAGGGCCAGTAGAGGCTGAAAGTGTTCTGAGACAAAGAGCAACAGCAAATCTCCACAGACGTTTGCTCCTTGTCCTAGAATATGATCAGCACACATGATGTTTCAAGAAATCCACAGAAACATGGGGGTTTTATGCATCTAAATCATAGCACAATGGAATTAAAATATTCCTCTAGTCATTGACTTCATCATTAGCCAGCAAGAGTGAAACTGGCTGATTAGCTTGAGTATCAGGTTCGAGTTCTACAAGGAAAAATCTTGTCAAGATGGAATATTTGAACTGAATACATGGGATATCTCAAAGGTCATGTAGTATGCTTTATTAAATTGTCTTACTACAGGCAGGAAAGTCATCCCTCCAGTCCCGCACCGGGGACCCAGCGTGAGAACATGCTCTAGCGTACTCTGTCACTGCCCTGCAGTACGTTTCATCATCATCCACTCTGAAATGATAAAATAAGAGAGTAAACAAGGAACACAAATCCCATCTAAAAATTTCTGCCATGTGACTCAGCACAGGATATTTCACGCATAGCTGACACCACTCGGTCATAAAGACACACAGGGAAAATATAAAAAGGAATGAGCTATACTGAATACACCATTGCGGTTTTATCATTTGATCTCACAAAAAGTTATTTAATTTTAATACTACAACAATGAATAAAACCACTAATTATTATTTTTAAAAAGAGCTGCTTGAAGTGAAAGAGAAACAGGAACTTTTCTTGAAGACAATGAAAAGAGATGGGGAACAAGATCCCCATCTCAGGCCTCTCCCTCCTGCATGATGTAGAAACTCTGACCTACACTGATGACAGACATTCTGGTTCAAGTAAGAATTTCAAGTCTCCAATTGCCTTGAACTTAGACGAGAAGAACCTTATTAGCAGACTCCTGACCGTGTGCTGAAGTTCTCAGAGCCACAAGTATTATCCACTGAATACTGTGGACAGGCTCAGGGATTTACAGCACAGCGTTGGGAAAGACAAGATTTCTGCCTTAGTCTAAAGAAGCTGTACAGCACATTTTTACCAGAATCAAGTAAAATGACATTCATTAATATTTAGGCAAGTTCAAATTTTATTCAGCTGTAAGTCACATACGGTGAAATATCACCAAACTTTTGTTACTGTGAAAGTCGAACAACTCACAACATTCGCTGTGGAAGACTTGATGCCAAAATAAACTAGTCATAACATGACATTTCTATTATAAGCATGTTTATGACAGATCAACTGAGTTTGCCTCTTAGCACACAGGATCATGCTTCCAAAATTAATCATCTTAAGAATATGTTATATTGTGTTTGTACTCTGCTTTCAACACACCTATTATCAAATCAAGCACCACTATGCTCTTTGTTACAGTGATCAGAGTCTCTCCAACTCTCCTTATCTAATCCAATTAAATGGGTCTTAATAGAAAGAATACTTGGCATATACTATGGCCACACAGAAAACCTTCATAAACTGACACTAAGCCACCAGAAGAGAGGTCTCTTTTATAAACAAAATAAGCCTAAATTAATGAAGTTCTGAGACATAGAAACTTCAAGGTTTTTAACATTCAGAAAATTCACGTCAACACGCATCAGATTGTTCATGAAAAATCCAACCCTCCTTAATACCAAGCACTGATTCAATATCCTACTTGAAAAAAATGGTTTTCATTATTCTTCAAAAGTCACAGTAAATTCCTGAGTTACACAGAGACCATACAGAGGGAACTCGTGTCTTTTCTGAGCAACATCAGTGTTTGCCTACAAACACAAATTCTTCCGTCTTGACACTATGGTAAATCAGAAAACTAAACATTCATCAAAAATTGAACTAACAAGTTGTAGTGGATTATACTGAGTGATCCTTATGTTTAGTCTTGTGATCCTTTCTGTGTGTTTTTGATTAAACTGGTGATACTCTGAGAATTATACACTCTGGAAAAAATCCTCCTATTTCTTACAATTACTTCTTAATTTGAAAACCTTACTGAAAAGAAAGCGGTACATTGCCCAATTATCTCTTCAATTACTGCAGTACAATTTTAACTTGAATGACTAGAATTAATCAGGAGTCTGGAGAACTAAGGGAAAAATACCAGGTTGCCTACAATGCCAGCAGCTGAGGGGGTGTGACTCCCATCAGAGCAAATGAGTTTAATTTCTTTTGGCAGCTCTGAATTTAAGTAAATGGCACCATTTTGTAAAAATTCTACTAATTTGAATGATAGTGGCTAGTCATAAAAAAACGGTCCAGCTGTGTCTGACAAATGGCCCAGCTTCTCCAGTATTGTTGAGGTTTCTTCCTAGTATCATCTCCATGTAGTTCTGTTTCTGGGCCTCCAGATACAAGTTTCATGGGGTTTTTGTGATTAGCAACTCATCTTTTGTCATGAATGATTCTCCATGAATTTATCTTACACTTACTTGTCTATTGTTTCCTTGAATCTATGTAAGCCCTTAGCAATCAAAATATCCCTTGTCAGGCTGGTTCTGTGCCCTTTGTTCCCACACAAATCACCCCCTGAGAAACCCTGTCTCTTTCATTTTGAACTTGGTTCTTCCCAGCTTCCCTCAATGTTCTTTCATTCTGGTCCCACACAAAAGACTGAGCATTCATTTCATGTGTCAAGATTAAATACACGAGAATTCCAGTACTTACCTGCAAAGATCATTCATGCAGCTTGAAATATAAGAATACGGATCTATGCTTTCATGACAGCTGAGAAAAGGAAACTGTAGGAATATTTGGCACTTGAAGAATATGTCCTATGCATTAAGGAGAATCAGTAAATGGAAGTTAGCCAATACTTTCTGAACAGGCATCATTCTCTTTAGCTTTGTTTCCCTAGTCTAAGTTCCTTTATACCCCCACTAAGATTTGAGCATGGTGCTGTCTCAATTTACTATCATATCTCTTTCATTATTCTTCCTAAAATTTGTCCTCTGTGCCTAGGGCTGCTTGACTGCATGCTGGTCCTAAACCACTTGGGATGAAAAAGTGTGAAATGAAAAAGAAAAGCATTTTGTGTTAATGCAGTAGCTGACCTGCAACTATTTCTGCAGTATTTCACAATTGCTAAAATAATGAGGTGCAAGATGCCAGAGCTGGAAACTGAACCCAAGTTTAATGCAGTAATGAAGAGCTCTGCCAGCAGACTGGTGCCACTTGGCACATCCAATCTGAGCCTTTGTACTTTTAAGCTAAATGTATGAAGAACTTCAGGCACTCCCTAGCAACAGCCCTGATCTGAATCTTTCCCAAAGCCTCAATGCATTTAAGGCTTTTTCAACATTGTGTATATTAGACTCTTGTGCCATCAGTAGGCAGTGAAGATTAAGAAAATACATGTATACATATGCATGTATCTATGTATATACAGAAAATATAATTAGTTTACCTCAGTGGATTCTGCATTGGCTGAGCAAGGACTGGAAAAATCTGAGGCAGTAGGGACACAAGCTATATCATCTGAGGCTTGCACAGCCCAGCTATTTGCAAATTCAGCAATGTCTTCTGTATATTCACCTACTGCATAAAAACATTGGGAGAGCAACAATAAAAAAATTGTCAACACAAACACATAAGACAGCTTTAAAAATTGTAGTCATTTTTCAATGTGTTCATTACCTCAATTATGGATGATTTCAGAGTACAAGTCATAAAGAAAAGTAATCTATTTTTTTTTATTTCAGGTTGTATTTTATACTATATTTAAATAAAAATATTGAAAAAATACATGACAAGGTGACAGCTTGGGTTATTTTAATGCAATCACTGATAATTTCATAACAAATATACAAATAATGACAAGCATAAGGCATTGAATACTTAAGAAAAAATACATTTCTTTGAAGCAATTTAAGTCTTTCATCATGTTTGACAAAGGTCAGTTAGTGCTGTTATCTCCCTCCTTTTCCCTTATTGTGGAAAAGCCCTACAACCCACATGCACGAGATGCCCAGCTCTCCTCACAGCACGAGCACAGGAGAATTAATGAACAAGATGCATGACTGGAAGTCATGGCAACAGATTTGGATACAGGAACATACAAGAAGGTTGGCAGTAAAAAAACAGACACAAAATTCCCATGCAGCAAGAACTAAATACTGCATTTTCTCTACATTCTTATTAGGTTAAAAGGGGTATATTGCCTCCACTTTGAAGAGCCTGACAGTAATTGTCTATTCTATGGTTATCTATATCCACTCATGGATAGGAGACAAGATATTGAAATGAAATCAGCTAGAGGGGTTTTTTTCACAGAGCTGTACCATAGAAAACTTAATCTAACTTCTAGCACAAGAAGTACAAGGTTGGACACCGCAATGTGGAAAGTCACAAAGCACACTAATAAGATATATACTTGAATCTCCACAAATAAATGACTGTAAGATCCTAACCATCAGTCTGTTTTACTTAAGAGTGAGGGAGACTTAAAATATTTCTTCCTCTCTGACAGAGTAGTTCTTTATGCAGAAAACCCTTCCCAAACATAAAAGGTTGGGGTTTAATCTAGAGATGAACCTGTTGATATAACTCTGCTTCTACAAAAACATTAAAAATATTTTATGTACATTTTGATATGGCTTGAAAAAACTTCTAAGTCTTTAAGAAATACCACAAAATAAAATCATTGTCCTTGAAACAGTTCTGTACAGAGATACAGTCTTGCAAAGACGGCATTAAAGGTGAAGATAAGGAAACAAAATGAGTTTATTTTTAAACTGTACTTTGAAATAGAATATTATATGCCTCTCAATGGCTTATTTATTTAAGCATTACAAATAATGAGCATTTGGAATCTGGAAGACTCAGAATAGATGTAAGCTACCTTTGCACTACTCAGGGAAGTAGCTTAGCTGGGACAGAGAAATTATATCAAAAGATTGATAAGATTAAGAAATTCTTAGAAAAATGTTGCCACTTGGAAGGGATCTGAACTAGCAATCTATTCTTGTGAAGATCTCAGAATGTCATGCTTTGTATTTGCAGAGTCAAGGCACCATGTTATACAACTGGTTCAAGATTAAAGTGATTCATTTGGCTCTCAGTTGTACACTGCAATAAAGCTATCATTTCTGATAAAGAAAAATGCTAGATAAAGTGATCATGGTGAAAAAATTTAGCTCTGAAAATGAAGACAAGTATGAGCTGGAGATCTTTTATAACAGAAAATACATCTAAAGATACTGAAAATATTGAATTTTAGAGATCACATGGATTCATTATTTCCTCCAAATACTATTTTTCTCTATTATTACACATCAGCAGACTAAACTGGTAAGTAAACATATTGTACTCTGGTGTGCAGAAGTTACTGCACAGAACTTACTGCTCTTATGGCAGAAAAGGTTTGAAAAATTTTTACTCAGGCAGATTTTTAAAAACTCTGCAAGGATACGTACAGAGAGCATTCCTTCCCTAAGAAAGTTTAAAAGCTCCACTACCAACCATAAAAAACAGAGAAAAAAAGTTACTGTGGGATACCTTTTGTGACTTCAGAACATGCAGAGCCATGGGACTAGATTCTCTCAGCAGTTAATGGTAACAGTAAGATAATCTTATTTTGTTTGTATTAGAGAGAGAAAAAAATCCTCATATTTTCAAGCTTGTTCTTGCTCTCTTTTTTTCCTTCGCATTAGTTGCAAGTAGCACAAAAGTCCCCATGCAGTATTCCCTACCTAGGCTACAGAACACAAGTTTAAAAACTCATCTCTGCCTCAGACATAGCACAAAGCAGCTCCTCGTCCTAGAGGGTAGTCAGGGGCCCCTAGTCCACCATACCAACAAGGAGATACAAGGAACTCCCAGGAAACAGCTTGGAAATTTACTTATTTCAACTAGGATTTTTATGATGCTGCTTTAAAAGAATAACTCGAGATGGTGCTCTTCCCTCCACCTTTAAACACAGAGAAAACCATAAATATTTGTTAATGTATTTATTGTTTGAAGGCATTTTCATCACCTAGGATAAACATACCCCAAGTGCTTTGCTGAGCAAGAGGTTTAAATGCACATAGAAATACCTTTTCAACTAGGACCTTTTCCCTTTGCATCTTTAATGATGAGGACAACTAAAAGTAGAGCAGATATACTATTTTACTGAAATAACTGAAACAGGATGGCCTTTTTACAGCATTATATTTATACAGCATTGTATTTAAAGTGAACATGGAAACTGTTCACACAAAGTAAGGTAAGCTATTTACTTACTATTTTGAAGTATCAGGTCATCATATTTATTGCTGTTAAAATTTCCACAAAGGCCACAAGGTTTTCCCTTATGATCTTCTGTCAGCTTAATATAAATACCAGAGTTTCCATCCCAAGCAAGAGAAAAACCAAAGGTAGTCTTCACCAGAATATAGTCAGCTAGTCTCTCAATGAAAGCATTTCCAACTGTCTGAGGCAATATTAATCTGGAAAAATATAGTCTACGTCAAAGATCTCAGATGAGATGAGGTTCATGCTAGAAAAATACCACATAAAACACCGCCTTCTAACTCAACAAACACTTTTTCCTGTGTGTACACAGTCACTCCATTCAATTCTTAATCATGTTTTTACTATCTTATGAATGCTTTCTGTTGTATACACCTATCAGTTGTACCAGTTATAGGCTTGAAAGAATAATGCATCTTTACTTTCAAAGCCTGGCACACAACATTGAGGAATACTTGAGTTCATGAGCATGTTGCATTGGGAAAGAAGCTGTATGGTGCTATGACCACCAGCAGCCCTTCTGGGCACTGGGTCATCACTGGATTAGACATCTGCAAAAGGAGGAATCTGCAGTACAGAAAACGCAACTGTCAAAAAAGCTGTAACTCTTCCTCCTTTGGTGAAAGGCCACTGGACAATAATAAGAACAGATCTAATCCTAGTCTTCCAAAGTTGCTTCTCAAAAGCACCTCAACAACTTTCTTGAAATTTCTGTAGTTTATCAATCAGAAAAATGTACTTATGATCTTTTTAGTTACAAAAAGAAAGTAAATTTGGAGGTTTGATGTACCTCAGAGATATTTTGTGGAGTTTTTGCCCCAAAAGGGCTTAAGATTTTTATTTTAACCAATGCAGACTCATCTAGAGTCTAGATCTAGAAGAAGATCATGTCTTATATGAGCTATAGCTAGCAAGAATAAATAGTGATTGCCTTGTTCAAAACGCTATTAGGATGCACCAGGGATTAGCTGGGACTGCCTGACACAGACTTTGTCTTTAAAAAGAAGGAATGAATAATTGTTAGGTTACAGCCGAGAAGCTGAACACAATAAATGCAGGGAGTATGTGCTATCCTCACTCGGGTATTACATCAGTACTGTTACAGCTGCTCACACTAGAGCACTATCTGCCCAAATACAGAACAGCAAGGGATCAATAAAGGTACAGATCAAATTATTTTATCTGGATTGTGTAAGAAGCATCAGTTTCCCAAACTCCACATAATCTTTTTGCAATAAAATATTAAAACTCACCATTAGAACACTTACCTGACTCCATTTTTTCTTACTTCATGTCCTGAAATCATTATTTCTTCTTGGTTTGAAAAAAATAAGCTGATGGACCTACGACAAGTATATACTGAACCATAACAGTGAGGACTGTTATGAACCTTTGAGGGAAAAAATAGACACACAATAAGAATAAATGCTTGTCCTCAATAATTTGCACCATTTTTATTAAATTAATATGTGATATTTTACTTTTTTTATGCTCTAGTTACTGAAAGAGCTTTAAAAATAAATACCTAGAATATTACAAAGTCACAATTACAAAGATATGCAAAACTCAAACGCTACACAATGCTACTGAGAAATACAGCAGTTGTTTAATAGTGCATAGCACCACAGGCCAGTGGTCTAAATACTGGATAAAAGAGTCAGGTATTTTACACTGACAACCTTCAGAGATACTGTAGTGAGCTAGTCTATAGAGGCCAAAGTAGGAGCTTGTTACTTGCACCGAAGAAACACCCCAATTTCTCTGTTTCTAGAGATCTGATCTATAAAACAGGATTACAAACCATGCAGAACCTCAGTGTAATAGCAGCATGTTCCCTGCCAGCTGAGACTGGTACTAGCTGAACCACAGCATGTCCTCCTGAACCACTCAGGATTTCTTGAGATTTTGAAGTGCTCCCACAAACTACGGCAGGCATCTAAGTTACTGAAAGAGGATCTGTTAAAATGCATTTTGCACTGGCTTTCCAGCCCTGCTAATGGAGAAAGGCAGACTTTTCTGAAGTGTCCTTCTCTCCATTATAGATATGAGCCAGGGGATTGGTTTAGGCACATATCAACTGACCTTGTTTGAGCACAGTACTCTCAGGACTTGAAAACTCTGGGTTTGTGCTTGAGCAAAATTTACACAGTTTTCATTAATCTCAGTGGGAATGACCCATCCAAATGTGTAGGATGTCCTACAGTGCTTCAAAAGCCTATGGGCTTATTTTAGACACCACTGAAGAGAGAGGGGAATGTGTTTTGAATCTTAGATGCCTATAATTACCCAGATTAAAATATAGAGAGAGTTTAGGTAGTTCAAATATGACTTATGTTACTGTGTGTGTCATCATTCTTGGAGAAGGATGAGAATTTCATTACCAGTTTACTTGACAGTGCTGTTAAGCTAAATAAACTTGTAATTGGGAACATTTTACCAACATAGTGATGGAGGCTGTAAATGTAACTGTTTTGAAGAAAATATCTGTGAGTAAACACATACAGTGCTCATGAATACTTGAATTAATCTTCCTTGACTGACACTACATCTGGAAGTAAAAACCAGTTACTGTTTCTTTCGGTGAAATAAACTAGGTCAGGAAAAGCATTAGGAGTTTTTACATGTATAAAGATAATCATAATTAAAGTCAACATAAAAGTTATTAGTCCTGGCAGATGGCTTCTATGCAAACCTGTCCCAACACAGAAACACAATAAAGGAAAATCAAAATAATTCTTATGTGTTCTTCTCCTCTTGAGGGGTGGATTATTAAAGCCAGAAGGACCATAACGTTAGGATTTGGCAAGGATTTTTGTCTCTCCATTGCCCAGTATGTCTACAATCTCACATTACTTATGACTTTGCTGAGTAAACATTTTCAGTTTTTAGTAAAACACGACATTTGTTCCAGCAATTGAATAGAACCTTCTCTCTTTCCAGAGCCACTGGAATCCACTGATATATTGATTCCAGATTTTAATATAATCTTGGACTTTGCTACAGCACTGTCTGAAAACCTTTAAGAGGTCACAGATGCATATAGAATCCAAATAATTAAAATGAACTTGTGAAAGGCAGGTGTAACAGCACCTCTCTGTAACTTGAGTAAGTAGAAATGGCAGTTTTAATGGTAGATTTATCTTCACTAAGTGCTGTTATCTGAGGGAAGAAGAGGTCATCTGTTTATAAAAGAAAAACAGTCCTCAGAGCAGAAATCAGCATCTAGATCTGCCCTCATGCCTATGACCACATGCACACGAGCTCAAAATGAGGACCCCTCTTGTCACTTCTTCCCTGCCCAATCAGCACCAAGTCCCAACCATTGTGAATAAGTTAATATAATGATCATGTATCCTCTCCCCACAGTAACCACCAGCCTGACAAATAGGGCATCTCTCTTCAAAGAGGGTATAGGTTTGAACTCTCACTGACCCACAGCCATTAATCAGCAACTTTAAGAAATTACTAAAAACAGTGCCTTCCATGCATAGGTCAAGATGAAAGCTTTTGAGCTGTTAATCTTCTCTGCATGATGTAGAGGTAATCCAAAATTAGAATGCAAATCCCTAGAGGGGACAAGATGGGGAGCAAATCCCATTGGCCCAGGAGGCAGATCCCCATAGCATGCCAATAGCTGTGAATTAGGGCCTAGCACATTCATGTTCCTCCCTGTTAGGCAAGTGATAGCTGTTTGTACTTTACTCAGCAACCCAATATTTTTTTACAGCCTGATAGCTGAAGTTTATTGAAGTTTAATTGAAGTTTCTGGGGTCTAGTTTAAGACCCACTTTTGCTCCCAGAAGGGAGAGAGCAGATATCCCATTAGGGATTGGAGGAGAAGGAAATACTATTTTTAATATACTGACTCTTTTGATTGTAATTTCATCAGTATTTTGAGTTACTGCACGTAGGTTTAGGCTTTTCCAGAAGTTTTCCACATTTCCACAGTTTTATATTTAAGTAATTAATTCCCAGTTTGGTACATTTATTGTCTCTCTATTTATTTTACTTACTTATTTAATTTATGTTTATTTACATACTTATTTCTAGTCTATGTTTACACACTTACCCAAACAGTGTACTGAGGTTCCAGAGTACTGCAGTCTTTTGCAAATATATAGGAGCAATTTCCTGGGAAGTAGTAGTAGATGCCATCAAATGTTTCAAAATTATATTGGCCCCACGATTTGCAAATCCCATCTCGGTCCTTACCAGTGTTAGGTACTGGAGAGAACACACTGAGTTTACAAGAAGCATGGTCATCAAAAATTAGCAAGTACGAAAGACAAACATACGTCTTCAACGTTAAATAAAGTCAGCACTCTTTTTTAATATTAAGTCTGCAGTTTTAGCCATGTGCAATCATCATTAAGTTTTTTATTTGCTTCAGTGGAGACATTTTAATTACAAGTAGAGGCAAGGGATTTAGATATTCTGCACATCCTGGAAGACAATTCTTGTTGATCCCTACACACAGCAGATTCCAGAAATTGGTGTATTTAAATAGTAGGTAATTTAATTTGCAACAAACCACTGCTTGTTAAAAGAAATGCAGTGGGTTTTGGTTATTCAGCTAACTTTAAAAAAAGCTGTCTGGCTACTGATATACTAGACAATGGTCTATCTGTTATGGTACCTATATATCATTACAGCCCAAGTGCTAAAATGTAGGCATTTCTGATGTTGCTTTCTACATGTCCCTAATGCATATAATTTTAATCCTCCTAGTTACTGGCCAAATGAGAGTCCTGCTACAGAATAATCACAAATATGCTAGTAACAGTATTTTTTTTTCAAAATCTGTATCTGAAATCTCCTTGAAAGCTGACACTAAACTATTTTGGCCAAAAAACTTACCAATTTGGCACCTGCTTCCTTGAGCCTGAAATAACTGACAGTCGCAGTCACCTGCCTCTGTGCAGGCTGCTCCATTAAGGCACTCCTGAGGACATGAACCTGTGAGCAAGCATTCCAGCCTTTTAGTACATACAGTATTTTGCAAACAGGCTGAGAGATCCCAGTTAAATCTTTTTATTGTTAAATCACAAGTGCTATATTAGCTGAGAAAATTAACCAACAGCTATCTCCATTTTTTAACATATGCTTATTTTAATCCTTCGTGTTCCTTGGTTAGAAGAGAAGCAAGGTTCTGGTTTCGTTTGAGACTTATAAACTAACAAAGGAGCAAAAGGTCAACCTCCTCCAAGCAAACAAAAGGTCAAGTTCCCATGTAAAGAAATCAAATCCCAGTCCTGGTGATCTCAAAATATACAGGACACAGATCATTCTAATTCACTAAATTCAGCATAATTTATACATATATTCAGCTTCTCCCTCCTAAACATTACTGCAAAAGGTACATTCAGTTGATGGACAGGCCAGAATATATATTTTAGAGTCAAAGCCAGTCCTAAACAACCTTCTGCATATTCTAAAAAAAAGTCAGCTAAAAGGTTATTTCTGCTTCAGAGGTGACTGGAGTCAGAGACTTTAGATTCCATGGGAATGGCTTGTTTTATGTTATAATTAGTAATTTTTCCAAACGCAGTTACATTAAACAGTTTTATAGTCTGTTTGAAAGCTATGACCTCCTTGTCATTTACTAATAATTCATTGAGGTGGGTCTAAATCATCATTCCCCAAAGTGGAGAAGAAAGCTAGTCCCAAAGCAAAACTTCACCAGTTTTTGCAGATAGTTTCTTGCCTTCTTGGAGTAGGATTAAAACTCTACATACATATAAAAGCTTCCAATGTTGCTGATGGAGATTAAAAAAGCATCGCAAAAGGCACAAAGTAAATGAAATAAACAGGCCCTTCCACTCCCAATGAGGTACAGCAAAGCTGCTAGTGACATTAAATGGGAAAAAAATGAGACCTTTACAGTAAAGGCACATAGAAGCTACCAGCGGTTAGGAATATCATCTGTCATTGTGAAAATTCCTTTCCATGCTTAGCTTTGGATTTTTTCCATTTAAGAACTGCTTTCCAAATATGCATAGATAGTCCGAAAATACCAACAAAGCAAAAACCATTGTTTCTATAACAGCACTAATGGGGAAATCTTCAGCTGCTTTTAGAATTTGGAATTGCAAAATTGCATATATTCATTTACATAGAAAAATGCAAAAGAAGGCACGTGCCCAGGCATCTTCCAAAAAGGATACCGAAATTCCAATCAAAGTTGCATACAGTGAACTTTTCTGTAAAACAGTTTCTGTAACTTGAGTCTGCTTTACATGTTTGTCCAATGCTTAAATCCCTACAGGAGCAACTTCATGCTCATTGCCTGAGTACTCCTTTCTCTTTGCACAGCCAGCTATAAGCCTCTCTGACATACTTACATCCTCTGACAAGGCCAGAAAAAAAGTGGCCGAAATGAAAAATTGTAATAGAACTAAACTTTAAAAAAACCCCAAAATCTCAAAAATTGGCTTCATTAGCTGTTCAGATTTGGTTGTAAGGCCTTATTTTGAAAGTACAATTTTAACTGATTTTTTTTCCATATTTTACATGGATAAAATGAGAAAATGAGACAGGACAGAGTTGTGTAGGGGTATGAAGAAGAGGGCTTCCACAGCCCATGGTAACACAGGGGAGGACGGCAGCATTTTCAGGGCTCTCTCCTCCTGCAGGTGAGAAGAACAGCACTGACCTCCTGGTGGACTCCGCATCAGGGTCCCATGATGGTGCAACCGAGAGGCAGCTTGAACCTGTCAGAGAAACATAAAAGCAAAATCAGGGTGTTCGTGGTTTACAAATTAACTGATAAAAGCCTGAGGCCTTGCACTCAAACACTGGGCTGGGACTTCAAATACAGAAGAGTAATTTGCATCTCAGCCAACGCATGGCACAGTCATGTGTGCTGCTGGAGGGAGTGGCAGCCTGGGAAGGTGAAGCACAATGGCTTTTGAGGAGACTGGGGAAAGACACAGCTGCTATGTGAGATCACTAGTGGCTTCTCATCCACGCCCTCCAGCTCCAGTGAATCACCGAAGTTCCACAAGGGAAGTTTTGCATTTACATTTGGAAGGAAAAGGAAGGGGAGAGAGTGGAATCTGCCATTTTCACTTCACTCAAATGCCCATAGTTGAAGAGCTCCCTCTATTGCTTCCACTCCCCTGACTCATGCTCCATGCTGCACCCCGATCATCCCACTATGGCCAGTCTAGCTGCAATGGATTTTGTGTTCTCCTTGACAGCCTTCGCAATTGCATTTTGGTTCATCCCAAACAAAAGAGAAAGTAGATCTGCCTGACCTGCTTCCTGTTTAGGAACAGGGAGTCTCACATTATGAGGAAGGCCTGCATCTGGCCCAGCACTCCAATATTGCAGCTTGTCAAATCACATTTTCCTTTCCAAGAACTGATCCCATTCCAGACTGAAAGTACTCTGTGGCTTTTGCCCCCACTAGTCTGACTGGAAAGTTTACCAGGATTGAAGTGCTGAGTACTTAAATATTTCCCACTTACATTTATTCATGGCCAGTTTAAATCCCTTCATTTAGAAATCTGGTCCTTTTTGCTTAAATAAGTCTCCTTTCCTCTGTTATTTATTTCTTATCTGATGTTCTATGAAGCAACAGTTACCTTTTAGCAATCCCCACAGACTTAAGTGCCAGCCTTCAGCTGCACAACTAAGTGAAGAAATTTTTTTTAGCCTTTGTTTGTAAGCTAATTTTTTTCTTCCCTCCTGACTCCACTCTTTCTCCACATCTTGAGTTTGAACTGATGGATCTCAACAATACTGTGCAAGGAATATTTGAGGGTTAGCTTTGCCAATGTCTCTTTTGGTTCCCTTTTCCAAATGGAAATACGTTGTGGGATGCTTCCAAGTAGTACAATCTGTTTAAAATCAACCTGACATAGATTTCATTGAATCACCACCTGGAAGGTCCCCTACACCAAAATTATTCCTGGTGCCCATGGTCCATTGCTAGCTGCAGAGGGTCCCTTCCCTCCCTGCACAACAAGACCCATTTACATTTTTCCTGAGAGCGACTCCAAGCTGCCCACCTCAGAAAAGTTGCTTTTGGCCTTTGTGTCATTTTGCAGAGCGTCCTTGGGGCAACAGCACTTCCCCGCTGAGGACCCTCCAAGGACACCTCCAGCCCTGCTTCTCTCAGAGGCTTGGTTACCCTCAGTGCACTGTTTCACACCAGCTGCCTCTGACTTAGTAGCAGCACACGGTTCTCAAAGGGTCTCAGAGCAAATGACCCTGGTTCGGCTGCAGACTCCCTGAAACACCCTGAGCGGAACCGCCTCTGGCTTCCTGCCCACCCCCTTCAAAGGGGTTATAACCCTTGGCTGGGCTCCACAGCCCAAGTGTGTACAAGTGGGGGAACAAGATTCCTCCATTTAGGATTGAATTTCAGCACAGCATTGCTGGGATGCAGCACTGAGGCAGCGTGGGGCCAGGGTGATGGGAACCGGGGCTGGGCCGGAGCCGCCAGGGCACCATGTCCAGGAGGGAGCCTTGCCAGTGGCGCCGCCATTGTGCCTCTCACAAACACAAGCACCCTTCCAGGTTCTGTTCACCCCACAAAAGACAGAGATGCCCCGGGTTTATTTCCCATGGTGTGTGTCAGTCGGCTCGGCAGGGTAGGTCACTCACTGGGTGCTTTGCTGAGGGAGAATGAAGGCATTAGGCCACGGCTCAGGCAGGGTGAGCGGGTGGGGAGTACTGCTCCTCCTCACTGTCCTCCTGTTACCGCAGCCCATCTCCCCACAAAGGGTCATTTGTAAGGATGGCAAAGGCCCAGAGCAGAAAAGGGAGGAGGGTTTCCCCACCCTCCTGCTTTTGGAGGTATAACCTACCTCGGCTGTTACAAGATCTCTTTTCTGTCGAGTTGCATTAGACTCATTTCTGGAAGAAAACAAAAAGGATCTTGTATTATCAAAGGTCCCTGGAGCAACCTGAATAAGCAAGTCCCCAGAGAGAAGTGTTTCTCTCTGATTACCATCACTTTATCAAAGAGGTCTTTCTTGGGTTAACAGTTAAAAAGNTTTTTTTTTTTTTTTGTCAGTGTCTCGTTTTACAGAATTGGGCGCCGCTCCAATCTCTGCTTGGACAGGGAGGTACCTGGAGCTATGGGGAGACATAAATAGGCAAAACAGACTTACACAACAGGATACAAAATTGTAAACCAGCTTAATATTTACTTCATGCTGCATGTCAGCGGCTACAGGTTCCCCAGAGTGTTGCTTGAATACACTCTGACAGTACTCTTGATAGCAAGGGATGACTCTCCAGCTGGAGCTGACTTTAATTTATGATTAAGTTTAGAAACAAGGGCATCAAACTATAAAACACACTTAGTTCTATCAACACTTCATGATGGCATATCATTTGACATGCCTGTGTGTCCACTAGATGTATCAGAAGTCATAAGACACACAGCTATGTCCAACTGATGCTTCCATTGAAATTGATGGCATAGATCCCATTTAATTCAATGGGATCAGGAACATTGCCTAGTTTGGGTTTTGTTTGGATTTCAGCTTCTATGTGAAAATTTGTATTGAAAATGTTTATTTTTAGGCTGTATAGCACTTACTTCTCTGTGCTTCAAATAGCAGCTAGGATTTTATCATGCAGTTAAAACTGTAGATGGATACTCATTTAATGTATTTTTCCAGTCATGAAATAATGATCTCATGCTATTTTCATTCCATTATTCCTCTAAGCTTTCTTGAGGCCATAGAAGTATCATTTTTCATAAGGACCTTCATTTTTCAAACAGAGGACCGATGCCCATTACGTAAATACTTGGAAAAGAGTTGTAAACATTCTGAAAGCGTGTTCTACATCCAATCTACATGTAGATGACATTTTACACAGTGAATTCAAGGCTGTATTTTACTTTCTAACTTGCACTGCATTGCACTTGCTCGTTCTTGTTCTGTTTGTAGGACTTGACAAATAAGGAATAAAAACTTACCTCAAAGTTCTTCTCAAAAGAGGAAGCTTGCAATAAGATCCTGTAGATTAAAAAATCATGAAGTTAAATATTTTTTCTACAGAATCACTCTGCTCTTGGCAAGCAATGTCAAGTTTAAAACAACATTATTGAATTTTAGGGTTTAACATCCTGAGTTTTCCAGGGCACCCATGTACAAACACTGTATCCAAGGAATGTACCGTCTATGCACTCCTTCCTAAGAATTTGATTCTCTCACACAGTCTTCACCTGCAGGTTTTCATGGTTGTAGTTCTGGTACATGCTATCATGAAGAAGTGAAAAGAGTTCATAGCTCTTTAGAGGCTCAGAAGAAAAAAACAGAACAGGTAAACAGGTAAAATAAAACAGGTACTCAGAGCTTTCCAGAATTAAACCTCCAGGGTTACAATACTTTTCTGACTGTTGCAAGATCCAATTGTAAATAATTTTAAATGAGTCCATGCTTAAAATAATCCAGCAAATAAACAAAACCAAACAAAACTACAAAAAACCCTTTTTATATTACATTAGAAATCTTTATAATTGTAGCAAGGAAACTATCTATAAGATCCAGTTGCATTACATAGAAAAAAAGATTATTTCTATAACTAGAAGAGCAGTTATTTACCCTAGCAGTCTAAAAATGTTTAAACAAACTGCAGGTGCAGTCTGTTCAAACAAAATCTTACCTCATTGTAAACCAATAAATGCTACTCATCTGACAATAATAGCAAGAAAGACAAGAAAGTTAGACTTTGTTCATAAATAATTGTTTTCTAACAAATTCAGACATAAAAAATTACTCTTAAAAATTTATATTTTAGTTTCTACACCTGTGAGAGAGAATGGTGATATATATTTGTTTACATTGCATTCCAGCAAGGTCAAAAAATATAATGATAGAAAAAGAACTAGCTGTAATATTAAAATATTTAGAAAAATATTTGTAAAAATTAGTATTACTACAAAAAATGGAATAAAATTCTTACCTTGTAAAGTGGACAGCAGTGAATGAAGCAAGAATATACTCCATGGTATCATTAAACTGAGCTTTCCTACAATGTTCATTTCAGTATAAGTTAGAAAATGGGAATTTATCCAAATTAATGGCTTTGATTATATGGCATCTTAAAACTATGTATTTCTACAGTGTGTTTAAATCCCTTAGAGGTTAGATAATTTGACTCATTACTTAAAATAATGCAATGCATAAGAGGAAAAGAGCAGGAGACATCAAGCTTGGTAGCTCCATCCAGCTCCAGGAGCCTTGCGAGTGTTGCGTACAAGGTCCTGGCTGCATGTCTCTCATTAGCAATGCATGGGAGCTCCTCAGCACAGTCTGTATTAGTTACACTTCCACCACACCTGCGAGTATTACTCCGCTGTTGAATTGAATCGGCCCTTTATAACACAGCAGACAATGACAGAAATGTTGCCATGTCATGGTGGTTTGAGAGATCCTTCTGTTGTCACACTCCTTTGTGTGTATCGAGGCTTGAGCTGAGGGCTATTCTCTACTCCTTAGTACGGCAAAATGCTTTTGCAAGACCCTGAAATAATACCACTGTATAATTATAACTACATGGTTTTACATATTAACATATTAATGTTTTTTCTCTGTCCTGGAAGGAGAGAGATGAACTTCCATTAAATAATGCATCTGGCTTTTTAAGAATATTCTGGATGCCTTTCTAGTTATAGTTTGCTTATAGGCACAAAAGAAGGCTTCTCAGAGGATAATTATATTTTGCTTTTACTAAACCATGTTATGAAAACTTTGTGTTAGGAAAAATGAGAAAGAAGTCAACATGGCCAAAGGGTTTCATTTCTAATTTTCATTAAAATATAAAAACCTAATTTTACCAAAATTAAAAATTATCATGTTTTAAAATAAGTCTTTTACTTGCTTTACCATAATGTAAACAGAATTATTGAGAAGCACAGCTTTAAAGACACTTATAATGCTACTTAAAATTGCTGCTGCTCATTTTATTTTGCATTTTATTTTATCTTTTGCCTACTCTCCATTCTACCTAGGAGGTGCTTTGTGAGACCCTCTTAGCATGCTGCAGAAGGTGTGGTTGGACCCAAATAAAATTTAGAAGTTGATGGCCTCTCTTGAGTAAAAAGTTCTCCCATCCTTTCTTATGGCCCTTTCTCTTTCCTGCTCCCCAGATGGACAGAGAAAGCAAATGAAAACTCAGCCTCTCCGAGCACAGACAAGGACAAAACCCTGTGTCCACGCAGCAGCCAACAGCACTGGTGAAGGTTTGGGATCACTGATGGTACAAGGGTACTTATTGGAAACTGATGCATAACACTACACCCTGTGTGGAGCATTTAAGAACTATTTTTGTTACTGTTGGATCTGAAAAGCTGACATTCCCGTAGTTGCATTTCAAGAGAGTTTTCTGCTTTATTTTTACCTCTATGGGAGTAGCTATGGGCTGTTCCCATGGACTGGCTGTTTAACTGCACCTCTCAGCTCAGTTGCACCTGCAGTATGGGATCCAAAACCACTCCACACCACAACCAGAAGCAAAAAAAGCGAATTTCTATGCCATATGGAAACATCGATGTAGTCATTCACAGACTTCTAACTCCTATGTGAGAACTTATAGAAAATAGACTTTCACCATCTCATAAACCTACTCTCAAGACTGCTCTTGAGATGAAACCAAGCATTACATCTTCCAAATTCCATTACCAGTCTCTCTGTCATCTTACAGTCAAGCTAAGTCTGGTTTAGAAACTCTTGGAAACTAAAGCTCCTTTGAGAAATCTGATCTGGGATTCGTCCCTTTCTCAAGACTGTATTTCTCACCATGCTTCAGATGCAGTTTCACAACTAAATTAATGTAATATTAATAGAAATTAACTCTTTTGGTTTAACAGAGAAAAAAAGCTATCCAGAATAGCTTTTTTTGTGAGTTTTGTTTGGTTTTGGGACTTTCTTTAACAATTTTTCTATAGCAAAGTTGGTATATGTAATATTTCACAGTTGTTTAACTTCTAATATTTAAAAATAGGCCAAGCCTTATTATCTGCAAAGGAACTTTGTAAAAAGCAATGAGCTTCATAAAGTTTAGACATCTCAGCCCAAGGCAAGGTAGGAAACAGCAAAGTCCCAAGTGCATTAAGGATGTCAGCTAAGGAAAAATAATTATTCAGCCAAGTACTCTGAACCATAACTCAGAGGACTATACTAAGAAAGAGATTAAAAAATCAAATCAAATTATATCAAGGCAACAACATATATTATCTACACAAGTATTAGAATACTGCCAGACTGAACAGAAAAAAATTGATTAGAAAATAATTGCTTTTGTAAGAAAACAAGCACAATACAGAACATACCTGTCCACACTTTAAAAATGCCAGTGTTACATTTTAAGTTGCAGATTTTTTCTTCAAAAATAAAATTTAAACATTTTAGTGGTAACATATTTGTATAATGAAGTCAAAATACATTTTCTCCAGATTTTCCAACATAATGTTTGAGAGGACTTAAATTTATATACAGGTCACAATGTTCATCAGGATTATGAACAATGGATAAGGAAATAACTGCCATGGGCACAAGCTTACCCTGTTTTGAAAGTGGATCCACTGCCATTGTTAACAAAACATGGTATTTTCAATGAAGAATTCAAGTGAGGCACAGATTTTGTTGTGCACAGATGATCTTCCTAAGGATTAGCATTGGTGAAACTAATGAAAGAGTTGGATGATACGAGGTTAGGGGCATTTCCTCTTTTCTGAGAACCATCTCCCCAGATGCTCAAGAACCTTCCTAATGGTTTGAAGATCAAACTCTTACTATTTCTCTGGGATGTATTTTCTGGCCAGAGTGGATGCTCAATGACAAGTGCTTGATTACCATCCCTGCAGAATCACGACATGAGGAAAGCAGACATTTTTACAAACACCTTCAAACTTTACAGCGATTACAGTTTCCCAGTGAAGTTAAGCCCTCTAGTGGGTGATCAGTTAGCAACTTCTCAGAATAAAAATCTTCAGTCATCCAGGCAGACAGCAGCCCAATTCTACAAACATTTCTCATTTAGAAAGCAAGTGTGTGGGAATGATATCACTCTGCAGGACTAATGGGCCATTTTTATAGGTTCAGAGTTCCATTCAGAAAGCATTTTTATTATGTTAAGAGTCTTCTGGTCGAAGAAATGGCATGCAGATATCATCTCTGAATATATTAGTAGCAATGCAAGTTTTATTTTCAGCCTTTCCACAAAAGAACAGCAAAACAGTAATCCCCAATTGTTACAAGCTGTACTGTGAGCAGAAAAACAAATCTATCAGGCTTCCTCATAACTGTGAAATCCACCCCTAAGGTTACTGGCATCAGGTATTCTATCTCCCCCTGCCTCATTAAGTTTCACACCACCACAACTTTGCATCATCTCTTTTCCCCTCCATCCCACAGATCTAACAGCCAGACAAGAACCAGTTTTGGACAAGCCACAGCATAGGGTATGTAGGTGCCAACTGGCAGGCCAGGAAGCATCTCCTAAGCAATGACTGAGCCATTGCTTTTCAGTCACTCAGGCAAACAACCAGAGATTTTATTCTCCCTCAGCTGAAGCTAATTAACATCAAGACACAAGTTTTCACAAAACTCATAGGAATTCAAGCGATCAAACTCAAAATTAGCTCTGCATAGCATCTTTTCCTTGGAAAACCAAGGCAGGAGGCTGAGCATGGCAGTTTTCAGCAGCCCAAAAGCTTAGAGCACAGGAAAGGGGGACTGAGGAAAGCAGACCATGCATCTTGCCAAAGACAGGAGTCTGGGATGGAGTATCCCATTTGCTTTGTGTAAAACCAAGTAATCCTGGCATGTAAATTGGTGATAGAACATACAATAGTCCCCTTCGCTTCAACAGCAGCATGAGAGGTTTGAAAACAAGCATTGCACTTCTATTCAAATCATGGAATGCAGTTATTTCATGGCAGAAACTGACAGCTAAAATGGGGAGATGGATGCAGAATTCCTTTTTTAGAAGGAATTTGTTTGCTACACATTTAACTCCTGAGTAACTTGAGAGTATACCTTTAATACTCTTCTATTGAAAAGGCAGAGACCTCATGACAAATGCTTAACATCAATAAAAAAGCTGTAAGCACCTGTTTTATTAAACTAGAGCAAAAGGGTGGATTTTACTATTCGTTCCAATTCCCCTACACACAAGGGAAGCTGGTTTAACTTTGTATTGACTGAGTACACTGAAAAAAATATGCCCCATTAAGCAAAGGAGAAAAACATGCTAAGAGAAAGCCAAACAAAAACCTCAAGCCAAAGTGCTCCTGTGACAATTCCAGTACTGCCATACAAGCATACAGAGACATTAAAATACCCGGCTTGGAGAGTAATATAGTAGCTGGGCTCTCAGTGTCTGTCTCCAGTATTTCTTCCAGTTCCACTCCGAACTGGATTACAAACACAGGAACAGCTCAGGGCTGTACTCACGTCAGTTGGGTCAGTTTGTACCCACAGCCTCACTCCATTACTTGCATCTCTTCCAAAGGACAGAGTAAGTCTTTTTAAGACTCTTGTTGGCCCATCCCACATTTACTCAGAATTTACTTTTTGTCCCTGGGAAAATGGACAGGAACTGAAACTTCTCCTAATACACACATTTAATACACACATCCTGTAGCCAAATTTTTGAAAATTGCTTTTCAACTCACTTTTTTCACCCTTTCTTCCTCCAAGGCTTTCAAATTGCCTCACCTAGCTCATAACATAAGCAGTTACTCCTCTGGGCTTGTACTGTGTGAACATGTGGTTGAAGGATTAAACACTCAGACCTAATCTTAAAACAAAATCCTCTATCTATTTTTACAAAACACTATATTTAATTATTTAAAGTTTCCTACATTTAGATGTTCTAGTCCAGGACTCAGTCTCTGCATTATCTGGTAATTCAAGAGTTCAACACACCTCGCTCCCCTGTTCCCATAATTACTTTGGTTTTGACAACGTTAACTACCAGAAGGGTAAAGACTGAAATAATCCATGAACCACTGTGTTGCTGCATGTGCCTGCAAAATCCAGGATGTGAGCCTTCTTTACGTTTGGATAACCACACATTCCTCAACAGAAGAAAGCTTTTCTTTACTCCTAAAACCCTACCTACCAGAATTACTACGAAGGGATAAAGAAAGAACTGCCATCAACCCTCTGATTCTACTGTAATACAAATCCCTTTGTGTATCAAACACACAGTGAAAAGATCTATTTACCCACCCAAGAAAAGGCAATTTGGAAGCACGAAAATTATCAAATTCTTTCTGTTTATTGACTGCCACATGACTAGAGGCCAATTTTAACGGTAAGACTTCTGGTAGCGTGCACGAGCACCAGGTCCTCCGAATTTCTTGGATTCGCAACGGCGAGGATCTGCAACAAGCAGAGTCCTATCATACTGGATTAGAATATCCTTGATCTCTTTCTTGGAAGCTTCATCAACATCTGTTTAAAAAAAAAAAAATCTTTAGTTTAAGCAGTTCCACACAGAACAAATCCATATTAATACTTTTTGCAATAAAACAACCAGAAGCCATACATTTCCACTTAAAGCTAATAAAACAATCAAAGTTACTTACATTTTTGATAGTAAGCCACCAAAGCTTTGGAAATAGCTTGACGGATAGCTGTTAAACAAAGATAAAAGATCAGTAAGGATTGCAAATCTATTTAAAATTTAAACACAAAGTGCCAGTTATCTGAGAAATGTGCTATTTTGTTCCCTGCCAAATTATCCTTTCTCTCCTTAATATCCCCTCCCACACAGTCCATGTGACCCTTACTTTGGCAAATCTGAAGAAATCTGTGCCAAGAGGCCACCCACAGTTCATTTGTCGATTTGACAGCTGCCAGCTAGCCAAGAAATTGCACAAGAGCTGTCTGATCACCTTCTCTTCCCAGCATTAATGTAGGTTCATCCTCTATCTACAAGCAGTCAACTTCAAAAATCTTTAGAAACACAGTTCTCTGAAACGTTTATACTTTTTAACAAAGATAAAATTGATTGTGTGTTGAAAGACTAAGGATGCAAAAGGGACAACAGGATGGTCTGAGCGCTAGAACATGGCAATACGAAAAACTAGCACAGTAACAGTAATCAGAACTCAAACCAGGAGAATGGGAGTTACTGTCAAGATGTTATTACACTTATCTGTCAAAATATTAACATCAGGATTTTGATGGAAATATGAATGTTCCAAAAAAACAAATGGTACTGAGTTTGGGCCTGAAATTTTCCTCCATTTTTTACGCAGCCTCAGCTCCACTTCATGAACTACATTCAAATTAAGAGCAGAACAAATCTATCTTTTGTAAAGATGAACTCTTAACAACAGCTAATGCAAATATATTCCCAACCTTCCCTGCAAGGGGAAACTGCCTAGCTTTGCTTACACTGGAAAGATACTTCTGAGCAACATGGATATATACAACCAAGGATATAATTTCTAATGCTAAACCCCTCCTAAAATCCTTGTGCTCAGCTGCATTTAAACTATCCTGTCACTGCACAATGTAAAGGTAGTTCCCGTGCATTTTGTCAAAACTTCATTTTGCTTCACTCAGCTTATTCTGTTACAGCTTTACACATAAAATGTAATCAATATGCCCTTAGGAGAAACTACATTTGCACAGTGGAGAAAGAACAGAACAGTGGCAAGTCACTATTCCATACATAAGCCTTTTAAATAGGTGGCTCCAGTGGGTCTGGCTGAGATGATTTTCCCATGACAGCTCTCATCTGGTTTGTGTTCTGGCTACAGCCGAGCAGTGCTCGCACAGCATCATACTGTGCCTACAAGATATCTCCAGCACCATTAGGCTAGCAGTGGCCAAGATCTTGGAGGAAACATAGCCAGGACAGCTGATATCCAAACTGACCAGAGGGATATTCCATACCAGAGGATGTCTGCTCAGAAGTAAATACAAAGGAAGAGCAACTGCTAGGTACTGAGGCCCCACTTCCTGAGAAGTGGCTGAACATTGCCTGCTGATGGAAGCCTTTAGTCCTCCTTTGCTTCAGTGCACAGCCTTTGCTTTTGCTTTATTAATCTGCATTTATCTTGACCCACAAGGTTTTTTCATCTTATTTTCTCCCCCTCCCCATCAGAGTAAGGAGAGGAGTGATAGAGCAGCTTGGTGGGCACCAGGAATTCAGCCAGTGTCAACTCACCACAGTGGCTTTACCCATTCCAGCCCACACCAGAAATCCCACCAAAAACCTTACCATAGATCTGTGCTACGTGGCCACCACCCTTCACACGGACTCTGATGTCAACACCAGCAAACCGTTCCTTCCCCAGGAGGAGGACAGGTTCAAGCAGCTGGGAAACGAAACACAAAGAAGATTCATTTGTAATGAGGATCAGAGCCTGTAGAAGCTTTACCAAATGTGATGTTATTGACTCTTCTGAAAAACAGAGCCTTGATTTTAAAAGCACACACCCAAGTCAAGTACACCTCCTGCAGAGTTCTTTGACATCTAATAGTGCTGCCATAAAACATATTTACTGAAGTCTTTAGTTTATTTAAGTCTCAAATACTTTAAAAGGAAAGCACGTGTACATGGGAATTAAGAACAAGGGAACAGTTTAACTAGAATGCCATAACTACATAAAAAAATAAGTCAAGTTCATTAGATCTGAAGACCTGAAGTAATTTATAAGTAGTTTTCTTTACTATGTTATATTTTATAGTTATCTAGACAATTTCAGATTCTGTCAGCATTGTTCATCAGCTGTTGTATAAAATCCTAAATAACATTTTTAAAAGGAGGGCTTTAAGTCACCCATTTTAGTTTAGAAAGTGGACAGGAAGTGCAGACCATACTTCACGTTAAATGAAACCTGTTAAGCAAAACCCCCCATCACAGAAATGCAGTTTACTGAAATTTCATAACAGCCATTTGTATTTTAGGTAAACAACGAAAAATTTGGTACTTTCAGTAGGACAAGCCACTTGTCTCCAGTGTGAACATCTATACACTATACATTACACGTATAAAGGGGAAGCAGGGCAGAGGCTGGGTGGATGCTTACTTTATATTGCAGAGTTCTGGGCTCAATCATTTCCAGAGGTCTTCCATTAACTTTAATGAGGCCATTCCCTCTCTTGCAGTGGGCAACAGCCGTTGCAGTTTTCTAAAAATCCAAATGTGTGTTAACACAGCGTTTCACTTTTGCACAAGCAGCAAAAACTTTAATTTCTTTTAAACAATCGAGAAGTCTTAGTCTTATGACCCAGACTAACATTATGAACTAAACGAAACAGTATCTCTCCCTACACCTCCAGGTATAACCACAGTATTAAAACAGAATCTTAATAGAAGTTTCAGTGTTTGCTTTACAGTTAAAAGATTAAGTTGTATACGAAGGAAAGACCCCTCCGTTCCACAATACGGTAGTTTTCTGGCTCATTTTCTCACAAAAGATTGGTACCATGAGATTCGAGACGCTGCATTCCATCTAACAGGGCGAACTTCACCTTCCCGCCGCCACTAACTCCCAACGTGCCCCTCGGACACCGGCAATGGTAAGCCAGGCCGCTGTGGACTAGGGCGACAGCGGAGACCACTCCAGAAGGCTCCGGTGAGAGCCCACCTAGGCCCACCCCCGAGGGGAGCAAACCCTTCCCCACAGCTCCGCAGCGCCCCAGGACACAGCGCGCTCCGACATCCACGGAGCGGGACACGTGGGCTGCCCGGCGGGACCGACCCGGCCGGCCCTCCCGCGGCCGAGCCCCGCCGCACGGCCCCGGCGAGGAGCTGCGGCCGAGACACGCCGAGCGCGAACGGCCCCAAGGCGCGGCCATGGCGGCCCGCACCATCTGCTCCTCTCTGCCGCGCCGGCCCGCGCCTCACCTTTCGTCCGAAGACCTGGACGCTCTGCAGGGGGCCCTTGGCCGGCATGGCTGCTCCTGCAAGAGAGAGGGAGCGGCGTGAGCGCGGGCGGGCGGGGGCGCGGGCGGCGCGGCCGGAGCGTCCCGACACTCACCCGTCCTCGGCGGCGGCTCCGCGGAAAGGCCGCACGGGGCTTCCCGGCCTCGGATCAGGGGCGCCGCGCCGCAAAGCACAACGCCATCGCTTCCGGCAGCGCGACACAGAGCACGGCCGGCTCCGCCCCGCCCGGCGCGCTTTGCGGCAGGGCCCGGGCCCGGCTCAGGCACGGCGGCGGCTCCGGGAGGCGCTTCGGGAGCCCCGGGAACACTGCCTGGGCAGCCCTGGGGACACTGCCTGGGCAGCCCTGGGGACACCTGCTGGACAGCCCTGGGGACACGTCCTGGGCAGCCTGCCGGAGCGACAGCGCCGGGGACACCGCAGCGCGCTCGCTGGGTCCCTGTCACAAAGCAGAACCTAGGTGGGATTCTGCTGTAAAGAGAACAAAATGATGCCACGCACGAAAGGCACACAGTTCCGCCTTGACATGCAGCAATACAAACTCCGTAGCTTTTATAATTTTAACTCTGGTAAACTGGAGAAGATGAGGCATTGAACCTGTATTCGCTTCTAGCACTGTACACTGACACACATTCAGAAAATGCCTTCTATCCACTTAAATACTCAGTGATGCTTATATTTAAGATCAGCTCAGAGTTCTCTTTAGATTTAATGCACTCAGGGAAACCCATGAAATTTACCTTCTCTCAGCTTTTTTCTTGTTTAATATCTGTCGTAAAGCATGGAATTTAAGTCACTTTCAGACTGAAAATATTTTACTTCTAATGCGATAGTATTTAGTATGCAAAATTTTCTAGAAGGACAAAAGGAGAATCTGTTGATGAAGCGAGGTCACGCTTCTTAGATATTTTAAATGATAGAGATTTAAATTACTGTGATGATTAGAAAGTTGACTGCTCAAATGAAACAATCAGTTCCTTTGTCTTTGGACAGGGTTTTAAATGCTGAGCATTAGTCATCAGTCATGTGAGGATTTAAACAAGCACTTAGCTTTATGCAATTTGAGTGATTAGTTCTGTTCAAGTGAATAGGACTGTACAGAACGTGTAAGATTTAGCACATCTCAAACCCTCAATTGTACAAAGCTTTAACATGTGATGCAAAAAGTGATTTATTTTTTTAAGGCTGCTTCCTAAGGAACAGTGTTTATGCAGTCACAAGTTATCATCCAGTCTTTCCCTGTCATCAGAGGAAGGGGAATGGTCACCTCCTTTTTGGCCAGTTTCAGTTCTTGAAGATGAGTGGAAATTTCAGAATCAATGTAGGTTTTACATATTTGTGAAAATAGGTGGCTCGGCATAAGACAGATCTTGAACTTGCGCAATGAAAGGAGCTGCAGGAGCTGAAATGTTAAGACTTTATAAAACCTTTATTTAGGTGAAAAAGAGAAAACATAATACCTAATTAACCTAGTTAGACAAAAAGGTTCAGCTAAGACTTGTGATCAACCCAAAGGTGAGCCATTAGTAATTCGGTTTTGTTGGGTGTATGGGGAACTTTTAAAGAAAAAGAAAGCAACTCTGAATCTATTTCCTGTGTGGGCATTATCTAAGGTCTGCTACTGAAGACCTGTGTTTTAATGGGAAGTATACCATTAAATAGGTATTTCTAACATATATATAACTTACATTTTAGGAGCATGCTTTCTTAGGTCCTTTAAAATTCATCCTCGTTTGGGTGTTTGTTGCTGCATTCTCTTCCTGGAAATGAAAAACAAGTGTCCTAGAGGAGCCTGTGTGAAAACCAGGGATATGCCTACATACATGTACCTTTCTGCTTTCTATTAGCAAAAGAAGACAATAACCAACATATAGTGATAAGTTTGCCTGGAAGATAAGGTTAAAGGCTTTGTGCTGCTTGTTCCCTTTGCTTTCTAGCATAAAAACAGGAATAAGGGCTAAGAGGTGGTAGGCTGTAACATTGTAAGAGTTAATTGGAACATGAATAGCACAAAACAAGCAAAAAAATTGCATCAGAATGGAAAAGAAACCCCTCAGGTAAAATACTATATTTTACAAAAAGGCACAGCACTAACAATATCCCTATTTAGTTTTACTGAGCGCAGCATACTTTAAAATGGTAATGTGTCTCAGATTTCAAAAGGAATACATGGTACGAATCTCCAAGCACAACCTACAAACTCTCATGTTCACTTCCTTTTTATTTGTGAAATAATGGCACCTGTGGAATGTAAGGCATTTGTTTGGTGGCCTTCTTTTTTTTTTTTTTTTTTTTTTTTTTGGTTAACCTGATTTTGCACCAGTGTGAGGCTTCTATAGGGAATAATCAGACCCAGAGAAATTAAGGCATGTTTGCTGGTAAAACACTCTTAGCAGAAAGAGCACCTCATTAAAAAGTGGCAGGTTTATACTTATCTTGATATAGGGCACTTTATTATTTCCTAATAGAAAGAGAACTATTTGGATTTTGCTGAAATGTAAGTACTTTATTTTGCAGTCATCTTGCATTCTACTAACAGATGATGTGTTGTGTATCTTTGCAGCAACAAGATTCTTACAACCACTAAATCTTTTACATGGGCATTTAGTGAGGCTTTGAGGGATTGAGTCTCAGTACCTGACCTCCTCCACTGGGGCTGCTTTGGCCTCATTGCAGGCTATGATGTAAGGTGCTGCTGTGACCCGCTCACCTCCCCCCGACCAGCCAATGCAGTGGTGCTCTCTCCGTTTTCTGGAAACAGCGAGGGTGTGGCAGCAGGATGTAGCACTGTAAGGAACGTCTCTGACAGCATCTCCAGTTGTTTTTTCACTTTGTGACAGGAGCACAAACCTTGTGTGTATAACATGGCTCCACAGGGAGGAGGGCTGGAAGGGAATGGCAGGAGGTGGACAAAGGTGACCTGAGCAGAGCCAGTGAGTTGGGCAGAGGAGACCAGCATTGAATCTTTCTTTGGAAATTTGCCAGTGCAGAGCATATGGAAAACTGCAGTACAGAACCTGTGTGTCAGTCCACTGTTCACCAACACTGTCAGGCTGATGCAGTGCAACCCATGAATTTAAATGTATACATATTTGTTACTTGAATGCTCACAATTTATTTGGCAACAGAGGAGTCAAATATATTGATGATTTTTGTGACTTAAGTGCTTGTGTGGGGTTTGTTTTTTCTGGGATTTTATGTAGTTTAGAATTTAAAACAGCAAGTGACTGGATTTCCATGTGAAATCATGATGTTGGTTCTCCACTCAAATCTTGTCATCTTTGAAATCAAATTCACATATAAGTTCAGAAGGTGAACATTCAAAGAGGACGGCATTTTAGCTTCCATTTAACATGGAATTATGTAGCTGCCAAGAGTGTAAGGCAACAAAGAATCAAGGTCAGTATGTTAACAAGGCCGGCTGTAATGTGGCTCTAAATTTCCTCATGTTTAAAAAGGAGAGAAAATGCTCTCAGTGGAACAACAATGGGAGAAATAGTGAGACTATCTTCCTCATGTATTATCTAAAACATCAATAGAAAGGTAAGAGCTATGGCAAAATACAATCAGTTACTTCTACATATATTGTCATAGGAAATAAAATTGTTGTGAAAGTAAAGGAACATTTAGGGGAAATACAAAGAAACATTCTTCTACATAGCCCAAAATCACACTTTAAAAGATCCATGCCTTCTACCAAAATGTCCCCATTTGCAATTGATTGTACTTTGTAGGATTTTGTGTGCAGAGTGGTTTTTTAGCAGAGTGGATAATTTTAGCCAGGGAACAGATTTGTTCGGATTTCATGCATAATAAACAGCAAATTCTCTGAAGTTTTTACTTCAGACAGCAAAAATCATCTCTTCAGAAGCCAGTGTTGGTCTTGTACAGTTTTGTATCTTTTGAAAATTAGTGGATTCCTTCACTAGGAAGTATGAAGTTTTTCAGGAAAGAAGATACTGATCCCTTTTTGATGGCAGATCTTATAATCTGAAAGGTCTGGGATACCAGAATATAGTTCTCATATTACAGTTTGCAACTGATGCATGTTTGATGATAAAGTGTAATTAGCTAATGGATCCCATTATTTCTGAGGCTTGCTTTTCACAGATCGTATTCATCCAGGCAGCAGCTGAAGAGTTTTCTAAACTCAATTAGTGCAAGAATGCTGTGGCCAATGGAAAAATGTTTGATGCATGCCAGAAAACAAATCTTCCAAGCTCTTGGAAATATGTTCTGAAAACAAATATGGATCACACAAGATTTTCATAGCAATAAATATTTTTTCCTAAAAATGTATTTAAAATCTAAAGCAAAATTTTTGGTTTAATTATCCTTCTCAAATGAAGTGCTGTAGCATAAGCTCTGGAACATAAGGATATGGGTTATCCTGATTGGTGCAAATACTGACTCCCATTTGCAGGTTAAAAATGTTAATGTTGTATTGAGATTGAAAACATGAGACAATTTGTAATGTAGAAATTGACACAGTGATAGGCTCATTCACACTGGAATTCAATGCATGTAAATAATTAGCAGTACAATAGTTTACTTAGAACCAGGCTTAGCATTGCTACTTGGGAAAAATTACAATTAATGATTGTCTTGACTTTCATTTTGAATGAATAGGCTAGGTCTTTCAGTACAATAAACAATAGAAATACAAAGCCCATCTTGTATCTGAGCATACAGACAAATATTAAGGCTCATTGTTTTAGCTCTGTTACCTGGCTTGTTGCTGAAATCTGAAAAAAGTTGTGACTTCAATTTGCAACATGCATCCTATTTACAACGGCTGGAAGTTTGTATAATCAGTTAACACACTAACTTTCCAGATGGGAAGTTAGGGCTCATTTTAGACTCTGTCTATATGATAGAGGCTAAAATTTAAGTATTTAGGATTTAGACTTGGAATATACAGTCGATACCTCTTGTAGCATACAAGGCTTTAGTGAAATCTGTTGACAGCAAATTAGAAATACTTAAAACTCTTCTCCTCTGCATTTACAGAAGCTGCTCTTAAGTATGTGTGCGTGAGCTCACACACTCACAGTTTTGTATGTCAACAGGAATCAAAGCTGCAAGAAGCTGACCTGGCAACAACCCAGTACCCCCAAGCTACACTAATAAGCAAAGAAGTAAATAGAATCATGTACATGAAACAATTTATTTTTTTAGAACAGAACGGCATCTCCAAGCTTCCTGCTGTATTTTGCTGCCCCTGGAGGCTGCTTCTCAGTTTAGTTCCCATTTTTAGAAGTTAACACAGCAGGGTCCAGTGGGATCCAGCTGCCCTCTCTCAACTCTTCTGCAGAAAGAGAAGTCCTGGGTCTTAACTTCTGCAGGGCTATTTGGATCCTTTCTACTTTCTTATATTAAAGAAATATGAGGAAGAGTGACTGTAGAAATAGACACCTATTTCACACTTAAAATACAGGCTTTTTGCTCCAGTTGGCTTAATTATGTTCAGATTGCAAATACAGTACTGCACTCCATGATCCATAGGTCTATACTTCTCTTTAAATCACACATTTGATGTAACACATACAGAAAGTTGTTGACTTCTGGTAGATAAAAAGGTGCAGTCATTGTTACTGACTACGGAAAAAGACTTAAATATGCACACATTTACTTTGCTGAAACATCAGTCATGGTTTAGAGCAGAAAGAGATAGGCTTCTGTGAAGTTATATTAATATCTACTGAGGTAATTTCTATTTCTGAGTTGAATGTTTGTTGTTTCAAGTGAAACATTTTCCATTGCCTGTGGTAAGAGAGCAGATTAGGCAGAAGTATCAGAGCTCATGGACTGTTGTGTACTTACTGACCTACCAGAGAACTGAGACATTTTCTTCAGAAACTGTTGCAGCTGGACTCTAAAAGAGAATGAACCCTTTTGGCAAGGCTTTGTAAGGGCGCCGGACAGAAAATCTTGTGTTTATGAAACAGAGAGAGCAGGCAGAAATGTAGTGACTGTTCAGCTGGTAGAATTAAGGGAAAATAATAACACATTTTATTCACACAGAGCCGAACACAGCTAGGTTATCTGGACTCTGCGTGCTGTCAGGAATCATGGAATTGTCAAACACAGCAGAATACCTGTCTGGTGTAGGATTGACAAAGTGGTTGTTACCAGTTACCAGCTGTAGCTCTTGAACTGAAACAATTCTCAATGCCTTGTTACGGGTTATTAGTTGATGCATTTTAAAGTAATCTATCCACCCTCACCCAGCCCTTTGTTCAGGGACCGCAGAGAAGAAGTCATAGAATCTGGTATCTCCAAATGACTCTTCTGTAGCTCATTCTTCCACTGTTCCCAAGAGAATGTAGCTCATAATATCTACACACTAGGAGATCTGCACAGTTCACAGAAACACAAACACATGCAGTATTACAACACACGTATTAAAGTGACTTTTTTTTTTACAAGATCAAAAACAGATTAAAAAAATGAAGGGCTGTGGGAAAGCTTTTATGGAATAAAAATGTCTGTGGAGGCTTGCTCATATGTGAGCCTGTGAATAACACTCAGGAGACTATAAACTTTAGACAAACCAGATGGTCAGACAGCAAACCAGATGCTTTTATTTATGAAGACAAAGTTCACATTTTGTAAGGTACTTTGTTCTTCTAGAGAAGGTTTCACACACAAAGTAAAAGAATTGTATATGTGTCTTATGATGATTGAATGGAACATTCATACAAATTAAGTCTCATCCACTTGTCCTTTGTTCTTTCAGTACCTGAAGGAAAGACCTGAAGTTGTGTCAGGGGAGGTTTAGGTTGGATATTAGAAAAAGGTTTTTCACCCAGAGTGTGGTTGGGCACTGGAACAGGCTGCCCAGGGAAGTGGCAGAGTCACTGTCCCTGGAGGAGTTTAGAAGAGGTGTAGGTGCAGCACTGGGAAATGTTTTAGTGTTGGATTTGGCAGTATTGAGTTTATAGTTGGACTCGATGCTCTTAAAAGTCCTTCCTGACGCAGACGATTCTGTGATTTTATGGTTGGTGCATCTGGTTTTACACATGAAAGACACTCTTGATGCAAGCTTACAAAGTCTTGTCAAATGAAGGAGTTTGGAGAGTAAGCTAAGTATAGAAATACAAACTCTGGTGATTTTATACCACACAAAAAATCATTGAGTAGATTGGAAGTTAATGCCAGATTTCAAAAATGTTTAAAATATATGGGAGATTTAGATGCCTAAATCTCAAAGGAATACAAAACCTCTGCCTTTAGTAACTTAGGAGCCTGAGTTCTCTTTGCAGAATGACATAGGTTCACAGTTTATATCTAATTGAAAGTTAGTTAGATTAAGCTTTTTAAAGTACCTCTTCCTTTTGTAATTACAACTTCTGTTCATTATCATTGGAAATCTTTGGAACATTTATTTTCCATTTAGCATGCTGTCTGTATCAAGGGGAGTAAACCTTTCTGTTCTACCAATTCCATTATTTTGAGGGGTTTGAAAGGAAACAGGTCAAGTATTTCACAGACACACCAGGGTTGTGCTTGGGACAAATACATCAGGGTATTAGGGGTTTAAAAAATATATTCTGCTGGATTTAAAGATGCTCTGAATTGTTATTCTTATACAAGCACTTTTCCTTTTTTTATTTTTAAGATTGGGGTTAAAAGCTCTTCAAGTCTGTTTATTATGCATTCTGGACTCAATTGCTAGTTGTTTATTTTAAGAGTTAAAGTATTTTGAAAAGAAGGTCCCATATAATCTCTACCATGAAATTCCATTCCATGGTCAGCAGCATTTTAGATAGGTAAGCCACAAACATAACTTTTCACAATCTTCTGTCATCCCAAAATCTTTTTAATGGTAATTACATATTTTTTCCTCTTCATATTGAGCTGATATAAATACTTTTTTGTCCATAGACAGCATCCAGTTTCAGATCTGTTGATGTTCAATTTGACTGCACTTGGTGTTTATACCTTTTTCACTAAAATCATAGAAAACTTGAAATTTTCTGTATTAATTTTTGAAATATCATTCATACAGTTCATACGTAACAGAAATAATATTAATAGTGCTTTAATAAAATACTAAAATGTGACACAGCAATTTACCATTTTGAACAAAATATTCTGCAGTTAGTTTTATGTCACGATCTTGACAGATATTTGCCTTTCAACAGCACAAAAACCATCATTTGTGCAAAAAGGAAAAGAGACCATCTGTGTGTGATCTCAGGCTGTGCATGCATGCATGAATTTGCTCTATGCAGTGATCAAGTCCTCTGAATACAAAGACTTAAACAAACTAACCTATAGTTGTGACTGAACGTGCACAGAGTCCTTGCCTTCAGCATCAGGAGCTGCAGTTTTAATTTAACAATTTCATTCAGTGCCTTTATTGATTGCTCACAATGAGGCCATTTGGAAACCGTAGCAACAAAAATCTTGCTTTATATAGAGCAATGTCAGTGCAGGCTTGCCTGCTTAGACGTCGAAATGCACATTTTATCTAAATTCTCCATGTTCCTGTTAATGTTTGTGAGTTTGGATTTCAAACTTGTTGGCATATGTCCCTGAGCAATGATGTGACAACTAGTCAATAGGTAGCTCTGGTCCAAACAACATAACACTACTCTAAAGAATGTATGCAGTTGTTCTTTCCCAAACGTCCAAAAGAAACAACCACTTTATGTGATGTTCTGAGAATGAAAAATTAATCTCAAAATGCATCTTCTTTCAGCTGTTCCTGCATAAACTCACCACAGGAAAGGCTGGGCAGATGGTTTCACTTGAGCTACACTATAAGGAGCAATTGATGATTTCACATGTGACTCTTGCATAACCATCTAGTGATCAGATCTCCAGTTCTAATCTGATCTAGATTTGAAATCAGTTCACTTAAAGTGACCTTTGCAAGTTCTGTCATCTGTCTGGAGTCCTGTAGAATGCTTTCTACTGAAGGCTTCCTCAAACACAACTGAAAACCATAGTCAATGATCTATTTAAGCATTTTCCACTCCACATATGTATTCCTTCCATCTCTTCCCTCCTTGCTGATTCTCTGCTTACCCTTTATCCCTTTGCCTCTCTTTGCTTTGTCACCGGGTTGTGACAAGCAGCCTGGAACAGACTCGGTGCTGATGGAAATGTGTGTGGGTGGCAGGAGGTGGGGAGGGTGAAGCTGGCTAGCGTGCAGCCCAACGTAGCTGTGAGTGTCCTTGTGGTATGGAGAGCAGGAGCACACCGGGTTGGCACTAATGCCAGCTGCCACAGGGGTGAATGCTAATGTTCCCATAGCTGTTCCATCACCACCAAGCAAGACCTCCTCAAACATAGTGGACAAACTACAGTGAAGTGTGGTTGTAGTAACTCAAATTTGTCACTACTTACCTGTACTAAAGAAAGAGTATAAATTGGCTGATTTGTATTACTGTCATGGACTCAAAAAGAGTGCTTGAAAAAATATTGCTATAAGCTTCAACATGGATCCCAAAAGCAATGGTTTTCAATGTGACTTTGTCGGGGAGCAGGAGGACTGGGGTAGCTCCTTGAGGTGGGAAGAGTCAGGAGCTGAGCATGACCCCAGCACAGGCAGTGCCTCACCAAATGGGCACCATCCTATGGGGTCTGAGCTGGGGGCTGGTGTTGTTGTCCATTTCACAATTTTATATTATTTTGGTTTTCCAACCATGGCTTGCTTTTGGTTTGTCTGTTTCTGAAAATCCTGCAAGCCCTGCACAACACCCACTTACCAAAATAAATACTTACTGGCTTGAACTGTTGACAGTTTAATATAAAAATATTGTGGATTGATTAACTCTTTGTGAGCTACAGCCCTTTTGAATTGTTCCATGTCTCCTTTGATAGCTGTTTGTGATGGCAGTTTGAGCAGCACTGCTCTAGCCAATAGTTTAAATTGTCAGCAAACTGCTTTGTTAATAAAAAAAGAAATTGACCTGGAAGTAAGCAGGCATCTTTCTTGAACATGAAACCACTTTTACTGAGATGCCTGCTGGCATTAAGATAACCAAAGAATTTATTTGTAGTGAAATTGTCTCTAGAGGCCTCCACCACCCTAAAGTGTTTGCTGTCCTTCTCTCCTTAGGCACACGCATCCGGCGTCACCCACAACCAAGAAGATTGAAAAGAAACAGGAACCTGCTAATTGTAGGTGGGGAGAAAAGCTGTGGGGCTGCCAAAGGCAGCTGGTAAAGGACAAGCTTTGAGAAACAGAGGTGGTCTGAGCCCTCACCTACACCCACCTTCACTGAATTCCACTCCCCATGAGAGTTTCGATTCCTTAATTTGCAAATTGTCATGGATGCTTATGAGCATTTTTTTTCCTTTTCCTGTGCTTCGTTCACAGAGGGTTATTTCTGCTGCCCGGGAGAGTGGAAGGAAGCCCCAGCTGCTGTGCTTCCCCTCCATCTTGCAGCCCTGACAGAACCCTGGCTGTGCCAGCTTGGCTTGCACACTGGGGGCTCCCTCTGCCATCCTGTAAAGAGATCGGGGGGATTCAGGTTCTTGCTTGTAACTCACTCCACAAGACTGAAACATGTGACTTTCTGTACCATCTATATCCACTTCTGGATTTAGGATGCTTTAGCCCACGTATTGAATGCTTTTCTTAAACACACAAACAAATATGTGTGTCTTGGTTTCAACACAGTAATGATCCAGCTTCACTAGTTTGCTGCTTTGTGGCACTCCAGCAGCACAGAGCAACTGTAAAGCCTGCTTAATTGAGCAATTAAACTTTATGACCCCTCTACATCCCTGAAGCAGTAAAAGGCAGACAGAGTGCACTGGGAAATCTTGCCTATCATTTGGAAAAACTAGGGAAGCACAAGCCTCCTCAAAGCAGTCCTCACCCCATGCAGAGGCACTGACCATCACCTCAGGTCCATCAGGGCTATGCTGGCAGCAGGGTGACCAGAGGACAGCCATGTGCAGAGATTAGGCAGAGCTTACCTTTGCAAAAATGCAGGCATAGCCCCTTCTTTAAAATGTGCTTTTCATTGTCTATAATGGAAGTCCACTAAAGATAATGTTGCTTTACATGTAAAAATTTCACCCTGATCTCATCAAATCCTTGGACTATGCATGAGCACAGAAGACCTGAAATCTGTGGTGATGTTTATAGTAACAAATCTTACTTTTCAGGAACACCACTGATGAAAAGATTATGCCTTGAATTCTAGTGACCTGTCTAGAAGAATAATTACTGCTAGCAGTCTCATTCTGTTAGTCTTTCTTGGAGAGTGTTGCAGTCATTATTTTCTATACAAAAACAACAGTAAGTCCAAGCACAGGAGGCAGGACCAGCAGCATTGCTGATCCCAGTATGTGCTCTGAGTCTACTCCTGACTCGCTGGCTGACCTTGAACCAAAGCCCTACATCTGAACAGATTTTCCTTTGGGAAAGCTGAGGTCTGGGTTTGAAGCTTGCATTTTAGACCTACCCCTTTTCTCTAGCTATTTGGTTGAAACAGTTCTTCCAGAGGCAGGGTGTTAAATATTCCAGGAAGGGGTTAAGTGGGTCTGGCTGTTTGATTCCCTCAGGAAATGGGAGCTACATTCTAGAGAAAGAAGGAACGTGGGCTGTGCATGGTTCTGAACTTGTCACAGAAAGGCTCAAGATGAAATACGTAGAGATTGTAACTGGAATATGACGTTACTGGTAATATGTTTGTCAGCAAAAGCCATCTCTAGGATGAAGAGCTTTTTATTCTTAAGCAGGAATATTTAGTTTAAGATTATGTAAGTAAAGAACCCACACAAAACCTGCTATTTGTTTTTCTCATTCCATTCACATTAAAAAATACACTTGTTCTGTTATAAAAGACTTGCTTTGCGCTTACTCTTAGAAGTGCAAGTAGCTGGAAATGTCCCTTTTAAATTTTGTGGCTGCTTAGTTACCACAGCTTCTTGCTATCCAAATAGACTCACTCTGTCAGGGCTGCGAGATGGGGAGAGATAAACACAAGGAGCAATTGTGGCTTCCTGTCACCAGCCCTGCTCAGAAAGCAAGAAAGCAATAGCAGATGAACCGTTGCTGCGGCAACAGTGGGAAGCTGTGGCCTCAAAGGGATAGGGGAGAAAAATATCCAACCAAATATCCTGAGAGCAGGATAAATTATGTCAAATAATGTGCTCTCTTCTAGTCCTACTTTGCTTAGTCAATAGTTTTAAGGCAGTCATTGCTCTGCCAGGAAATAGTCCATGTAGATATGCTTAGAAAGTACTGAGTTTGAGGTAGTACAGCGGGATGTTCTACATGCAAGACTTACTATGGTGGTAGCCAAATTAAAAATTATGTGGTATAATTATTTATCAGCTGTAATTGTTGCGTGAGTTTTGCCTAAATGTTATTGTCAGGTGTTGAGTTTTGTTACTTGACCATGTATTTTCCTTGTTTGTTCCGTTTTGTAAACTATGAGTAGAAAGAAACAAAGAAAATTAGCTGATGGGAGAGAAAACGAGAGAAATGGGAAAAAATTCCAGACCATAAAGTTGAAGGTCAAGAGCTCCAAAAAGAGGCAAGATCCAAAACATGAACAGCTTTCAAGCAAACTGGTCTTTCCATTCCCTCTGGTGGGATGTGGAGCAGGCAGATTTCCTACCAGAAACTGCAGCACTCGTTTCTGCAGTCGTAGGGCTTTGTAACAGGAGTTTAATCAGACACACTTTTGCAGAGGGAGGGAGATAACAGTGTTTGTTTGTTTGTTGTTTCTTTAACTTTCAGCAAGGTTGCATGGGGTGCAGCTAACTGCTGCTAGCAGGAGCTAAGCCCAGCCATGTTTCACACCAGAGGAAGGTTACACAATGCTGTGGGTGGCAGAGTATTTCTGGGAGGCCCACTTTGCTGCGGGCTTTGCTTGCATCACTTCCTGAAATACAGATTGACTGATGTGATATATTCTTACTTTTATTCATTTTGGTTTTTTTTTTCCTCAAACGACACTTTATACTTGCATGCTGTTTGCAGAGTTGTGTTTTGAAGAGAAGGTCATAAAGGCTCAAATCAAGGTGCACTCTATTTTAACATGAGTTCTCCCTGATTCCTCTGGTTTTTTCTCCGTTCTTCTGGCATCTCAGAATGGAAACTCTGCCAAAGCACTGAATAAAAAGGGAATTCTATTCTCTCCAATATTTATCATAATTTTAATTCACTTTACTTTGGGCTGTCCTCAACTTGTGCTTTCTTAATGTGCTACAGATTTCAGAGTTGACAGTGGGTAACTGTGAGAAGCCAACAGCTAATCAGCTTGCAGCTAGGGTTTTAACTCTCAGGAAAGTGTAGGAGGTAGTTTAGAATTTAAGTTGTTTTGTTGGGTTTTTTTCCATGGGAAAAAGATACCTCTTCTTTGTCCCTTGTGCATGGGAGAAATGTGCGAGAAGGGAGGTCTGTCGATTTCCTGCTTTCCTACTTAGCAAACCCATGACAGCCACTGTCAGTGTCCTACCCTTTAGCCTACTATTTACCACTCTGTGTATTTTTGATGAAATTATTAACAGAAGTGAATTTAAATATGATATATTGCACACTGAAATCCAATCTCTATCAGGACTACAGAGGAATGCAACTCTAGGAAATAGTGTGTTTAATTTGTTTGGTGTTTCTGCATAATATTATTTAATCAACAGCCATTTGTTTCATCGCATTAGTCTTGATTATGTTTTTCACTATGAATGTGGACTAGGCAACAAGTTCAGCTTTGAGAATTAGAAATTATTCTTTCTTGTGCTACAACAGGAAAGGGTATGGGATGACAAAATAGACATGGTTCATCACTCAAAATAGCTCATCAGCTGCATGGTATCCGTGCTCTTAACTGTAATGAAAATAAAAATGTACTCTTTCTGTAGTGGTTTCAATCAGTATATTTAACTTCTTATTTTCCACTCTTTTGTAGCTAATGAAACATCTCAGAATGCTTTTTCCAACAATAGGAAACAAAAAAAAATAGCAATTAACCCTTCCTCCCATATAAACTGCACTTGGATTGTCCTCTTTAATAGGCAACATTGTACTTACACTCCATGATTTTATCTCACCTAATTTTCTTAGCTTTTTTGAACTTCAAAGTCCAAAGTCTGCAGTTTAATTAATTCTGCATTGAAAAAAAGGAATTAATCTATTTGTTTCCAGTTTGGTCTCTCCTAATTTCATTTAATTCATCACCCTTATTGTAAGAAATAATTCTATTCACCTTTTTGATCCCAGCCAAGGTTTTTTTTGTAGGTCCCTAGCATATCTTTTTCATGTGCTTCTTTCAAATGTGAAAAACTTGATCCATATGGTGTCACCACACAGGAGCTGCCCAGTATCTGTTGCTTACTTCTAGAACATTCCTACCACTGCTTACCATATTCACATTTGGGTTGTGGTGGCACAGTCTTAAATTTTTTATTTAATTTGGCTTCTGATCATTGCAAATATTTCTAGCTGAATATCTGCTAGGTATTTTTTAGATTACCTTTAGAGATACATGCATCTCCCTGTGTCCTAAAGTGGACACCTGTCTTCCAGACATAGGTTTGTATTGCACACTGATGACCAGGTCCCAGATCTTACACTGCCTGCTCTGAAATGAGTATGCATCCAGAGGATGGAATAGTGACCTTCAGTTTAGGAAACAGTGGATCATTAACAGTCTTTCGGGCAGCAAAAACCTGTTTGAACCAAGTTAACCTGCTCTGAGCCTTGTGCTGCTCTGCTTAATAATGTGTCACTTTCACAAAGGCTATGAGACATTGGAAAACATAGCTGGTAGGCTATGATATGTATTAATTAAAATTATAACTTTAATTATTATGGCCTCTTATACCACCTTTGAGGCTTAGTTTGATGTAGTGAAAATTCCAGGTCTATAACAAGGCATCCTAAGCTGTATTCTGTTTTTTAATGCTTGTGGTCCTCATTGACCCCTACTGGACTTACTGCCTATAAAATGAAACTCTAAATAAGCAGCACCTGGGAAGGTCAAAGAATGACTGTTTGAAAGCCCTTGTTCAAATTTGCCAAGAAGCAGGGAGATGTTGCTGCAGCACTAGCAGAGGAATTTGTAAGAGGTAAGGAAGATTTGCTATAGCTGTGGAAAAGGCATGACTTTGCTTCTTCAGTATATTTTGTATCTGAAAGATCTTGATTCTATTTTTATCTTCTTCTGCAGATTAGATACCTGTTTACACTGAAAAGGGGTTTTGTTCCTACCTTAGCTCTTTGCCTATCGTGCACAATAACAGCTGCTAAAGAAAAGCATAGATTTCTTGCTGCTCTGCTCTGTAATTGTTGATGGAATCTTTCTTATTCCAATTAAAATGAAAACTCATGGGGCCATGGCAAATTTCCCATGCTTTACCAGAGCCTTGCTGAGACAGTTGTGTTCAGTTTGTTGTGTTGTGTGGGGGCTCGTTACTCAATACCTCTCAGTTTAAGTGAAAGCTCCTTTTGTCTGGGAACAAGAGCTGCTGGAATGCCAACACACAGCGCTGTCGTGTCCCACAGGAGCAGGTGCTGGGCTGCTCAGCCCCCAGCTTCCCTCTGCTTTAAATCAAGACCTGTTGAAATAAGCACACCTCTCTGACATGCTTCATCGCTCTGCGATTTCTGAACAAAACCCTTATCAACATGTCACTTTGCCTTTTAAAAATGCTGTGTTTCTTTCCAATAATGGAAGAATGGTTTTGTACAGCATCCCACGACCACAGTCTGCCTTATCTTTGCTGAAAAGGTGCAAGTTTCATCTGCAAAGTGCTCCCAAAAATAAACAAGCAAAAACCTGATAATATTTACAGCAGATTCTGCCACTGCATATCCACAGATGCAAACAGTTTATGGTGTATTAGAAATAACTTTTGCTTCCACTCGGTGTTGTGATGTCAAGTATCTTCCTTTCATAAAAATACTGACGTAGTTTCTTTTTCATCCAATCGGTCATTAGGAAAAGTGTGCTTTTGCACTTAAAAATATTCACCCAAATTTTGCTGTTCCAGAGATGTGAGTCCATGTTTTGATTGTAATTCTTTTTCTGCCAAGAAAATGAAGAGCAGGAGATAAAACTCTTACTTTGTCTTCTCTTTTAAACATCTATTGTGGTTTTCTACCTTGACCATGATGAGAGAAAAATAATTTATACATACTATCCACTACTTCCTGGATTGTATTTCATCTTTCCCTAAATCTGAACTATGCTTGTACAAGTTTGTTTACACCAATTGTTCAGCATTTTGTTCTATCATAATTTTTTATTTGTTTGTTAAGCTTTTAAAGCAGTATGGATTACTCAAAAAGACAGTGAAGCTAAATAAAGCTAATACTAAAACACTATTATTTGTGGTTTAGAGGGATATTTTAGATAGTCTGCATTTTGCAAAATCCCTGCACATGATAATTAATAATGAAGCTTTTTAAGAACATTCTCTGCTTCTTATAAAAGAAATAAAATAAGACATGGGAATCTTAAGCATAATAATATTATGGTTACAAACAATTAAAAATACTCCTCCCAATTTTGGTTGTTGAGATTTAACTTAAAACATTTAACATCTCATTCTGCTCCATACTTGCAGTTGTAGCTAAAATCCACCAATGAGTACAAGAAATTCTCCCTTGGTTTCATTGCAATATGGATGAGATCCTTTAGTATTAAATTATTCTGCAGTTTTGGAGAGAATCAAAATGAAACTACAAACAACTTCTTTAAAAGCTGTCTGCAGTTTTCGTGTTTCCAACAGATTGCTCAATTACACTGCAAGACCTGAGAGTTGTGTTTATCTTTATCTGAGTATATTGTGTCAGAGGTGACTTATATTTTTTTAAAATAAAATAAATTTTTTCTGACCTCTTCATATGCTAACATAACAGTAAGGAACAATTTCAGCACAAAAAAGCAAGAGATGTGAAGGATTTTTTATTTCTGAATGCTTTTACATTTCTGCATTCAGAGGACAGGAGTGGCAATGAAGTACTTTAACTACTTGGGAAAATAATACAAAAGAATTAACTATTCAATGACTTTAGAGATCATGATGGGGACAGCCTGGGCTATTTCTGAAGTTTTGGAGTTCCCTATTTGCTGTAAAGAGAAAGAGTGTGAGGCTATAGGTACTCAAAATAAGCAGATTTCACCAGCTTCAAAGGGTGATAGGTAAAGTCAGAGGGAAATAAATACGCTGGGAGACCAGAGGAGGAGAGTGCAAGCTACTGCTGTGCAAGGCTCTGTTACCCACCTGGGTTCAGAAGGAGAACACTAAAAACCCCAGCACGGCTGCAACAGCAAGTGAGAAAAACAGTGTTGGGGAGGGAGCAGCAGAAAGGCTGTGCCTGTAAGGAGTAAGCAGGAAATCCTTCTGTAATTGCACTAATGGTAAGAGGAAGGCTGAGAAAGCTTTGGTCTGCTGCGTTGAGGGGAGGAAATATCTAAATAGATGATGCTGAAAAGGCTGAAGTGTTTAATGCCTTTTTGCTGGAGAACTCTCTGCAGAGGACGTCTGCTAAATGTAGCCAACTAAAAGTTTGGCACCCCTTGCAAACCATTTCTTTATTTTAGGGGTCCCTGACCCCTTCCCAGGGCTCCCCCTGTGCTGCCCACAAGCCAGGATGCTATTTCAACCCCCTGGGACTACCAGTTCCTGCTCCAGTGACACTGCAGTGGTCTCCAGCTCCTCACAGCCCTGCCCTGCAGGAATACTTAAGATTAAAAATATATTACCATGTGGTTTCACTCTCTTTTCAGTAAATATGTGTAAATAAGGAAGGGAAATATCTACTGACCCCTGTAACAATGCAGATTAAATCTGTTCTCTTCCATGCTCCTTTCCAAAATATCTGTATCTGCCACCTGTTCCCTCTACATCCTGACTTCCATGCAAAATGACTTTGTTTTTCTAGCATGTCATTTCAATAAAGTTATTTGCTCTGCACATATCTGCAATGCTTGTTCAGCTCTTAGAAACTGCAAGTATTCTGCACATGACAGGTTGCATAATGTGGCTTGGTGAAAGAGAAATATGGTCAGTAAGTGCTTAACATAACCCTTTCATCTCTCTTCTTACCAGCAACTTGTCTCTGTGCAGTTTCCTTTTACAGGGTGATTTGTAAGTTCCTTTTGAGTAGCTTACATTTTATCTCTGGTTGGACATGAAATAACTCCACAAACTGCACTGGAGGGAACATGTTGTTCTAATATCACAGGCACAGCTGCTTGGGCAGAGGAGACTATTAACAATGAGGCATCCTGATAAACTAAGTAGATACCTGCAAAAAAAAGTTGCTACCTCATTAGAGATATTGTATCTTGCAGCACAGCTCTGTTTGAGAACCCATTTGGCTAGTGAAATATGAAATGAAAGGACAAACACTCAGATGATCCTTTTTAATCAGTTTAATTAAAAAGGAAGGTTAGTACTTTTACTTCCTTTCCTTTTAATCAAGCAAAAAGTATAATGTAATTTGTGTACCACAGGCAGCCAAAGTAGTAGGAAAAACCCTGCTGCACAGTTTTATCAGCTTAATCTTTTTTCTTCTGAATGTTATTTGGCATTTGCACTCAGAACTCAAATGGACAAAAATCCTTAGAAAAATATCCACTGCCAGATCAGCTGGCTGTGTCCTAGTTAAACTCTCTTTCCACTTTTAGGTTTGTATTGCCAATGAAAGATACCCAAACAAGACTATTCTTTGGTGGAAAGCTTGATTACAGGAGTGCCAATTGCTGTGACATTAAAGAGGGAACTGTGATTTGTTTGGGTTTTTTAGTGGAAAAGTACCCATCCCTCATCAAGTGCTGTTCTTGTTTAGCAAAGGTGACTGCAGTGGCAACTGTAGAAGAACTTCTGCAATCTCAGTTTTCTGTTAGCCCCAAGGCAGGGAAGAAGCCACTAGTACCAGTCCAGCTGCTTCTCAAGTTCTCTGAGTCTGCAGCTGAGTAAGAAGCACAAGCTGGAAGGATCGAGGATATTTATATTTCTTTAGCTGTTCTGAAAGGACTTCTCTTGCTTCCTTACCACGCTCCTTTCATATGATTTTTGACTGGCAGTCTTTCCCAACCCAGATTGTTGCTGCTCAAAATGTGTCTTTTCTAGATCCTCTTGCCCTCAAAAGAACTCAAACCAGTTAGCATTTTACTAACTTCTTCAAGTGTTTTTAAAAGTTATTTAATACAGACAAACTTTCTCATTTGAATCCCAAATGAAAATTAATGTGACAGTCTATTTGCCTTTGAAACTGTCTCCAGCATGGTGAATAGACAGCTCTAATAGAGGGAGACAGAATAACTGAGAAAATGTGGCTACCTCACATCTTTGTTTACTAAGAGAAAAAAGAAACCTGGAAATTACTAAAAAGAGAAATATGCTGTCCATGAGAAAACAGAATGGAACTGGAAGAAACCCCCATGTGCAGCTGTGGTACTGGTGTAGCTGCTCTGCCAGGGCTGCTTGGAGGGACAAGCCAGTAGAGATTACGTCCTTCCAGCAAAACATGTGGGAACCAAAAGCTGGAGCTGAGCAAGGGGAACACCTCTGTGCAGCAAATAGTGGGTGGCAGCCTTGTATGGATAAGAGCAGCAAAGAGCAGGGCCAAACCACATGAGATCAAATTGCCTTAATTTTTAAGCAATTAATTATATATTTGGGTGTTTTTTCGTGGGTCCAGAAGTTGTATGTGCTCCTATGAACTAAAAATTGCACATGTTTAATGAAGTCTCAGCATGCCTTCCATAGCACCTTAAAAGAACAAAGCCTATGTACAAAAGAATACTCAGAGAGCCAAGGTGTAAGGCCCATGAGGAAAAATGAGCTTTGCCTGCTACATTACTTAAATACTGAATCATTTCCAGTATCATGTGCCAGGTAATCATTCCAGTGCATGTAAGTTGTACCAGTGTGATCTGATACATCAAGAGGCAAGCAGGTTACATCTCTTGTCTTGATCTTATCAGAACACGAAACCCATGTCTCTTTTTTTTGTGTTCAGTGCATCATTTCCCAAAGTACTTTTCTTGTGTTTCCTTCCCAGATGAATTTTTCTGTTCATTGCCTACTAAATCCTCAATGCAATCTGCATGTCCCAGCATAAGTCCTTTAGATCACTATCTGCTGCCTGAGCATAAACCCAGAATTTGTTTAGCTGTTGTTCTAGCCTGAAGGCTTTTTCAGTCACAGAGAGAGCATTTTAGTTGCCTAACTTGGGAGCCTGATGCTATTTGAGAAGCTCTGGAGTATCTAAGCCACCCTTCAGGGCTCATAACAAAATCCATGGGAGACCTACACTGTTTTCAAGCGGCAGGTAGAGAGATGTAGGACCTTAAGTTCATGTGAAGTGATGTTTGGGTAACTGGGTAGATCCTCAATAGCTGATCATAAATATATTATTGTGGTGTGGAAGTTTCAGCTTGAATATAAACTAATATTCTCATGCCCATTATTTTTTCCTGGTGCTGTACATCTCTTCTTGCAGTCTGTTCTATGAAAAGCAATTAATAGGTAATTATGTTCTATCTCATCTCAAGCTCATGTAAAGGAAACTCAAACTCAGGAAGCTAGAATAATGTTCAGAATTACACTATTACAGTGATATTTAGACTTTAATTCAACTGCCAAGTTAGACGTATGCATCATTCAGTTTCTAAGCTTGGTTTTCAGTAGCCATAGAAACTGGAGAAGAGTGAAAATGGCATGACTTATTTCTTCTTTAGTTTACTGATCTTGAAAAGATTTCCTGAATCTGCAGTGCTGTATTATATTTAATCATAATTTTGTCCAATCTAATTTTATGTCAAAAACTGTATCTAACTTAAAAACATTATCAGGTACCTCATATTTTAGCATCTGGCATTAAAACTGCAGGAAAGGTTCAGTGTGATACAATTATTTTGTTTTATAACATTAAACCCAAAAATTGCTTCCCTTGGTGGCAGTACATCCTATAAGTAGATGTTTTCCTATACTGTGTTCCTACTTTATAGTTCTGCCATTTCTCACTGCTTGCTACATACCCTGCTTGGCTCCTGCTGAGAATGATGTTTGCAGGAGGAAACAGATGGTGAAGTACTGATGCTAGAAAAATACTTAGCTCCTCTAAGCTGTTCCTGTGGCCACTGAGGCTTATGGAAGTACTAGAACATATATAAAACCTTATGTAGTCTTCAAGCACGGCATTTTTGCAAATGCTGATCATTATAAAAATACCTTATAATCACAGAATAAGCTGAGTTGGAAGACACCCACAAGGATCATTGAGTCCAGCTCCTGGCTCTGCACAGGACCATCCCCAAGAGTCCCACTGTGTGCCTGAGAGTATTGTCCAAANATATTTTATATAAATATATAAATCTAGCTTTAAAAATAACCTTCTATATATTTGCTGGTGTGAGATGCCTCCACTTTCTGAAAGCCACTGGGATACATTACAAAGTCCTGTTCTGGTCCAGAAGCCAGATGTGAAACTCGAGGTTTGCAACTCATACTGGGCATAGGTGTGGCTGAGCTCAGCCCCTCTGCCCAGGCTGGTTTTGGGGCCCCTGATGCCAAGGGTGCAGCCTCGTCCTGCTTGTGGGTCCGACTCGTACAAAAGGACAAGGCAGTGCTGGCATGGCCAGCAGCAGCTCTCCTTGGCACAGGATAATCTTCCTTCCCTGCCACACCTCCCTGCACACGCAGCACGTAAACATACAGAAGAATACCCATGTGACAAACGGGACGAGCCATGCTAAGGGTGAGCAGTCCTCACTCCAGGAGCAGTGGGAGCCTCGTCAGCAGCACCTGTGGTGCCACCTGTGCACACCCAGCTTTCCTGTGGATGAACCCCTGGAGCTTGCACACTTCTAGCCTGCAAGTCTGAGCTGCTGTAACTAACTTGTGTGTGTGCAAGGGTATGACAGTATGGCCTCATGATCAGCCACCCCATGATTCATCCAGACCCCACTGTCTCACTCTATGTCAACCATCCAGTACCATGCTCAGTGAGAGGTCCTTGTCTCAATTCTCCTCATTAATCCATCTGCAGAAGCATATTTCCCTCTATGCTCTTGTGAGATTTGCAGTTTTCCAGCAATTTAGCTTTTCTTTGCACCAAGCCTTTAAACTTTCTGCAAATTAAAAAAAGAAGTATTTTCTTATGCTTCAACTGAGCCCTGTCCCAAGTGGTTTCCTGCTCAAGAGCTGACTACTATAATTAACCATTTAAATTATTCTTCTTGGGAAACAACACGATTCAAAAGATGTTCCTCAAACTGAAATTATGAACTTTCAACAATTCATGTTTTAGAAAAATTCTCTTGCATCCAGTAGTCCTTTGGATCTCCTCTTTTTGTGACTTTCTGAAAACTCAGTATAAATCCAGTAGCAGATATATATGAGTATTCAATTTCTGTGGTATAAATGACACTAAATCTGTTTCCTTTTATCCATGTAGCAAACAGAGAGGACTCTGTGTCAGATGAATTAATTTATTTAAGAAATGTGTGAACACCAACATCATGCATCAGCTTAAAAAATAGTGGTAGGCAGTGTAGTGCCTTGCCAAATGAAGGTATTCTGAGAGTCTGAAACAGAGTCCAACAGGGTCCAAACACAGTGCATCTCGTTTATTCAGTCTTCCAGACTGATATTTCCTTTCACCAGTTTGAATCTCTTCTTTCTCTGAATCCATATAACATTGTCCCAGGTTCTGTCTGACNCACCCACTGGGTGAAGAACCTTTCTCCCCTGACATATCTTCAGGGTCCTGTCACTGATGCCTTTTTTTTTTTTTTCTTCTATTAAGCTTCCTAGATGTACATGAAAATGTGGTCAGTATTTTTAGGAACAGACTTCTTTTGAAATAAAAAATTATTTCATTATTCAGTTATGGCTTTGGGGTGCCAATTGCCATATCCCATTACTCCTGGATTTACAAATTTAAATCATATTTAAAAAATGAGATATTAATCATACATATTCAAGTGTGTTATCTTAAATAATGTAAATAAGTTTTTAAATTAAATTTGGCCGTAAGTACCCAGGATTAAAAACCTCATTTTAAAAATAGATTTATATTAGATTTATAAATATATAAATATTNCATGATCAGCCACCCCATGATTCATCCAGACCCCACTGTCTCACTCTATGTCAACCATCCAGTACCATGCTCAGTGAGAGGTCCTTGTCTCAATTCTCCTCATTAATCCATCTGCAGAAGCATATTTCCCTCTATGCTCTTGTGAGATTTGCAGTTTTCCAGCAATTTAGCTTTTCTTTGCACCAAGCCTTTAAACTTTCTGCAAATTAAAAAAAGAAGTATTTTCTTATGCTTCAACTGAGCCCTGTCCCAAGTGGTTTCCTGCTCAAGAGCTGACTACTATAATTAACCATTTAAATTATTCTTCTTGGGAAACAACACGATTCAAAAGATGTTCCTCAAACTGAAATTATGAACTTTCAACAATTCATGTTTTAGAAAAATTCTCTTGCATCCAGTAGTCCTTTGGATCTCCTCTTTTTGTGACTTTCTGAAAACTCAGTATAAATCCAGTAGCAGATATATATGAGTATTCAATTTCTGTGGTATAAATGACACTAAATCTGTTTCCTTTTATCCATGTAGCAAACAGAGAGGACTCTGTGTCAGATGAATTAATTTATTTAAGAAATGTGTGAACACCAACATCATGCATCAGCTTAAAAAATAGTGGTAGGCAGTGTAGTGCCTTGCCAAATGAAGGTATTCTGAGAGTCTGAAACAGAGTCCAACAGGGTCCAAACACAGTGCATCTCGTTTATTCAGTCTTCCAGACTGATATTTCCTTTCACCAGTTTGAATCTCTTCTTTCTCTGAATCCATATAACATTGTCCCAGGTTCTGTCTGACTTGATTTGCTTTGTTTTGTTTTGTTTTTTGTTTTACATAGAGATGTGAGGGTCAACACCAGATTTTATCTCAATAACTTTAGTCACAGCATTAAAAAAAAAGGAAAGCATACCTTCATTGGAGGCTTTACTGTAAAGTGTTAGTTCACGGGAGAGTTTTCATTTTTAAACAACTGATACTTTATTTGAGTCATTCATGGAAGTATCCATCTGCACGTGCACACTGATCATGTTGTCTTGTGAATTTCTGGCTGCAATAGTGGGATCAGTTTTATTGCTGAAGAGACTTCTTTGACACTTGTTTTCCCATTGTTTCCTCCCAAATATCCCAGAACGCTAATTAACAGGAATAGGAGTAGCAAGCAAATATGATGGAGGAAAAAGCAGTCAAAGTAAAGCAACAAAAACATTTGCTCCAGTTGGTTTTGTTTGGGACGTGCAAATAAAAAAGCACACACTTTACAGTGAGACGTACACAGCTTGGCAGAGGTTTTATAGCTGAAATTACACTATTCCCTGGCTACGAAGAAATATCCTAAGCAAATCTCTTAAAAGTTCTTATTGCACCTTTTTGTATCAACATCAGTTTCCAGGACTGGAAAGGTATTGTATTAACATTTTTGCCAGTATTTACTGTGATACTTAGTTAAGTATCTTAATTAAGATACTTCTACCATATGGTCTGTTTTCCAACGCATATAGTGTTTTCCAACTTCTCTTTTTTGAATTAATATTATTTTCTGAGCATATAATTATTCTGGCCTCCAAAAAAGGATTCCACAATTTCCCTTGTTTAATGGGAATGACAAAATGTTGGAAGTATTTGAAGCCCAAGAAGCTCCTGGAAAGATTTATAGAAGTTAATGCTATAACTGCCCAGCCCTGGAGAGTTGCCACTTGGAAGGGCCCTGCTTAGACTTTGAACTTAATTTGTCAGCATCATGTCTTTAAAAAGTAATCTTCAGCACTTCGGTTGTCTCCCTGAAACTGTAACACCACTGCACCGGTAAACCAGGGCAGACCTGCATGAGTCCAGGATGCCAGAGGAATTTGTCACAAAGATATTCCTGAAGAACAGTGAAAACCTTCTACGCCATAAGCATCTCCTGTCACTCGCTTGCTGTGTGTTATTGGCATGAGGCAGTCAGTGAGCGAGGGCTTTGTGGTTCCTTTATGCCCCAATAATCCTGGCTACTAAAATAGCCCTTTTGAGATTGCTGGCATCTACACTAGCCTTTAAACTCTTTGCTATACACCAGCCCCAACAGGGTTCCAACCAGGAGAAAATAAAGTTGGCCTAAAGCCAATTTTGCACAGCCTGGGTGCCACACTGGGCACTCCCTTCACCACATGGAGGGTCTGAGCTTGCTTTTGTGCTGGAAAGTTTATGTAGAAATAGCAAGAATGTATTTTTACATAGTGAGCTTGCATTATTTTCTTTTTGCCCCAATTGAAAGTCTAGTGGTAAGGGACATCTGTGAAATACTGTGAATTATTACATAGTCCACATAGCCTATAGTATTTTTGGTGTAAGCTGCAGGTTGCTGAGTGAATGAAGGGGTCACAAATCTTCTTCCTGTCAAGAGACAACTGAATGTCTTCAGCTGAAAAGCACTACTGGTCAGCTGTCACTGGAGTAACACACTGCTTCATAAGAAATCCTTGGCAAATGTATTAATCTGTTTTGTGAGGAAAAACATCTGCATGTTGTGCAATCCACCAAACCTTATGCACGACGACACGTAACTTGATGTATAACTTTCTAGTACACTTAGAAGGGCTTCTAAGACAACCAGCCTTTGACTTATGCAGCTTAAGCCATCTACTCTAGACTGATCCATGGTCTAAAATAAATCATATCTGTGTCACAAGCTAAATATCTGGAGTCTGTTTCTCTCTTAGTAAAAACAAAATCTATTCTAGATGTGAAATGTTGATTTTTTTAGCAGCAAGTAAAAGCTGTAACCAGTCTTAATTTAACTGCCTCTGAATATTGACCAAATCATTTTACACAAAGATAGAAATTAATGCCTTACATTCTTGTAAGCTGAGATTTCTCTCATTTGAATTTTTAACACAGTATTTCAGATCTTCCCTAAAAAATACTTATGGAGTAAAATCCTGGTCCCAATTAATGTAATGGCAAACCTCCTACTGACATTTGGGGAGCAGAGATTTAACTCATAGCCTGAAAGCTGATAGTGACTTTAACTCACTGGGCTGAAACCTGAGATCCAGGAGGAAGGGTATACATTAAATAGATAATTAGTTTATTTCTAGCCTGTATGCTAACAAGCAAGTAATAATGCATGTTTGTATCATTTCCTATGACACAAGGAAAGTAACTACTCCCTACAAGTAATACAAAATGCAGCAAATATTTGTCCCACCCGATTTGTTCTATCTTCAGAAAGATAGCCTATATTCTGAAATATTTCATTGGCTTCCTGAACCAAGATCATAGTCACTGCTTTTAAGAAAAATAATTCCTTAGATTATACCAGTAGATAGTGCCCTTCATATTTATTGTGCAGAATTTTAAACCACACAAAATTAAGTGAGTTTTAGTTTTGTTTACTATATACACACACACTACTTAAAAAGATTTGCCTGCATTTGTGAATACTTACAGATTACTCCTTGAGTGCAAATTATATAATAATTGATCAGTTACCAGCTAATAATTAAATGAAAGATGAAAAAGATATTTCTGAGCAGTTTTAAATTTGACTGTAGATATATTGGGAGACATTCCATTATATTTATGAATATTACATGTGTCTTTCTGATGGTATGGTCTGTCAAAGCAGCAAGGAAACAAATAAGTTCCAGAGTTTTCCCAGATTCCCAAGTGCAATTAGCAACAAAAAAAGTAGATAGCCAGACACCTACAAGCACTTAGAGAAGAAATTTCCTGCAGTGAACTTCAAGGGCAGAGCCTATGTTGCAGGAAGGCAGAGCTTGGACACAGCACAGCCAGGCAAGTCGGGTGCATCTGATTTGCCAGCTCAGTGTCCTGGTAAATGAGGCTGTTAAGAAAGAGAGTTCAATTTTAGAAGCAGGGACGCCTCTTGTGCTGATGTGCAGCATGCGGTACATGAAGCAGGGCAGTCACAGGAACGTTGCCAGTGTCCTTTAGTTTCTCCACCAGACGAGCTTGGCAAAAGGAGCTCACAAACACCCAAAACAGAGGCATTGCCTTGTTATAGAGAAGATCTCTGCTCTGAAGCTAAGAAAAGTGAAGTCTTCAGAGGTATTTCCATCCAAAAAGCGGGGTCCAAGGAAGCGTTAGGCCTGTAGATCTTTCCAGTGAGACATCGGCTCATCTCACATTAACATTTTTCTCCCCAAGTGCTCTGTTCCTATGAATAAGTCATATTTTACTTGGGAGAAGCCTTTCTCAGCCACTGCTCTTACCTCCAGGGCTTGGCTGCTGAAGAACAGTCTCTGGCAGACATCAGATCCAGTCAGACCTGCTGCAGAATGGTGGCTGAGTGCCAGAGGAGCCAGGGCCAGGGGTGGGAGAATGCCGTGTCTCCACCAGGAGAGCGAAAGGAGGAGGGATGGAAGGTAAAGGGTGTGGGACAGGCTGGCAAGGCATCGCAGGGGTGGTTTATTTCTTTACCAGAAATTTTTGCTTTACCAGAAATAGCTGGCTTTGTGTGCTGTGCTCCTCTCAAGCCAGGATAAGAAGGCAGTGGTCATCCTGAAAAAAAAAAAAGAAGAAAAAAGGTCCAGATAGGTGAGCTGTACCAGAACAACAATTCTGTAATAAATATACACTAGTCCTCAGCTGATTACCATAGTAAACAGGATAGTGAGTGTTTAGATAACCCTGGTCTCTTTCTTCAACATTATGCTTTAAATGAGGTTTTCAGGGAAAGGAACTTTTCAAGTAGAACAACACTTCCTTGTTTAATCTTAATATTAAAATTAGCCATAGGAATTTGAGTTATGTCAAAACTTACTCCAGCCTTGAATGAAAATGGAAAACTAAGTTTTACTGCTGTTAAAACATCACAAATGAAATGGCAACCAAAGATGTTCAACGATAACAGAACAGTTAACTTTACTGTTAACTTCCATGGGTCAAGACATGCACATTAATTAAAGCACCTACTGGGACTTGCTTTTTAAACATCTTCTTTGACCAAGGAAGTTAACAGTAAAGTAGGTGCTTTAATTAATGTGCATGTCTTGACCCATGGAAGTTAACAGTAAAGTTAACAGCGAAAAAGACATTCCTCAATTTGCCATGCAATTTCCGGGTCTAGGGATGGACCAAGATCTATGGGCTAGAGCTAGTCAATCTGGTTGCCTTAGCAGATTTGCATTCAGTAGGTCTTGTCCTGTTGCAGCAACAAGTAAAGATTTACTGGGGGAAGCCACTTTAGGAAACTTCTGGATCTCCTACGCCACCTCTCCTTACCTGCCCTAATCACTCTTCTCGCCTCTTCACAGTACATACTCCCACAGCTGTTCCCTGCAAAGACCCTTTCAAATAAATCTGGCATATATTCAGCCCTGAATGCAAAGGCAGGCCATTGGTAATTGGTTCCTACTGGACAAAATATTTTATCTGAAATTACTTGTTTTCAGGAAAAAAAAAAAAAAAACCAACAAAACTTCTCCTGTAGCTACAGGAAACAACCTCTGCACTTGCTTGTCTTTTCTAGGTCTGGAAGCTGATAAGCTAATCTTTCTGCTTTCAGAATCTTCCACAACATGTCTGTGTGCTTTTCTGTTCACTTCCAAATGATCTCACTGTTTTCTCTCCACCTCATAATTAATCAGCAACTTCTAATCATTGTCTTTCTCTGAGCACACAAACACAGTCAATCAGTGATTTAATGTCACTGATTGAGCCTCATGAAAGGATTGCATAGAAAACATCTTCTACTGTGTTGCTTTTTACTTTACCTTCCAATAACTTCCTCTTAAGGAAGATCTTATGTCCCTTGCTATTCAGACACAAGCACACATAATGACGTATTACTATCTTTAGATTGTTATGGCCCAGCTGCATGCTGCTTTAATGACACACATGTAATTGCACTCAGTCAGGGTCACCAACCACTGCACTCTCAGAACTACTGCAAAGTCATTTGTTAGTCACTTGAAATTAGAGAAGCAAAGTACATGCTCCGGGTATCAGGGATGGTGTGAATATAGGTGTAGTGAATATAGGTCTTTGGGGCTGGGCACGAGAGCACCAAGTGGGATTCTGTTTGGGCAGCACACACAGAGTGTATTGATTTTCTAACACAGCACTGGAAAACAGTCCCAGCAGAGCTTGAGATTGTGAACTAAGCTGTAAAAGAAAGAAAAAGCTTTTTGAATATCCTTTACAATATTTAATTTACTCAAACAAATCAGTTAAATGGCATCATAGAGGGAAAGCATCACCTTCATATTTAAGGTGAGTTTACGAGCCAGGACATTCAGCTTCCATTACAATAATGTTTGTGATTTCAAACGAATAGCTGGAGTAATAGGAAAAAAATGTGTCAGACAGAATTTATAGAATGTAAAGCAGATAAGACCTTTATGTTAGCTTTTAAGTAGAAACATGTGATTCCAGCAGTACTGTTGATGTTAACACAGTCAAGGTTATGAACAAAGGATAGAATGAGTAAAATAGGTTTAGGGCGTGAATCACACCATTGAGTTCACGTTAAAAGGAAGCAGAGATGATATATTTATGATCATAATGTGCACTTCATGACTCACCCAAACTCAAAAAAAATAAAGTATGTGAATGATTAGGCAATGAAGATAGGTGTTAAGGAGGGAGGGACAATGGAAAGTATTATTAAGCTTATAAAAACAACTTGACCTATTCATTAATTTGAAGCTAATATGCTGCTCTTCCAATTATCCTAAAAATAAACAGAGGGTTTTTTTTTTCTGTGTGAAGGACAAGTCCAGCAATTTGGATGACAGTCAAATATGTTTGAATGGCAGGCTGCATAAAATGATTTAAGGCTTTATTTGGCACATACTTTTCATGTGAATCAGTATGCTTACATTTTATTATGATTCCTCACCTTCATGCTTGTAAGGCCATAAATCCCATCTTTATGGTTCAGAAACTGGATGAAGAGTGGCAGCTGTAACATCTAAAGCATCAAGCCTAACTTAGAGTGTGAAAGTTTTTTTCTACCAGATTATTCTGAGTATTACAGTTTCTGTTGATTTGGATTTTTTTTAAACTTTATTTTATGTATAACTTACAAATTGCCATCTTTAAAAGGTCAAATGCTTGAAAACCATGCAACAGTATATGGGTTATTGGTACTTCCAGCTCTAAATATTTCTTGGGTTTTTTCTGTTTAGAGCTGGAATTGTGGTTTTCACCATCTTCCTATTTCAAATTCCCATTGTCTGCCACCGGTCTGCATGGGGCAGGACTACTAAAGATCATTCTGGCCAAATGTAAGTATCCCAAATAGGACTCTCAGTTGTTGAGCTGGTTATCCAGGTTTCCATTCTAGTCAGAGGAGAGAAAGAAGGTCTTACAAGGTTCAAGCAGTTTCATCCAGAGGTAGGCATTTAAAAAGCCTGAGATAAATCACATCTCCAAGCACCTATTTCTTTCTTCTGTAGGGAAGAACCATGGGAAGCTGGCTCAGGGGTTCCTGTCTGAAGCCAGGAGAGATGAGTTCCACACAGAATGTCTGACCTGAGACTGAGTAAGTGGGCAAAAGGAACAGAGGGAGGGCACAGTAAACACATCTCGTGGTTACAGGGCATGGCTATGCAATAAGTATGGACTTGACAGGTCAAATTCACTTGCCTGTTTCTTCCAACATTTGAAAAACCAGGATAAGGATACTATGAGACAGACTGTCAGGAAGAAGGGAAGTGATAGAAACCCACATATGGAAATGCAGAGGAGAAGATATATGAAAGGTAGGCTGGGAAAAATGTGATGTGGAACAGAAAATGTAAGGCAAGATCTTATCTGGTTGTCACCATACAGGGGCTGATAGTTTCATGGGGTCTTGTCACCCCAGTCCCTTCAACAGACCTGCACAGACATAGCTGAAGGAATCACATAGCTAAGTATGGAGAGAGCAAGGTTGAATGGATCCATGTAGATAAGATCAGAGTTTCTCTGAACCAAAATTACACCTCTGGCTGTTAGGGTGTCTCGCTTGCACATCTCTACTCAGGGAGCCTGGGAATGGTACAGTTGAAGGTCCCAGGACTAGTGCTGTAAGAAATCTCTTTGATTTCTTCATAACCAAGAGAAACCAGAAATCACTCCTAAATACAGAAACATGCTTTTGGGAGATTTCTGAACCAATAACACCCAGATGCATGCCTTGGAAACATTTTTATCACTAGCTTGGAGATTATTTACTATAAGGCTTCCAAATGGCTTTTCAGGACACTTCTTCTTCTTGCACTTAGCTTTGACAATAGGCAGAACTGAAAAAAAATGTGGTGACTTGGCTTTTTCAAAATAGGTTTGGTGTTGTTTGTTGGCATGGGATTAAATATCTTCTTTGTGAAGCAGCATGCATATTGATGTCCAGAAGCAAGAAGCAAGAACGTGTTAAACCATAGCTGCCATATCCTTTGGAAATTATGAGCTTTGATTATACTTACATAGTCTTAAATTGACATGCTTAGAAGTCTCCAGCTTGCTGGTGAATTCAACAGACCACAATTGCGTTTCTGTTCCAGATATAATTTGGATTAAATCATCTGGACAAGATAGAAATTTACCACACAAAAAAAGAACCTAGCTGTATTCTGCAACACTAATCACACAGAATAACACCATGTCATTACAACACTTTGCTACATTTTCAAGGATCAGTATTTGCAAGAGTAATCACAGAAGAATAGGGACAAGAATAAATGTAATTTTTAATAAGCAACAATCTGGAATCTCTTTATCTAAAAACCTTACCTGGAAAGTATGAAAAAATCACTATCCTGGGATATTAGGCATAAAAAGATTAAAACTGAATTTATTTTATGAACATGAAATCCTTCTATGCATTTCAGTTTTTAAAAAAATTAATTGAAAACAGAAATGTCAACACTTTAGATAATGAGAGAAAAGGAATCCATTATACATAAAGTTTCACCTAGAGATCTAATTAGCATAAACTACTGATGAACTCAGCTGAACATCTTTTTTAAATGGCTGGTTTCTCCATTTAATATCACAATAATTATTAATATATTTTTATCATGGACTGACTTCTGTTCACTAAAGTAAAAATAATTAATCACTCCAGAGAAATATATCTTAATAAGTCACATTAACAAACAGTAGAGAACAGGGATGAGCTAGACAAAATTACTTTCTATGCTTCTTTTAGGAAAATAATACTACTACTCAGTAGCATTAGCAGGAATGACAACTACTCTGCTGATTCTCTGGCTTGAGAGCTAAGGGACTGGTTTTAGTCCTGGGCTAAGTGTTCCAGACATCACATGTAATCTTCTGCAAATTTTTGCAAAAGTGGCCTTTTATTTCTAATTCTTTGATTTCTGAGTAGTTGGCCTGAATTTCAGATCTCCTAGGTGCATACAGATCCTCTTGACTGGAATCAAAGTGCATAACAGTCTTAAAAAGGAGTTTTCAAGGTGTGTCAATTTGGTTAATCAGAAGTTAAACAACTCAAAGAAAATGAATGCTTGGAAATGTGGGCTCAGTGATGCTGAGCCCACATTTCCATTTCTTCTTTTGCAAAATGGACATAACATTTTCCATTAATTGCTTAACAAGAAGCTTGTCATAAAATTACTTCATCCTATATATTTTAATGTGAAAATATCAACTAAAAACGTGGCAGAGGAGTGATTTACAAACATTTTAGATAGGCAATTGCACATTGATTGCTGCATATGGAGACTTATTGCTTCCAGATTTTGGTGATAAAAACAAAGTATGTGTGAAAAATTACTGTAGGGCTCTGCTAAATTATTTATCCACAGTGTTTGAATACCGTTTCCCATAAAGGAGCAACAACATTGTCGGTCCTGTGACTACAGTACTGAAGGTGAAAGATAGCATCTTTGGAATGAAACTGGAGAAATATGACTCATCCTTTTTTGTCACTTGCCAAGCTTACCTTGACATTTATTTCTTTGCTAGAGTGCAGAACTTGTTTACATAAGTTTCCCCCATGCACATGCATCTGGATTTCCTCTGAACTGTCATCATCCTGCAGGGATATTCAATCTACCACCTCATGGAATTTTCTTTTCTAATGATGCTAAGTTAAATGGTACTGTGGGCCTGAATGTTGCCAGCATTCACGGCAGCCTCGTATTTTGAAAACTTCATACCCCAGTGGGAACTCTGCGACCTCACCCTGACTTGAGGGGATGAAATTAAAACTTAGATGTGAGCTGGTTCAGACCTATCTGGGGGGCAGCTTTGCATCTCAGGACAATCTCAAATGACAAAACACTGCTGAATTACTGAAAAAGTGGTGATTGTTTAATGTGGTATATAGGGTTTTATTATTGAGGTCATGTCAGTATGAGAAGTCATGTCATGTATTCCTGATTCGTTTCAATTCAAAGCAAAATGCATTTGTTTAAGCAAATCACTAGATTTTCTCTGTACAAAAAATACATACACAGTTAGGGATCACCTCTTTAGAGAAGGAGAGTAATTTTCTTAATTTCTCTTTTACTGCAGTTCAAGTGATGGTACAACCAAATCAAAACTTGGTTCAGATTAATATGGTAATGTACTGATACAAGCATAACCAGCTTTCACATTGTTTATGCCTTCTGAACACGCGTTCATGAGGGGTTTATATTTCTAACCAGGCAAGCATCTTAAATGTAGGTAGATTTGTGCAGATTTTACGGGCCAGGCAAACTACCCTGGTGCCACACAAATCAAGGCAATTCTATTCACCTTCACAGGCATTGTTGTGCAGTCACAAAGCAGTCACTATCACAATACTAGGGAAGCATGTCCATAGTCTAAAGGATACAGATCTCTAAAATGCATTCCATTTAGATATCTACCTGTATTCACAGGGATGTTTTTCACTTCTTCGCCAAGTACTTTTGCCTTGTGATCACACTGACAAACCAAACCCTTTTAGATTATTGCACATTATCAAAAAAATAAAATAGGTCATATTTCTCTCATTTAAACAGATCACAATTCTATGACAGAAGCATCTAGGCATTAAACAACATATCACATAATAACCTTTACTTCTTAATATGTTATGAGGACATCAGAAAAGTAACCCAATTTTTTCCCACAGTCTCTGTATTACTTAGCAAAACTATTTACTCCTACCTATTTCACATTTATAAAATGAAAGAGGCAAAAAAGTAAGAACTGTATCATTGCAAGAGCCATCTTCAGTGACAGTATCATCAGAGGCACACTGTATTTAGTTTAAGGACATCTGAAGCTGCTATAAGATATAATTTAACTGAGATAATTGTAGTCTGGATTGTATCTCCAGTTATTTGTTGTGTTTGGCAAAGATGACTATGTATTTTTAATTTCTCTGTTTTGTATACATCTGTTTGATTTTAATGTTTTCTGTAACTGACTACATAAGTTGCTCTTTATTTAGTGTTTTTGCTGTATGGCCATAAGCCAAACTACACAAATAAGTAAACAAATGAGCCCAGAGGGTTGTGTGAATATATGTTATCTGACAGTCCTTAGGGACCCATGCTCCAAAAGGGATATGAGGTTTTTTCCATTTTGTTTTGTTTTGTCTTTGTGAATAGTGGTACCAGGTTTCTTAATTCTGAACAGAACCACCCTCTTTGAAGAAAATTATATGCATAATTTGGATTAATTTTTTAATGTTTATCTAATGTTTAAACTTTGAGGAAGTTAACGGGGAATGATGAGGAGCTAGTTTAAGGTGTATTACTTCCTTAGAGTGGTACCAAATACTTTCTAGGTAAGGTTTGCTCCTATTTCTTTCTATGCTAAGCTTCTGCCAGAATCTATGGACTGTTTCTGATTTTTGTGTGTGAGAGCCTTCTCTCACTTTCAGCTAGGTGATCAGAAAAACATTACTGCTAGGGAACCAAAGAGATTAAGGACTAATTCTCATTTGCATTTCCTTCCAGCCATGATTAGGTCTCCATTATCACGTGGCCTTTTCCTTTACATAAAATGTTCAATGCCAGAAACTTGAAACATGTCAGAGTTCTGCCAACACTCTTTCTACATTACATCATTAAATTTTTCTATTCTGATTAATCTTTTAAGATGAAATAGTTCACTGTGTGAACTGATGTATCTTGATTTTTGGATATGGGATAAAACCAACTATTCCATAACTCTCTGGGTTTGGTTTGTACTCACTTAGGAAAACAGGAAAAAACAAATGGAGCTGGTGCATACTGTGAGGGAGACTCTCACACATGTGCCATGCAGTGCAATGCTCCCTCCAGGAGTGCCAGCTACTGGATCCAGTGAGAGACCTGTCTGTGAGAAATGGTCAGAACCCAGACAAGATAAAGCAATAACAACAACCAAAAAGTCAATTGTGCACATTTGTGCGTGCTGTTTTGCTCATATGCATTAGGTACACGTACTCTTACAGCAAAGGAAAGCTACTGTTTAAAATTATTCCTGTGTGCTGTGGAAGAGAGAACCAAATCAGACAGTGAGGAAAGCCCTTTTTCAGAGAGCCTGGTCACAGGATCCTTGACAAGGGATCCTCTTTGTTGCAACAGCACTAGACCAGGGTATATATTACATCACACAAGAGATTCTCTAACTTTGACTCAGCCAGCTCAAACAGAAATAAGTCAGAGTACTGTGGAGCAATAATTGCTAGCTGAAGCACTAATTGGAACGAATTGCCCTTAGGGGGGAAATTAAAAACAAAGGGATAAACTTCCCGTGATCTCTGCACTGCTGTATCCATTTACAACAGCAAGTTCTCTGACACAGTGGGCAGGAGCAGCGGTGGGCTCTGAATCAGCTATGAAATCTAACAGGTCGCAGCAGGAGCCAGGAGGCCACTCTTCAGGAGGGAGAGAACGAAACTGGCTTAAAGTCTTGTGTTGTTCTAGGGTTAAATAACTGAAGAAAAAAATATTAAACCTTTAGGCTTCTCATTCAATATAGAGACGATAAACAACCTGCCATAATAAAAGGACCTTTCCTGTGAAAGGAACATATTCTAGTAAAGCAAGAAACATTGTTTGGTTTCTTATGTTCCCTGGAGCAACTTGTAAAGCAACTCAGAAGTACACAGAGTATGACTTGTGGGGCTTAAATGTACCTGGGAACTTTAGGCAGTCAGCCTGCTACATTTCCATTTTGCTTTTTCAAAATCTATTTGAAAAATGTCGCTGGGTGTAGAATCACCCACTAGATCACTAGATCATGTAGAATCACTAGGTTGCCCATGGACAATGCATTCAATTTTTCTGGGAACAAGATAATTTTTTGTCTTATTTTCTGGGTCCTTTCTTGAATACATGCAAGTTTGTAATGACACTACATAGATAACTTAGCCTATGCTGAGTTCCTGTATGTATGCAGTGATAGTTCCCATCCTTGTTTGTTTACCCTGAACAGCAAAGAGTCAGCTACTGAAGTCAGTGTGATAATGTCTGAAAGAGAGTTCAATTTTGATATTTTTTTCCATTCTGAAATCTGTTATCCCAGCGGTGCTGCCACTGTTGCTGTTGGGCTCAGCCTTGGCCAGCAGCGGATCCATCTTGGAGCCAGCTGGAATTGGCTCTGTGGGACACAGGGGAAGCTTCTGGCAGCTTCTTACAGAATCCATCCAGTAGCCACCCTGCTACCAAAATCTTGCCATGCAAACCCAATACAAGGCCATACTGAGGACATATCACTGGTTTTACATTCTTACATAAACAACTGCTATGGCCATGACAGAGACAGGATACTGGACTGAATGGACTCTTTGGCCTTACCCAAACTCATTATTCCTCTTCTCCTATATTCTTCTGATGACTTCATTTTCTGCTTCATTGACTCAATCTCCAGTCCAGTAATCCCCATTATGTTCTTATAAAGGAAATTAGATATACAAATTATTCTTGACAATTCCGCAGGGGCTGCTGCTCCTTACTCCTTGCTTTGTTATCCTCTCAGGATGCATAGAGACAGGCTGGGATACCTCTTATTTGCATTTGCTTTTGATGAATCCTCATTTTTTCCTATGACAAAAGCCAGTAGACTTTTCTTTGCAATAATTCTTATTTAGCTTCTAGATTACAAGTGCTAAATTATTGTTTGAATAGCTATTGATTGAATAGCTAAATTCAGTAATGGTAGAGCTGTGGCCTTGGCATTTAGTGACCTGTTTGGGTTGTTTATCTGAAAATGATGGTGTATGAGATACACTGGAACACCTAAATTTTACAGCAGAAATGTGAACAGTGTCTTTGATCATGATGTATCAGAGCAGAGTTTGCTTCAGAAGAGAAAGTAACTAATGTTGCTACCATCTTTTAACCCATCCTTTGACCTCCATTTCACAGTTAGTTGCAGCACTTTAAAAAACACTGCATTCAGCCACTTTCCTAACTCTTGCAGAAGAGGCAAATCAGGAATCATAAGACACACACAGTACAACAATCACGGATTTAGTTCTGATTGAGGGGTCAGAACATTTAGTTCTGACTGTATGGAGACGCCAAATTCCACACTGCAAGTACCAGTGATACAACAAATTACTCCATTCATTGGTTACTGCTGACATGGCCTTCTTGCAACTCAATCATGTTCCTAGCTCAAATATATTTCAAAGACAATATTAGGTCTTCAAAGTCATCCTATTTACTGTTGTTTTGGTAACTATAAGATTTTTAGACATCTCTTGCCGCTGTTTTAAATAAGCAACATTTTTTATTGACTATGTATAACTTAACTTGCTAGTTTTTCAAAGAAGTCATGGTCAATGGGAGTTTATTTTAAAATTTTAAATAGGTTTTAATTCTCTGAAACTCTGGCTAGATCTGTGCAGCTTTCTTACCTATTTTTACCAGGGCTGTATGTGGGTGAGTATATGGCTTAACAAAATACAGGTGAAATGAATGAAATAATGCTAAAAATATGGTTTTATTCTATATTATTAAATTCTTTAAGCATAATGTATTCCTAAGACTAGGCCCATGAGAGAAATCTCAAGGTGCTTCTACCAAGAATCACAAATTGAGGTGATTAACATACCTTGCCACTTTTTTCTCTTTCATTATCATTTTTTCCTATTCTTATCTTGCGAAGTTAGATGCAGAACTTGTTTATATCAACATTGTTACTAATAGCTTGATGGTGCCATATAGTGTATTATCCTGACATAAGTTATAAATTGCTATACAAATAGTAAGAAAACCACATAATTCATCAGAATCTCCCAGATTCTGAATTGATCATTTTTCATTGTGTAGGTTTAATAAAATTGAAAAGTTTAAGTCTTTTCATTCAAAAGCAAAAATTGGCTGAAGGGAAAAATAATAAATATTTGTTCTGTAAGTTAATGATTAAATTTAAATGATTGCATTATAAAGTTATATATCCTTAGAATAACTTAATGAATCCCAGATGATTTTTAAATTAAAAAAAAAAAAAAAAAAAAAAAAANAGTCCCGGTATCAATTCATTTGAGGTTGATTAGCCAGTTCATTTAAACTTGTTTGTTGCTTTAGTTTTATTCAGTTTACCTGAAATTAGAAGTATACAATACAAAAAGCAGAACTGTCACCCTGTTTCTCTTTTGTTTGCGTCTGTTTTCTTTGTTGCTAGACAACATGTTATTTTTTAGTTGATTTCCCATAACTAAAAAAATACCACTATAGCAGATAATATGAGAGAAAGTAAAACAACATACTGTCTCTTTTGTCCTAATAATGTGAAGGTATTTGTCTGGATAAGGTCACAGTTGCTTCTTAGTATAAATTACTTAATTGTTTTCAGTAGGGCTGTCGTGTGAGCTCCAGGACTAGGCAGTCTAATCTAAAGCAGAACTCTCTGTCTTCGAAAGAATGTTTCTGGGGATGATCTTTGCAGGACAGACTACTAGGTCACCAGGGACTGGGCAGATTGGGTTTTATTAGTACTTTTTGTTTTGTCTTAGAAGAGAATGTGGATAATAAAGAAACATCATTTTACAGACATTGTTTTCTATGACCATATACTTTTAACTCTTTGTAATTTTAGGCAGAGAAAAGGCCACTGCCAAAAAAAAAGGTAGTCTTCACAATAGCTGAATACAGCAGTTGCAGGCATAATTAGTGAGATTTTTAATAACAGCCTGGTTTTTTTAGCCACAAAAAAAAGATTTTATGCCATTAATGTAATCGATGCGGTGGTAAATATCAGTAAATTTTTTAGGTGTATACTTCAGTGCTGCCTTTTCAATGGAAAAGAGGGAGAGTGGCACCCCATTAGTACCATCTAATGCAGCTGGAACCATGTTGTTGTGTACTCACAGGGCAGCTCCGTCCTCCTGGATAAAAATAAATTTCATTCCATCTAAGTCTGTATATGGATGGACAAGCCTGTGTGAGTGGCTTTGCAAAGAGCTCTCCCTCTGCATAAACACTCTCTCAAAGCCAAAGCTGGAGGCCAGATCAGTCAAGATATGTACTGGTTTAACAACAAATTGTACTTAAGATGTTGTTATAATTGACATATCTGTGGACAGTCAAACCCCTACTTTAAGCTGGCTTGTATCAACCAATAAACTCACAACTTTTGTGGGAAAACAAACCCTGGCCCTACCCAAATCTTGTTCCTCTGCACAGAGTTTATAGAAAACTATGCAGCAGGCTGCATTAGTTACAGCGCAAGCAAGGATTCTCTAGGAGGGAAGAAAAGGACTTGTACTCACGTGAACTCTGCATAAGATGCCTGTAATTCCTTGTGGGGGCTTTTGAGGTGACACAAACTGAGGTTATGTTGGAGATGGAGGTAGAATTATAACATAAATTTATATAAGTTTTAGGAGCACATTTAAAATTCTTAATTAATTTTTAAAATATCGCTATTAGCCAAATGCTTGCAATAGTCTAAAGATGAGCAAATGCCAGTACAGAAAGAGTAAATTTAGCATCCACAACTATGCTAAAAAAAAAGTTATCCAAAACATAAGGCACAAGGAAGGGTAATTTCAGGGTTGTTTTGTTGTTAGGAGTGGTTTTTTTCAGATTTTCCTCTGGAAAGATAGAATGATCCTCTTGGGGGAAAAAGAGGGCTCACTTAAAAGCTTTTCCCAGGGCAAGCCTTACACATATACAAACCTACACCTACAAGCACAGAGATGTAAACCCTGCACTGCCTCAGAGCCATTATGTCTGGCTCCAGCGGAAGAAGGCCTGTCAAAGGGGTCTTTCACTGGGCATGTAGGGAAAGCAGGAGCAGAAATAAATATTTGAATAAATGTTCAAAGCCACACTGCTTAGCACTGATTTTCAAGTAGCTTACTTCCAAATGCTTGTTGCATGTTTGCATTACGATGTTTTACTTTCTTTTCTCGTCTCTGTCTTGAATCATGTTCTGTCTTTCCCCTCTGCCTCCATTTATTTGGTCCTTACACCCCTCCAGCTTTTTTTTTGTAAACACCATAGTAAATTTTAATGTGGGAGCACTATGACTTCACTTTATTAAGCTTTTGGTGCTCAGCAATACTAGTATAAACATTTCTGGTTTTACATTTTTCTCTCAATTGTTTAACGTGCTGTCTGTTTAAACTAGACACCAGCAGGGTTGCAGTCCTTAGCAGGCAATCCCATTCCTCCAATGAGGATGCCTATTTTGTATGAAGCATGTGATGTTAGAAAGGTTTGTTAGTGTATACAACAATGAGACAGCTAGGATGCCATCTATGGTTTTTGTTGGAGCCTATTATCTTACACAGTAGCTACAACCTGATAAGTGTAATTTAAATGCCTCAAAGTTCTTCTTTAGTGTGGTGCAAGATATTTTAATATAGTCAACTCCTGTTGTTATCAGTAGGATGTACATCTCCTCTGTGCCCTACTCCTGGCATGATACATTAACAAGGAATTTATAGCTGCACTCTAAAAGAGCAAGAATTTCTGTATAGGCACTGCTGAATATATACTGGGATATCTTGTTTTTACCATGTTCCAGGGAAGAAAAGTTTGGCAAGTTTGCATACCTTGATGTACAGCTTCAAGAGCAAAAAAGGAATAATGTATAGCTGAAATGCCTCACCATCACTGAAAGGCTCTGAAAAGCTGCAGCAGCACATAAATTAAGAGCAACCCACCACTCCGTGCCAACTACGACTTAACTGGGAAACTATGCAATGATTAAACAATGAAATTAAACACATAGGACCTGGTACATTTAAATATTTAAATGCCACTTTTCATAACAAATCATACTAATGCATAACTGTGAGTCTGACCTTGCTTTAGGATGGCCTATGACACTGCAAGCAAGACAGATAACTTTGTGCATTCCTCTACATCTTCAGTTATGATCTGTGCTCTCTCATAAAGGTAGGGCTACCTACATGAGATCTTGATTATGAAATGTCTTTGTTTTTATATATTTATCAGGGATATGACAGTCATTTTTAAGTGAAAGGGATCTGCTTTCATATAAGCATAAATCTCAAGTAAATCCATTGACCTCAGTAATGCTACAGGAAAATGCAACTCTGGCTCCTTGAGGGCTGCTACTTAAAAGATTCTTCTTAATATTTTAACACTGCTCATATTACTTTATTGGATAACTCCATGGCTTTTTTCAGGGGAATTATCTCCCTACTTTATCTGCAATTCAGGTAAACTTTGCAGTGCAAAGTTCACTCAGATGTCCTTCAGGAAAGACGGTTCACAGGCAGGAGAAAACCTCCAGCAGAAGGAAACCTTTGAGCCAGCTGTGTAACAAAGAAAAATATTGCTATGTGTTTCCAACAGAAGTTCATACTTCAGGACGGGAAGGTCAATAGGAGTCTATTCAGATACACAGGGAGCAGGAGTTCTCAATCTTTTAGTGATTTTTTTTGTGTTAGCAAAGAGTGGGTTATAAGATGTTGGCCCCTCCTTATTTCCATGTCAAAACTGTATTAAAAGATGCATGTAAATACATTAAGTGCTTTCCTAAAATTAATTTCCCTTAAAAGCCATTGCATGATTGTAACAGCATTGTGCAGTCATTGAGTAACTTGCTACCATCTGTTTATGACACATCTACAGGGGAATTGGTAACAGCTAAGCTCACTTAACTAAGAGGTTAAAACAGCAAGAACAACAAGGTAACTTGGGGTCTAACTCTGGATAATAGCTCGAATTCAGATCAGCATTTTCCACAGATCTCAACTCCAGGTGCCAAGCAGAGCTAAACCAGACTTGCACTGTCACTGTCTTAGCCAAGGTTTTGTGTAGCAGGAGGGGGTGGGAAAAAGCTCAGGCTGGGACTATGCTGCTCTAAAGGTCACTCTGCCTTGCAGAGGGAGCCTGCAGCAATGTGAATTCCTGAGTCAAGATTGTCAGGAAATGCTGTTTAGCTGAAACTACCTTTGAAACCATGTAAAAAAAAAATCCGTGAAAATGGATCATTCTCACAGAAGTCCTTTATCACAGGGGCATTTTCTCTTGAAGCGAATTTATCTTGATGCAAGTTTTTTTTAACCAGATTTAATCCTAAAAACATAGAATTTGTGAAACAGACATGCAATAGCCCTTGGGGATTATTATTGTAGCCCCACCCTGACACCTGCACATCTTCTGTTTGTTCAGATATTGCCCCAGGGAAAACATTTGCCCCAGCATGCAAGCCTAAGAGTTTATAAGGATTTTCTATAATGTATGTTCTGCCTCCCAATTCCAACGTTTCTTTTAAATCCGTGTAAGTGTATACTAAGTGTGTGCTAAGGTCTACTGACACATCCAACATCATCTTCATCCTTCATTCTTTTTCAGTTATTCTTGTGGGGTGCTTTTATGTGTGTGCACATGCATATGTGTATCTAGTCTGCCATCCATCCCTCTCTCCCTCTCTCCCTTTCACGGGGACTGTTGGGCAGCAAGGGTAGCGGGGACATGTGTCAGTGTGGCTCAGGCTGTGGCCCTCTCACTCCTAGGCTGAGAGGTCATGTTCAAATCTCATTTCCTGATGCTGTTCAGATGCAAGTCTAAACAGTTAGTGGCTTCATCTGTCGAACAAGATATTGACCTGGGGCTTCTGGATGTCAAAGATTTCAGGGAATATTTTAGAAAGAAAGGGGAATAACCCCAATACCTTGGCCAACATCCCAGTTCTCAGCAGAACTAGCATCAGAACAGAGTGTGATTAATGCTAAGTACATAACGGCTGCCACATTTGCCTTTGCAAGCAGAAGGTCTCTTGCAAACAAGCTTTTTATTCTTTCTTTCTGATTCCAGTTAAAAATCAAAAATTTTCTTTAACTGCAGGACAAGCATTGTAAAATATGTTGGTGCTCTAGTGTTTTACAAAGATTATCTTGACTTATGAATATGTTTTCACTGCCAATTTTAAATTGGTGTAATTTAAATACTTTCAGATTTCCATTCCTCTTAAATAACACAGCAGTCTGTGGCTTGAACTTATTTTCTTTCTAAACTCAACACCACTGCTCTGATAATCTCTGTAAAGACAGAATGGTACTTACCGTTCAAAGATGGCATTTTGAGTACAATAATAAGCTTTTCTCATTCCTATTGCTCTTGAAATTTGATGTAGCTAATGCTGGAGAAGTTTAAGTGGCCAAGTTTAGTTTTATTTTCAGAATTATACTCTCTCCCAAGCTATGTGTTTAGAATCACTACGTTTTTGCTAGCAAGCACACAGGAGCTCAGACTGAGGCTCAGACAGTTCCCATACTGATCACATGTGCTTCAGACTTAGTACAGAGAGAAACTCCATTAGAAGCAAATGTTACCAAAAATGTATCTTAAGCTACACAAAAATTTCACTTTTCTAGGTGGTGACATTGGACTGTGGCAGCCATTTGGGGCAGTCAGCAGCAGCTGACAGCTCCTGGATGGGGAAAGGAATGCTCTCTGAGATCATGGAATATCCTGTATTGGAAGAGACCCACAAGGATCATCAGGTCAAACTCTTTAGCCCTGAATAGGACCACCCCAAGGGGTCACACCATGTGCCTGAGAGACTTTTCCAAATGCTTCTTGGATTTTGGCAGGCTTTGAGATCAGTGCCTGGCCCTCTGCTTGCCTTTGTAATAAAGCTGTAGACTGCTAGGAGGTTTCTTCTCAATCTCCTCTTCTCCAAGCTGAACAATACCCACTAGCTTTGTCCTTGCAGGAATTGATTTTCTAAAGAGTGGGAAATGAATAATTAAAATGGCAGAAACTTGCTCTCCCAAACTGTAGGCAGTATAGAGATGAAATATATCCACTTCTAAGATGCAGCCTTAGCTCTGCTCTGAGGCCAGCTTGGCCAGCTCTGCAGCCACCAGCAAGATGCAGTTGCATCTTGGAGAGAAACTATATGAGCATTGCAGTAAAATACTTGCTGTAACACCTCCTCTTTGCTATGGCAGAGCTCAGCTCCTCAGACAAGTGAGCAGGACACACTTGTAGCTGGCTGACCTTCAAGTACTCAGGGTGTTGGCATGAGGTCATTTACCCACTGTGGTTACTTCTGTCATTGCAGCTTGGCTAGACCAGGTGAACAGGCAGTGCTTCCCCAGGATGAGAGGCCCCAGCCTTCTGCACTACAACGCCTGGTGTGGCACTGCACCAGGGGGCTGTCAGTCCAAAATACCTTCTTTAGGTTTGTGGTGGGACTCATAGGGGAAATTCTTACATATCTACTTACACTTCCTATAATCTTCTCTTCTATTTTGCATTTTCTCTGTAAAGTCCATAATGCTTTTCATGTCAGGTTTCATTCTCTTCATTTATTTTTATAGAAATACAGGTGATATACAGGTCAACAGATGTTTTGGTATCAGTGATATATAACATCAGGGGGTTGTGTTGTTTTGGGTTTTCTTATTATTTGCATCATTTCAACATGAAAATTGTTGAATTTTCTTCCACATGACCAGGATTTGGACTTGATGATGCTGATGGGTCCCTTCCAATTCAGCATATTCTGTGATTCTGTTGAAAGCATAGAGAATAACTGCACTGGACAACAAATTAGTTTCTGAATGTTACTAGCATTTAAGTAACACCTACACTTCGTAAGGCAAAGCTACAGGGATTGTGAGACAAGTCGTGAGAAGTGGGGCTGAACGTTCACATGAGCCTTGACAGTCACCAGGAGAAGAGAGGTTATGGGAGACACCTTTTGGAGAGTTCAGCACCAGCCTCCAACTTGACATCCACTGAATGATGAGAGCTTTGATGAAGATAAAAGAGATGACACTGATGAAGGCTGTTACCTGGATTTTCAGTACCTATATGGAAGCTGGAAGACCTAAGGCATTTCTTCCAAGACTGCAAAGCTACCAGGTCTGCATATTGTGACCATGGGGCAATATAGGGTAAGTAACAGAGGAACACAATGAATTTGCTTCTCTTTGCCTCCCTGTGATTTAGAAGGAAATAATGTCACAAGTTTTCCAGCCACAGCCTCCTCCCTACTTTACCAATGGTAGAGAAAGAGCTAATTTTCCAGGGCTGGGAAAATGTGATTGAAACAGTGGGAACACATCATTACTGTGAACACAAATGGTTAGGAAGATCCATGATAAGTCTTCAGAACAAAACATTTTTCTCATTTGAAAAAAACCCAACTTTTTAAAAAAACTTTTAAAAAACCCCTATCTTTTTAAGCTTTTTTAAAGTCTTAAAGGGAGCACCTTCCTAGATTGGCACATGCACATTGGTGTTGTTGCCAGACTAACAACTATTTGAGGAACCACCTACTTTTCCTGTTCTTTGTGGAGCCACTGGGATGCAAAGGCAGATGTGAGCATAGCTTGAAGATTTTGCACTGCCTTGCAAAGTGACTGTTTAATGTGTATTTGTAGACTGATGCTGGAAACACTTCATAATTAGTCTGTGTCTAAGTAAGCCAAATATTTTTGTTGTGATATTTGAATGTTACATTTTACAGATGATTTGTAAAACAAAAAGGAAAATGTTACCAGGAAAGAGGGTAGGGACAAAAATATCTCTGCTGATTTTGAACTGCCAGACATAAAGGCAATTACCAGAGCAGACTGTGGAGATGTGCACCCAAAGGAGGCCTTAAGGGCATGCTTTGATATTATGTCAGAATCAGAGGAATGTCTGCTTTGTGCTAATTTGTGTCAGTGTAGTTGGCTTGCATATAGACTTTAAATGAACATGGATTTTAATAAACATCCCAGTTTTGAAAGCCTGAGTAAATAATCATCTACATAAGAAATCACAGCAAACAGACATTTCTATGAAGATTTTATCCATTAAGAAGACTCAAGGTGCTGACCATTCTTACATGGATCACAGATTGGAGTACCATTATCTTTAGTGTACAATGTGGTCAATATGCTGTGAGTACAAAGTGTACACACAAGTGAGAAGACCTAGTTTGGCCAGAGGATGTTATCATGTGGCAGAAGATGGCTGTAACCTAGACCATAAAAACATCCATACAGTACAGTAGAGCCTGGCAAGTAAGTTTTAGGTTCTTCTGTGTCCTTACACTTTATAATACAGTCTTTTGGTATTTGAAGGATGCAAACATCTTGTACGCTTCCTGAATCAGCTTCTAGTCCTTCTGCTCTCTTTTGAAAAGTTCATTTCTTAGCTTCTGCACATTCTTGACCAGATTAGAGGTTGTCCTCCTTTTTTCCTATTTTTTCTTTCTTCCAGGTAAGTTTCTATACTTGCTTTTCAAGCATAGCACAGGAAGGCCACTGAGAAATATCTGATGAGCAAAAAGAAAACCATAAATGAGAAAACTCTTTAAAGTTTTTCCATAAGGATATAATTAGAAGTATTTAATTTGCTTTAGAAGGCTCATTCAGGACAGTTCAGCAAATCCCAGTATTATGAACACATGAAGGACACGACCAAAGGACTGATGGATGTCAACAGTGATGAGATAACTGCCTATACTTGTGATTCTGACTGGTATTTGGCTTGTCAGGGTGCCAAAGGATGAGTGAAATAAATTGAAATGGATCAAGGACCTGTGCAATGGGATATTTCAGAGTGATAATACTGCCAGAATTTCATCATTATTCCTGGGGTTGTTTTGCAGCCAAGCTTATTGCTGATTGAAGTTCAGGGCTTCTTTCTTGAGAAAATCAAGGAGCTAGACTTTGAATGGCTTTTTGGGAACAAGGTATTTTTAAAACACTAGGAATTTTAATGGAAGAAAAGTAGGGCTTTGAGATGTAATTGCTGTGACTTTGGGCCATAGAGTTTAAGTCAATAACATGAACAGTCCTAATTATAGGAACATAGGCATAGTGTGTGAAGGATGAATCACTGATAATTAATGCAACATCCCAATGTGCACTAAAGGAAAAGGATTAAAAGGTAATTCATGTCAGCTAGTTTTATTAAATCAGCAAAAATTTGAGATTTTACCAATCAGACTTCAGACTGCAACGTGGAAGTAAATGCCAAACCAGGGGTAGTTCTACTGGTAAAAGGAGTGTGGCTAGACCTTACCAACCTCTATGTAACAGCAGCCACATCAGGTTTGCTAAATGTTAGCAGTCTTCATTGTTATTCTGACCTTACCTTTTAAAATATGCCCATCTTTACTACTCATCACCATACCATAGAAACTATAGTTATGCATGCAAACAGGCTGCTGACAATCAATTTGACAAGATATCTCTCTGCTTCTACTGTTTGTGGTCTACAATCCACAGACTCTGATACATTAATTCCCTCTATCAGAAAACCTGTCTTCATATCTCAGTTTATATAGACACTGCTCACACTCAGCCTACAGATCTCCTTCAACAGGGCTAATCAGAGAGAATTTTTTTCCTGACTTTCTTTAGGTCCCTGAATGCCTGCATGCCAAAGAGGTGGCTGGATTAATCTATTTCAGATGAGCTGGAAGCAAAATGCTTCCATTCTCAGACTGAAAAGTTCATGCTTGGGACAGCAGCAAATTATTCTGAAACACTACAAATTTATTAGAAGCATACTTAATGAAATACCAGGTTTTTAGATTATTATGATTCAATCTTCACAGTAACTTCTGTCATGTCTTATTTGCTTTGAAAAAAATGAAAGCAAGCATATACTTCAGTTCTTTAAAAGTGAATTTTTCCTGAATGTAAGACCTAGATTTGCTGTATATAGTATACACACCGCAGACAAATGAATGTCACATAGCAAAGTAAAGGGAAACACTGAAATTCTTCAGCTGCTTTCCATCATTCTAAATGCCAGCTTTAGCAGTGCTGAGATGTAGCTCATGGCCCAGATATGCAGTACTATTACACGCATTTTAATTAAAGGCAGTGGTCCTCATCCTGCTGGGGATTTGGTCACTGATGTAAAGTGGAGCAGGAACAGTCTCAGGAGGCAATCTTCGGTATCTAGAAGCTGCATCTCCAGCTGGGTTTTTATTCAGAAAAGTAGTAAAGCTGCAAAGTCCATGCTCTGATTGTCCTCACTCACTCTGCATTGGCTTGGTTTGCAGAGTGGGTTTGGTGCATATATAAGATATTCTTTCTGAGGGAAATGAAACTTTAACTTCCACTCCAAAAGTATACTTTTGGCACTGCCACCATAATTACAGCAGAAGGATTCTGAATCACATGTATTGTAGGCATCACCCACAATATAAACTTAGAAATAGTTCAACCATGACAGTAAATCTGATCTGTGGTAACATGCGGATATGTATATATCCCAGGGAAGTGATTGAGTCACTATGGAAGTGGCACTTAGGGACACGGTTTAGTGGTAGAGTTGGCCATGCTGGGTTAATGGTTAGACTAAAAGACCTTAGAAGTCTTTTCCAACCTAAATTATTGTATGATTCTATGGTTCTTTAAATGGAGGAATCAGTACCAGCCATTTCCAGCTGCTGATCTGCTCCTACTGCATTGAGCCATTGATGCAGATACGACCAACATACAGTAACATGCAGCCAACTACAGAATATTGAACTGGGAGTCAGATTCTCTAATGACACGTATTTCCAAAACAGATCCATAAAGCATGTGATCAACTGTAAAAGCAGTGGAAATACAAGGGCTGCAGCTAAAGCTGTGAATAACAATCATTTCTTTCAAGTGCTTCTCTGCAAGGTGAGTCTCCAGATTCTGCTTCCCTTACTCATATCAGTTGCAGGCCAACATGTAACTGAAAGAGCTTGATTCACTGTCCAGCCATGTACAGGCATGCACAGAAAGTGTAATGGGAATGTTTAAAATAATCCCATCAGAAGCCAAGACCTTTTATTCCACTTTGCACTTGCATTTTGTTCGTTTAAATAAGTGTGAAGAAGGAGATATTAATGCTGCCTGGCTTCAGGCACCCATCTTAGGGGAGCAGTCTCCTTGGACTCTATGGTCACTGGAAAGAGAAAGACCTTTCTGGAAGGCTACTGAACATCTGCCTTTGCTGAGTGAACTCAGACTGTGTAAACACTTTCTAACACAGAGCAACATAGAATCAAGCCTACTGTCAGTATAATTAGGATGTCTAAGATGTAAAAGCACATTAAAAGAGAGAATTAATGCCTTTTAGTGCATTAAAAATTACAGAAAATCAATTATTTTTGTACAGCATGAGATTGAAAATAAACATGGCTACGTCATGAGAAACCATGTGATTCTTAAATCTGATGCGATAATCCTAAAGCTTCATGATTATTTCCTTTTTAAACTACTTGATAAAAAGCAAACAGGAGAGTCCTTGCTTTAAAAAGAAAAGACCTGGCAAAGCTTCCAGCTAGAGCAAGGATAAGACATGATTACAATCTGTTTACTGGAACGTGATAAAGTCATCTGAAAAAACAAAAAGCACTGGAAACCTCACGTTTGCTTTGGATACGTATCCTAAACATGCTGTAAGATATAACATTACCTTTTTCATTTCCCTATTTAATGAAACAAATACAAAAATTATTTGAAATTATTGTGCCTTTTTTTTTTTTTATCCTGGGATAAACAAACATTACTATCAATAAATTCAGAAGATGCTACTGTGAGTGCAGTTTACTGTATTATGTATGTTGATGATAGAAAAAAAAATTGTTTGAAGAAAGTATCTGACAGAAAAAAGCAAATGGGGGTAATTCAGCAGGCAGGCTAATTCCCTTTACTTACACTTTCCAATGTACATTTTTAATTATGTAAGAACATCCCATTCTGAAAAACCCATCTCATGGCTGAAAATAACTAGTCTTACTAATACTTTATAAGTCTGTGGATGAACTGGTCACCGCCTAAATGACAAAGGCCAAAAGCTTTTTGGTTTTGAAAAGCCAAAAGCTGGCATACAGTCAAGTGGCACTTTGGCAGAAGTCCAGCTTCTGTCATACATACATACATACATACATATATATATGCAAGCTTTCCAGCCAGAAGCAGACAGGCCAAGGGAAAAAGGCTTCCATCCAGTTCTGCTGCACTTCACAAAAGCAATAGGTGCTACAGACAGAATTGTAGTTATATGCAGTTATTCGGTTGGATTAATAAAAATATCATAATTAAACTCCCAGCAGTCATTTCAGAGGCAGTGTGCAAATATGTACACAACTGCAGCAAAAGTTTTTATTATAATGACTAATACACATGCCAGAGAGCTAACCCATCTTCTTGCACCACCTTCAGCCCTACAGGTACTGATATGCCCAATTCCAGTTTATTACATCTTTTAATCCCCTTAAAAATTAAGGTTCCTACTTATATTGAAGTAGATGCCTTCATAAGTATATGCTTACTTAATTAGTATTCATGCAAGCATATGCATACCCACTAGGCCTTGGAGGTTCCAATGGGACTATTACATGATTGCACCTCATTATATTGATTAATATTGTGTGAAAACAAATGTTCCACAGATTTCTTTACAGTCCTCCTCTAACTTCACTAAAGTTAATTAATGCATTCCCTTCTAGGTATGACTATGCAATGACTAGCCAAGGAAGATGACTTTTGCCTCATGCAGCCAGCCATTGGGTGCTATGACCTTGGGAAGTGTACCCAGCTTCCAAAACAGGTGTCACAGCCAGCAGACAGAGGTCATTAGTTGTTGGCAGAGAGGGTATATACAAAAGATGTCCTAAGAACAAATACAGTGCCTTGAACTCTGTTCTCTGCCTTGCCTCAGTGTCTCTGTTATTGTTTTGGCTTCACTGTTCAGGATCCTGCTGTCATTCACCACCTGATCGTTTGTAGCTCTGTCCCAAGCCATCTGTCCTTGCTGTTGCTCTGTCTGCTCTTTCTCCTGGACTCACCTCATGAATTACACTCCCTCGTTTTCTGGCTCCATCTGAAGTTCAGCTATGCTCTTATCAAAGTGAATGCAAGCTTCCTGGTGCCAAACCCAACATCTAACCATAGGCCTACCTCACTCTGTTAGGCTAATGAGCATTATATGTCTCTGGTTCTTGATTTCAGATTGCCTTAATTATATCACCTGGCTCCTGCCTCCACCCAGACTCAACCCCGGGGCTTCACTGTGAGTCTTGTAACTCCCATGTCCCATCATAACAGTCTTCACAGACAGGTGCAGACAGACAGCAGCTTGTTTTGCTGTGCTCCAAGCTGGGCAGAAATGAGCCAGCTTTGGTCTCAAAGCTGTGCTCCTACATTACCTGAAAGGGAGAACTCTTTTATAACCAGACAAGGTATGTACCAGCTTGGATCAGACACAAACTGTATCCATCTCTGTCTATACTTGCTCACTTAGACATACTGTGCAAACCTGGACTAACTTTTAGGGTACAGATTAAATTTAGATACCAATTAGAGACACACTGTTCACATGTCTCAAAGGTTCACCCAGATGTTGAGCAGTATCCTCTGTGCCACACAGGTAAACAGAAATTTTCTGTGCAGGTTGGAGAGGACCAAGGCAGAAAGATTTCTACTAAGCTTTGTTAAAACTGGTTATAGTTTATCTGTGAATGTTATCTATGTTGACCATGCCATTCAGATGAAGCATAGCAATTACATTTCATTAATTTGGGTATCAAGCAAATTCTAGTCGGAAGCACACATTTTTGAACTGGTCTGAACCCACATGTGGTGGGTTGACCTTGGCTGGATACCAAGCTTGTCTATCACTCTCCCTTCTCAGCTGGACAGGGGAGAGAAAATAAGATGGAAAATTACTCATAGGTTGAGATAAGGCAGTTTATTAAAGCAAAAGTGAAAGTTTGTGTGTGTGCAAGCAAGACAAAAAAAAGATTTTATTCTCTACTTCCCATTGGTAAGTGATGCACTGAGAAGCAGGGCTTCAGCATGCATAGCGGTTGCTCCAAAAGGTAAATGTTGTAAATCATGAATGCTCTCCTCTTCCTCCTTCTTGTTTCCTTAGCTTTTATATCTGAGCTGACATCATGTGGTATGGAAGATCCCTTTGCTCAATTTAGGTCAGCTGGCCTAGTTGTGTCCGCTTCCAGCCTCTTCCCACCCCAGCCTACTGATGGAGGGCAGTGTTAGATAAAACAGCACTGATGCTGTGCCACCACTGCCCAGCAGTGGCCAGAACAGCAGGGTGGTATCAAGACCCTCCTAGCTGCCAATGCAGAGCTCAGCACTGTGAGGAGTGCTATGGGAAAATGAGCTGCATCTCAGCCAGACCCAATTGAATTAGGTGTCTCTTTGTTCCAGTAGAGTTAGTCTAGACTTCCTCAAAATCTGTATTTCTATAAGTGGAACACAAATCTCATTTCCAAAGTACTAGAATTTGAAGTTTAGGCCTTTATCCAGGGTAGTTACAGTAAGTTTACACCAGCTGATTATTTGATCCCATGTAACTTCCACACCAGCAGATGAAACATCAATAGATATAGAAGGTGCCAGAAAGATGTGCTTGAGCTACCTTAAAACTAACTGGTTTGGCTACTGGTAATAATATAAGCAGAGTTCAAGTGTAAGCAAAGTTAGGCTAGATTTAATTTAGACAACTGAAATTTTGTAGCTTAAGATGAGCTTTTTGCTTGCATAACTTGTACCAAACCAGGCAACACATACCTAACAAAGCCACTGTACACTGGAATCATTAAAGCAAATATTGAATCTAAAGGCTGCCTATTTTATGGCAGCTTTAAAAGCAAAGGAAGCATTTATTAACTTCTAAATTGTTTTTAATACCTGAGTACCTCAATGGGTCTGCTCATAAATACTGTACGATGTGAGCAAGGGCACAGTGGCAGGATTTGGCCATAAATGCTTTCATGCATGTGAGAGAGACAGAGATTTTTGTGCTTTTGTTTCTAGGTAACTGCCTGGTTTTGTTTAACTACGTTTTGATTATGGTAGGGACTTCATTAGACACTGTATGGGCAAATGACATCCTTTATATTATATTTAGCTTTATCTCTCTACTCATGAGGACCGCGTGGGATAATTGCTTCTTTGAAGGCTGATCCTCATCTCTTTATTAAAGCTAAAGCGTGAATCTGTGGGAACATTATATAGCAGGAGAATGAGATTCCTGCTCTGCTATAATATGTTTAACCTGAATAAATGGTCAGGCTGGAAATTGTCTGTGTGTTGTATAACCCCTTCATAAGTTAATGCATAATTAAATTACAGATTTTGGAACTTTTGGAAATCATTTACTTGCATAAGAAACTCCAATGGGATTCAGTGGGATATTATTGGGAGCTAATACAAAGTCACTAAAACAAGTAGGAGTTTCTAAACTGAGTCTTGACTGTTTTAAGTGAAAATAAATTAATACATCTAGACATTCTCTAGACAGAGCAAGTGTCTAATGTGACCTGTATGTATGACATACACAATTACTATTCTAGAGGAAATAGTCATTAAAACTATTCCATGCATTTGGGGTATAGAACAATACAATATATATTTTCCTTTGTGCTTACTGCTGCTGCAGAGAAGTGTGAGTGTTATACAAAGGTGATTGTACGCAGGATACAGTTGCAGGATATTTCTATTTTTTGTGGGGAACTGCATGGCATCTCTTTGAAAGTAAGAATTTTTGGAAATATGCAATGCAGAAAAGCAGTGACCTAAATTTTGAATTTTAGGGATTAGATTTTTTACAAAAAGAAGACACAGTAATTGTGCTTTAAGCCATTATTTTTTTACACTGTTTGCTTTTCTATAGTAGTTAAACCTCCTTTATAATCTTATCTAAATGCAAGTGATGAGGGAGTAGGACCAGATTCCTTTTCTTTTGAAGTAATTGTTTGCCATTTATTTTACTGGGAGTACCACAGTGATTTTGTAAAGAGCATAAGATTTAATATTATGTACAAATTCAAAATTATGCAAACTGCTTTTTTAAAATATGGGAGCCCACAGAATTGTAACACGGACATTTAGCACAGAAATCACTTTTCTGTTAGTGCAAGAATGTTTTTTTTCAGACCACTCTTAGCTCAGTCAAAATTCCCACTGCAAAAGAAGATGCAGCATTGGGTGCTGTATCTCTAGTAGACTATTATATCTTTATTAAGGCTTTAATTTAAATATTTTAGATCTTAAATTTTAAACAGTGGGAGTGGAAAGATTCTATTTAATGTGATCAAAATTCTTTATTCAGCTCTGGAGGTTCAAATACAAACTTAGGTCAGAAATGTAAAATTAAGAATTTTAAGGTATTTATCCCATGTAAAATCAAGATTCAGGTGCACAGCCAGGAACGTAAGAGGTTCCTATTATTTATTCTGCTTATCAGCCCACAGTCCTAAATTAGTTATCAAAATGTTAATAACAAAAATAATTAAAATAATTACATTTTAAAATTTTATCTTCCAACTATAATTGTATACACAAGTAGTTAATTTTACTGTTCTTAATCTAGTTGAAATAAGGCAATTTTTAGTCTATCTATCTATCTATCCGCCCATCTGTCTTAAAAGTGTAATGTAGAACTTTTCTAGGACCAGCCTTTACTTTCTTGAGCCAGTTCCAATAGAGGGAGAAAGGAACGAAATGCACATAACGAGAAATTAAGGAATGCTTAATAAAACCAAGCTAAGAGTCTGATCTCAGCACAATCAGTGTTTTAGATCTTTGTTAGTGCTTGAAGTAAAAGTATACTGTAACTGTTTCAGTCATAAAGAACTGTATAGTATATACACTACACCTGTGTGATATATACACTATACCACTGCTGTAACAGGGAAGTTATCATGACCCAAACACACCTGGGAGGAAGAGGCAGGTGGGCATGGGAGATGAAGAACAGCACTGCCTGGCTGTGTCAGGGGATGAGTTTCTGCTGGGGTCCTGGCTCACTTCATGCCACTGTTGCTGTACACTCAGGACTGAGTGTGTGCTAAGTGTGTCCCCTCAAGATTGTCAGTTTTTAAAATTAAGACTGCTAAGAATGAGAAAATTGTTCTTATAATTTAACATGAAAATGATCTAGCCCTCCACTCACTGCCATGTTTGCACAGAATCCTATCTGCTGGCTGCCATGTGGAAGGCAAAGAGAAAGTCACATGAAACAGATACATCACCTCCACAGAGAAGACAAAGACAGCTCACGCTTGCCTTACTCAAGTTAGCAGATTTATTTTCTACATGCCAGAATCCAGGTCCAAAGGACACCAAACCATTAAAGAAACCTTTCCAGACATGAAAAAATAATTATTTAATGGTTACAGCTAAAACTACAGGTGAGATTTCTTGTGATGGTTGAGCCTACATAATGTATTCCTGCTTCTGAGAAGAGTCATTCTGTCCTTCCTCAGGCCTGGTCACATACTCCCAGCTCTTTCAGAAGCTTCCTATCACCCTTTGATACATTTGTTCTGTTTGCTAGACGAGCAGAAAACTAGCTGAGCCAAGTAAATAGTCTGCTAGTGTAGCCAACTCATTCGGGTGTCAAATGAACACTAAAGCCTGGGAAAAGATTGGGAAGGGTATCTGTGCATCCAGAGGTGGGGAATGGGCAGTACAAAAAAAGGAGGACTGGACTTTTCTGTGTGAGTAACCTGCCTGAATGTCTTCATTATCTAGTGAAACCTTAGCCTAGGTCTCCAAGAAAATGCTGGAAGACATGTCTTTCTCTCAGGCAAAGAGAAGGTTGAGTCATATATACAAATTACTTAGGGAAATAAAATTGGCTAAAATCTAGAGGTTACGACCTTTTCCTCATCTTGCACTAAGTGGCTAAATAATGCTTTGGTGAAAAGAAGATGGTTTTGAGTTACATAAGCATCTACTAAAAGGGAAATTAATTTTACAGGTCCCTTCTCAAGTGTTTTGAGTTACCATGATGAATGGGGGAGTTGCAGGCCAGCACGCCAATCTTGGAACAGTTAGGAAATGCAATTTCATCAGATGGCGGTTGAAAGTCACAAGCCTATCAAACCAGAAGTCATTTAAGAAGATTTTAAAGCATACATCTCTGCATTTATGATATAGAGGTTAAAGTTTCTGGAGTATCTTAGTGTTACATTACTGGCTGCAGTAATTTTGCCTCAGATTATTGTCTCAGTTAAGTAACTCTTCTTTTGAACCTAGAAGATGAAGCAATTCAATTTCTTTATGGCGTTGTGCTAGGAAAAAATAGGAGGCCACCAAAGAAGAAGTAACTTCATGGTTTGGGATGAAGTTTGATCGGTTGAGCTACAGTGTGAGACATTACCTATAAAAGTAGCTTTCCATAGCAAAGGGCTTGTAACAAATATGGGGGAGAGAAAAACACATAGTGTTTATTAGGACAATGAACTAGTAGAAGAAGTGATTTCTGAGCAAGAAGACTTCTTTCAGTTGCTTCTTGCTATTGTATTCAGAGACACAGGTCTTTATGAATGTTCTTATAAATAAGTATTGCTGTACACTAGCAGCCAGTCCTCTTTCTTAAAAAACTCCTCATTTTAGTGGCTGTCTGAATAGACTAAAGGATGACATTATTTTTGCAGTGATGTAGGTGTGCCACTTCTGTCACTTCTGTACATTGCTAAGACTGATCATGATGTGAGTGTGCTGTTATGTCATAGGCTCACAAAAACAGAGCCTGTAGGCACCATGAGCAGCAAGCCATACTCCTAAATGCCCAAAATCCAAGCCAAGCCAATTGTTCAGCCACACATAGATTTTAGTATTTTTAATTTACAGAAATGACACATTCATATACCAAACCAAATATTTAAAAGGAAATTCATATGCTTTCTGGTAGCAGAAAGGCAGAAATGTGTCACAGATGTCAGTAACCCTTGAGTCTACGTACATTTGCATTGTGAGTGAGAAGCTAGAATAGGATGTCTTTCATTTCTATTTGTCCAAAGCATTCTCCTCCAGCCCTGGAAGTATGTTTCCCAGCTGTGATATGTTCAGAATGCAGCTCACAGGGAACAATTTGAATGCATTTCAGAGGGACAGGCCACTCCATTCCCCCTCAGTATTTAAATTGTATGTTTCAGCAGTAGGCTCCTTGACTCAAGCCATACATGACTGGGAAAGAAACTCTTTGCCTTCAGAAAGTTGAACAGAGGTTCATAAAAGCCACTATAAGGTTATGTGGCCTTTAAGACAGCAAAATAAATCAAAGATACTTGTTCTCAATATCAAGCAGACAAAATGGACAACTGTCACAGCAGTGTCTAACACTGTGTTTGCATCTATACATATGCAGTATTCCCAGGACTGCAAAGATTAGATAGAAACAGAGCACCTATATTTCTGTTACACAACATATGGCTCAGTTCTTTTTTTTCATGACTAGACAAAACTTAAATTTAATTGAAAGTAAGAATGATTTTATAAAGTCAAATTTATAAATAAGTATATTTTCCTATTTCTAAAGGACATAGTGTTGCTTTTTACTAGCCAAGACAACTATTTTTAGCTTAATCCATGTACTGTTGAAATTGTCTGTAGAACAAATGCTAGTTTAACAGATGGGTACACATAAAAATATGTGAAGGCATCTCTATGTGAATCAAAGTTTAAATGTTAGCTTGCATTGCCATTCAGGAATACAGAGACACCAATCTGTGTAAAGCCTATGGAAGATGCTGGGAGAATACACCATTGCAAATCCAGTTCAGAACTGCATAGTTTATAAATCTGTGCTCTGGTTGCTATGGTAGTTTTAGTTTTGGTTTTGGTGACTCAGGCTTCTGCAGCATCAAAAAGTAACCCACCTTGAAATATGGGGTTTCTGCATAAGAATCTTACTCAGAAGTGACTAAAGAGCAAGAAGTCTGCTTCTTATGTAGTTTACTTGAAAATTTTAATAGCAATTTGTGCATACTCCTCTTACCGCTTTTTTTCTGGGTAAGGATTGTACCAAAGATTTGACTGTTACATGTGTGGTTGTGTCACACAATTAGAGTACAGAATACACCAGATTTAAAGATAGAAATTACTATGACTATCAAGTAAAACAATGAAAGAAATGCCTTATTCTTATGATAAGTATCCCTGTCATGGATATGATAAAACACCTGTCATGGTGTTTTCATGTGAAAAGATACTTTTATATTTTGTTATAGTTTCTCTCACTTTACCATCCATGATTCTTTTGAGAATCTGTTAAATTTATTAGAAGGTTTTGTGTCAATATATATATATGCAATATTTGTCACTATCCTTCAAATTACCCTTTTTTCCCAGAGCTGGAATTGATGACACTAACTTAGATATATTAGTTTTCCGTCAATGGGGAGAGAAAAATGTTAAGACAAAATTTTTACAAGCCACACTGTGTGTAATGCTGTTCAAAATGACAGACAAGGCAGCAATTATCCATTTGGAGGTCAGAACAAAATTCTACATCCCAAAAGATGATGATTTTGGGTAGCGCAAAAGCTTCATCTGTGAATATCTGTTGTCTAGAAGCCTGTGTGAAACAGCTTTGAACAACGGTTGTAATGCTTTTAAGAAAAAATGGAAAACCAGAAAGCACACTGATAGCAATCTCATTGCTAAATCATTGTATTGATCAATTGAAGCCTGTTGTTTAATTACCTGGAAATATGTATACACATAGATGCTATCTCTGTAAAATGTTTACATGGTTATCTCTACAGAAAAGCAGTCCTACTGAATTCAGTGCTAATATTTGTATGTGGAAAATGACATACTTAATCACCTTTAGTGTTGTGTATATACATGCAAACGAAGGATTTAACAGCACACCTAGTGTGTTGGGTAGTCTGGTAGCAATACATCAAAAAAGCCTGATAAAACTAGGTCTAACTTAGTGTGTCCTTAAGTTGCACTCATAATGTAGCTCAAATGGTTAAGTGTCTCTTGTTACCATACTATGATTATTGTAAACACACATGCACACTTATGCAATTATCTAATTCACTCTTGTGATACTCTCTTGCAGTAGTGACTTTTTAGAATTCATTTCATACTCAGTTTTAATATGGTCTTCAAAGACAGTTTTAATATATTTTTGCTCTAACCCTCTGGACAAATGAATTTAACGCTCCATGCTTAGACAGATAATGGGAAAAGAATTTCATATTTCTACTGAAATTATTATTGGCATTTACATGTGTTTATCTCAATTAATACAGAATTAGAAGCTGTAGACTGTCTCATCTTCTCTCAGCTACACAGATTTTACAATGAAATGGAATGACATCAGACAGGGGGTAGAATGGCATTATGATGATGTAAAGAATATGGCCCGATATGACTTTGCTATTGAAATTACAAACATTTGTGGGAGATACGAGGTAGGAAAAAATTAGAAATTAAGAATATTATTATTAGTATTATTATTCCCATTTTCAAGTGTGAACACTTGCAGAGATTAGATGGTTTACATGAATGACAGCTCTACTTTTTGCTTAAGGAAGACCATATGCTTTGCTAGATTTAAGAACTACATATAATTTCCATCAGAGCACACAGCTACCTCCAAAAGACATTTATATTTAATGTATATGGAATATCTGAGTTTCAGCTGACTGTACAAATGAATTATATCTTGCCTGTAGTGTCTGCAAAAACCCTCAAACATAACTCCCCCAACCACGAGGTGCAATCCAAAAAAATTAAAAAGTCAAGGAAAATAATGTCAAGAATGTGGAACATAGAAATAGCTGCAGTGCATGGAAAAATATTTGACGAAGTTCTCTGAAAAGCTGGAGCTGAATCAGTGAAAAAACTTTCCTGGAAAGAAGAATAAAAGGAAAGTATGAGATCTAGTTTTTAAAACCAAACTAACTGTATGATACTTAAGAACAAAATTGAGGTGTAGAACCTCTGCATTTCACTTACAAGCCAAGAAGAGCAAGTTGGAGTTAAAAGAGGATCCATGACCAGAAAGAAAAAGCTGAGCTGGAAAATTGAAATCAAGCAGAGGAGGCTGGAGTTTTCTCATGAAAACTTAGAAACATGCTCCATGACATTGAAATTCCTGAGAGAGTGCATTTTGAACATGTGCCTATCGATTTGCCTAGAATTACTTTGTTGCTAATAAAGGACTCTATTTAAATATTGTTTGCTGAAATCAAACATTCTTCAGATATGAGGTTTCTTGAAGAGTCAAATTTTCAGACAGCCAACTGAGAGAAGCAGCATGATGGGGAGGTGGCTTGTAAAATATCTAAGACATTTGGGGCAGGAGAATGCAGCTTTTATCTTGCATTACCGTCTGGGTTATAGTTCTCAAGTCCTTAGGAAATGGCAGTGGGTTGAGTGTATCCCCAAGGGAGTTTGCTCACAAGGACAAGACCACAGCAAGAGGCTGGAACCTGCACAAATTCCCTCCTTAGACATGAGTTGGGTGATGCAGCCAAGGCTGGTAACTGTGCATGCCATGCTGATGTACCCATGCTATGCCAAAGCACAACTAAATCACTCGTGTGAGTAATAAACACTGCAAAGACTGCTTTTGAATTTTTGCAGTCAGCCATAGTTTCAAACCCAGGAATCTAAAATGTACCCCTGGATAGTCACACAGGCTGCCAACGGGAAGGTATAAATTAGGTGCCAGGTAATCTTTCATCCACCTACTTAGACTGGAAATCTTTCTCTGGCAAATCTTTCATCTTGACTACCAGATGTTGTCTTTTGTTCTCAATCACATTACGCCTGCAAATTGTCAGTGCATGTATCTCATGCACTGCTGTATGAGTAAGTCTGATGGATATTATGCAAATATCTCCAGATGAAAATCTGCTCTGAAAGACATTAAGAACAGCACGTTGCTGCAGGTACCTTGCAACTACTAGTTCTTGTGAAAAGTCACTGACATCTTTACCAATATAAAGGGAAATAAGAGCCTGAGTCGGCTGCACGATTGCCCACCATAAGAAGGAGACATTATAATTAGAAAAGCACAAATCATGCAAGATTTGAAGTGTATGAGGTTTGGTGACCCTCTCAAACTATATTTTGTTTCCTATAATTAGTTGAAAAGAAAACTTATTTTCCAGTAAATTCAAAACCACATTTTATCCCCAGAGATTATTCCATTTAAAGCAAAACACATATTGCTTTTAGCTAAAGAAAACATGCTGTGCATAGAAAAACTTTATTATCTCTTATAGCTTGGTTCCTAGAAGTTGCAACTCTGAACAAAAACATTTTAGTCTTTGTATCTTCAGATGCTGCTTGATTTGTAACTACTTGTTTTCTCCCAAGAGAAAGGATGGCTGTGCTACCTCCCAGGTTTTGACATCATGGAAATGAACTGTAAGTGAAATAGACAATAAGCACAGGGCTTTGTCCACTGCCATGTAGAATGACAGAATCACAGAACGTTATGGGGTTGGAATGGATCTTAAAAACCTAATCCCAATCCCGTGCCATGGGCAGTGACACCTCCCCCTAGACCAGGCCTAGACTTGGTCATGGCCTTATCCAAACTGGCTTTGATCACTGCCAGGGCTGGGGCATCCACAACCTCCCTGGGCAACCTGTTCCAGTGTCTCACCACACTCACAATAAAGAATTTTTTACAAAAATACCTAGACTAATTTTTGCCCATTACTCCTGGTTCTATCGCTACAGATCCTGACAAGGAATCCCTCTCCAGCTTCCCTGGAGGCCCTGAAGTGTAGAGGCAGATGGAAGTTGGTGCTTTTGTACACCAAGCTGGTCCGGGGTGGTCATGTCTAACCCCCCAAAACGAAGGACCCTCAAGCAAGTTGCCCGATTTATTTCCCTTTTCCCAGTCAAGTGGCTGCATGTGCCCCGTTTGCCAACATAGGCAGAAACACTGACAGAAGTCGCAGGCGGGAACGGGCAGCGCCTTTAGCGAAGCCGCACTCCCGCTCCCAATTCCCAATTCCCACTCACACTCACACTCCCAATCCTATTCCCATTCCCATTCCTTACTCCCCACTCCCAATTCCCAATTCCCAATTCCCCATTCCCCATTCCCCGCCCCCCTCTCCCCACTCGCCCGGCCCCGCCCC
>VXAX01001324.1:3058377-3185852 GCA_013399835.1 Leptocoma aspasia | reverse complement strand
CGGCCGGGTCCCCCCCCCCCGCCGGAGGAGGAGGAGGTGGAGGAGGAAGGGGCCGGAGGCGGCTCCACTCCCTCCGCTGGGGGGTGTCGGGGCGGGGAGGTGGCGGCAGGGTCAGCCTGGGACCGGCCGGGGGCCGCGGGCTGAGCCCCGGGCCGGCGGGGCTGCAGGGGCGGGAAGCTGCACCCCCTCCCCGCGGGCAGGGCGTCGGAAGGGGCGGATGGGCCTTTCCTCCGGCGGGAAGGAGGTGCCGCTGACCCTCTTTCGTTTTCCCCTCTTGGCAGCGCTTCCCTCGGAGGGCCGGGGGGAGCGGGCCCTGCCCCGGGTGGGCTGAGGGGGCAGGAGGCAGGTGCCCCCCGGCGTGGGAGGGTGACCGCAGGTGAGAGAAGCGGGCCGCCCTCGGGGGGCGCTTCTGCCGCCGCCCCTTGCCCGGGATCCCGGTAGTAGTTCCCTCTTCCCTCGTCTCCCTGGTTCCGCAGTAGTTGAGCCGATTAAAGCCCGCTCGTGTGTGCGGGCGGCCGTGTTGAGAGACGGGTCATCTATTTCTCTCCGGTTTCTAGGGGAAACCAGTGTTTAGTTCATTATATAGAAACGCAGATCAGTAAGGGGCTGCTTGCTTTCGTTACCGATGGCTCCCGCCGCAGTGTGAAAGCTGAACTTCAAGGGGAGCAGGGGTCTTAAATTTTTCTTCCGTGCGTTGGAAAGTAGTAAAAAGCCCAATCCATATCGCTTTGTTCTGGTGTGGGTATGTGGGAGGGGTGTTGGTGCCGAGGGAGGTAACTTTCACTTGGGCCAGGGGGGGAATGGACGGGAAACTGGCTGTGAAGTTTCCTCAAAATGGATGCTTTGTGCATGTTGAACTTCATAGCAGTCTGATTGGAATCTCAAAACGTTAGCCAAATAAGGAAAGGCTGTGGCAATCCGGAGATAATGCGGGTTTGCCTGAATAGTTTTTTTCTCTAGAAGGCCAAAAGCTTTCACATAATATTAGATTCACTGAATATCAGGAAAGCAAAAAAACATCTTTGACAGTCTAGCTTCTTGTTCTTAAGTTTAGAAGTTGTTCAGTAGTTAAAAAAAATCTTAATGGTTATGTGTTGCAGGTTGATCAAGTAGAAATCTTCCCAAAATGGTTAGGTGAGGTGGTTTCTTATGTTAAAAAAAATGAGATGGTGAACTTGTTTTCTCCATCCCATATAGGTTTTTCAAGGATGTGAGGCTCTAGAAATACAGAAACTGCCTTGCAGAACTGGATAGAATCCCTTCTTGAACGTTGGCTATAAAATTCTACAACTCTTTGCTCTGTTTGCTGTGTCCGAGTTGTCACTTGCTCCCCTGTAAAGGCTGTCGGTTTACTTTCGGTTGTGGACTGAACTGGAAGAATGAGTGTGTGTTGTGGTTGAGCCTGTCAGCGTGTTACTGCAGCACGGTTACCCGACTGCAGGCTAGCCCGTCACTTCATTGCAAGGTTTGCTCTATTTATCCTCCTCTAACCAAGTTATGGTAGCTTCATGCTTCCAGGGAGCTCTGTGTGAGAAGCCATACCTTAACTGGTTAGATCCTTGGGTCTGCAAGTTGTTGTATTCCAGCCATTGGTAGGGAAGGATGACGTTTTAGTTTAACTCTATAGTTAGAATAAGAGATGGTGTTCTCTCTTTCTGATGTCCAGATGGCACTTTCAAAATGTTTTTGATACTGTATACAAAAAAGCTTTCATCAGGGTAATTCTGAGCATATTCTCTCCTTTTTTTTTTTTTTAATGTTGTAGTCAGCTTGCAGGTTAGAAGGGCAAAGTCTAAGGGAACAGAGATAAAGGTTTACATCACTGCTAAAATTCTTGCTCACACTCCTCCTTCTCCCTCCCCTCCTTTAGTGATACCAGAAGACCTTTTCTGATTTTATGCTACTGAAAGCAAGTAAGATCAGTTGTGAAGTTTTCATCCTCTTGAGGCAGTACAGTAAGTGAAGGTTACCTGTTGCTATTAAAAAAGACATATAACAAATCCCTGCCTATGACCAACTCTGAGTGGTTTCACTTCATTATTAACACAAAATCTTATTTTCCTCTAATATGCCATATAAAAGGTGCAAATCACACATGATACCGTCTGTAACATGAATTAATTTAATCAAAATTGGCTGCAGCATGAAAAGAGCTGTATCTGTTCTCAAAGGAAACTCTTCAAAAACTTGTCATTCTTCCTGACACCTTTGACTGACTGATTGTAATTGTGTTCAAGTCCGTGTTGTTGTGTTTAAGACTGCCATGGAGTGCTGTTGCTTTGTGGTTCTTTGGTTGGTTCAGGTTTTTTTTGTTCTGTGTCGTCTGTCAGATCCCATGTAGACATTGCTGCTTCACAGAAATATATTTATCTCAGTGAAGATAAAATCACTGTACTTTTGTGGGTTGTGTCTTTTTTGTCTTCCATCAATATATTTTTTTTCCAGTTCTAGAGAGTGAATGCATATGTCTGAAATAGTGATAAAATTAAATATTTAATTTAATATTTAGCCTTTGATTTTCCTGCTACATATGGCAGTTATAGGAAAAGACATCAGCTTTGTTTTATTTTTCACAGCCCAGGTAGTTGGAAGTGCTGAGGGGAAAGTACCATTAATCCTGAAATTCTGGTGAACTTCAGGTCTGGTCTTCAAGGGAGCATCAAGCTTTGTTGCTGAAGCCACTAGCTAAGCTTTTCCTCTCAGTGGGATAGAGTGCCATCACCATCAGAAAGCTGCATGCAGAATTGTTTATCTTCATGCATGTGGGAAAGAAAGCAATTACTTGGCTTGGTAGCTGAGAGGAGGAAAGGGGGGAGGATATATATAGGTACTTGCTTCAGCTCTTGACAGTGCCAGTGAGCACTTTTTGTTTTGTGTCTGCACGTGCACAAATGAATGGACTTGAGTACATCATATCTAAGGACAGATGAATTAAATTCTTTGGTATCTGGCAGAAGAGGAAGAATTGTCATTAGGTGATAGTTATTATACCTCTATGTAAATTTGAGTTGAAAGCTTGCTTTAAGAACTTTTTCTACACAAGTCCTCAGGTTAGGCCTTCAGCACAAAGGACAAAACTGTTATGTACTGTTTTCCTATCTATGAGATATAAATGCAATGTAGGATATTGCAGCAGGATAGTGTGTATTGTGCTGCATAATCTACATTATATACATATTGTGTGTAGGTATCTGTAAGACCAGAAAAATTTTAAATGAGAACTTAAATTTACAATCAGATGTCAGTGCCATTGCTCCAGTGGAGGTGGAAGTTTTGACTGTTGCACTCCCAGATAGCTTGTTATGCAGGATGAGATCTAACTTAAAGTGCAGCTTTTCTAATCTGCTTTTACAATGGAATGTAAGGGAAACTTGAGAAAAGAAAGCTCAAAGGTGAGCTGTGACCTTGCAGATTATTAGTGTCTCCAGAGTTGGGGGGGGGGGGGTGTAGAAGTGGCATATTCTGAAATAATCTTAAAAAGAGGCTATATAATATCATCAATAAAACCTGATCTCTTCTTAGGCAGACATATTTCTTCAGAGTGGGATTCAGTTCTCTTGTCCTGAAAGCTTAACACCTAGAATTCCTCAAAGTTTGAACTCTATTCTGCTTTCCTTGCCTTTCATGAAAGAGGATTTAGTTCACTAGCTCTGACTGGAATTTATTGCTTAAATGACTGAAAGTAGTTTGTCTAGAAGTTACATAGAGCTTTGTACAGGAGAGTGGAGCCCACCCTTTCTGGACAGCAGCATGGAAAGGCTTCATGTTGTGGAGAGGGACCACGATGTGGCCAGTTTCCTGGAATGCTGGATTTCCTGTGCACATTGCTCCCCTGGGAATGTCGGATGAGCAGTGTGGAGTACCTGCACACACCTCAGCACTGGCTGAGATTAGGCTGTGGTTAGGTATCACAATTTATGCAGCCTGTTTTTTGACTGAGCTTTTTCTTTGAGGCTGCTCAGACTTAGGAGATGGTAACCTTGTTTTTGGCCTCATTCTCTCTGGGTGAGGAAGGCCAGTGCTGTAGCCTGATTCCACCACACAGCATGGAAAGAGCATGTCCTTCTGTGCTGATCTTGCCTGTTCTGGGGAGGGTACTGCTTTTGAGGTAAGATAAGGGAAATTGCCATGGCTGTTTGTGCATGGGGATCATTGTGCACCCACAGGGGATGTTGTTGGTGAAGGCCCCTACTCCTTGTTGAAGGATTCATGTCATCTTTTTTGTCTGTGACAACTACAGTTCAATTAAGCAAAATTCCTTGAAGGCTGTCTCTCTGTATCAAATAGTGCTTTTCTGCAACTCTTTAGTTGCTCAGTTGAATGTGAAGGTGAGACTGTTTTACCAACATTATAGTTATGTACTATAATGTACATAACTTTTTTGCAGATAGGGCAGTATGCAATGTTAAATAGAAATTTTGATTTGCTGCCACTGTTGTAGAACTCTGCTGTGTTTATCCCTGAATACTAATTAAGATTGTGTTTCATAGAATGTTTGCTTACTCCTTCTGACTAAGGACAGTTATTGCTGTCTTAACATTTCCTTTGGGTTCTATGAGATTTATTTCTTAGATAAGAAGTACCTTCCTTTGCAGGAGTTTTGCAACTGTTCATGTGAAAAGTTGTCAGGGCTTCTGGTGGCATATTCTTAGTACCTGATATGCTAACAAGTATGGATACCTTTGGCACCAACTGTGTCCTTGTTACAGCACCCCTTCAAACTGCAGCCAGTGATGCAAAAGGAGCACAAAATCTACCAGCGCTGGATGCCTTTGCCTTAGAGCTTGATAGAGGGCATTACGGCTGCGCTGTCCGGATTCCTTCTGATGAATGGTAACACAGATCATGTATTTGAACAGGGGCTGCAACATGTGCAGCGCATCCAGCTGTAAGAGCAAAAGCCAGGTTGGCAGAGTCTTAAATCTCTAGAGTGTTTGCATCATAGCAGCACACCCAACAACCAAGGGTAAGGAAGGTATGGAAATAGCTCAAAGCTGTCCTAGTCACCTCCTGGCTATGACTTCTACCATTACTCTTTCAAAGAATGAAAATACTGGTGCATATGGTAAACCTGTTAACTTTTCAAGACTGTCGAGTAAGAGGACTTTGTTTTGTACAGAAAGGTTTGTACTCAGGTACAAAACTGATGTCGAAGTCTCACTGTTTGAAGGGGAACCAACCTACTAATCACCAAACCTCCTAATGCTCTCATTGTGGATGTTCTACCACTGAGAATTTTGGAGTAATTTGCCCAGCTTGTTTTATTATTCTTTTATCATGGCTTCTTTTTTTTTCCCTATTTTTTCTGTGCAACAAGATAAACAGAGAAAATGAGGCCAGAAATAAATGTAATGTTGACTTCAGTCAGTGATCAGACTAGGGAGGCATGTTTGTTTAAATTCCTTTTTGTAATTGGTTCTTGTGTGGGCCACAGATCTCTCTCTCTGTAGTTACAGTAGCTAGGTTCAGATGGTACAGTAAGTACTTGTTAGCTTCCTACTGATCTTGTCGTCTAAGATTTTAAATTTTTTTTTTATTTGAAATGGAGGCAAGAAGAGGGAAAAAAAGGCGTGATTTCCCACAATATACTGTGAGTATAATAGTGGAAATTTAAACACTGTATTTAAAAAATTGTGTTCTCCTTGATGTTTTATGAAAGAAATGAGTAACACTCTCTTCACCTTTTTAGGTTTATTATTTCTGAGTGGTCTGTCAGGTCTGAACCTGGGATTTCTGTGTATTTTCATTGCTATGGAGATTTCTTGTGCACAAACAGAATAACCCAAGTGAATTCTAGCACACAGAAATTACTTAAAGTATTTAAAGTCATCTGGTGGGGCTTTAGTATTTACTGAAGCTAATGTTCAGGGACAGTTTCTGCTGGTCTCTAGATATGAATGTCACTGTAGCATTAATGCTGCTTTTACGGTACAGCTTTGTCTGATTTTTATGTGTTCTAGGATATTTTTGGTATTAGCACACTTTCTCATGATAAGTCATCAAAAAGCACCCTGTAAGAGTAGATGAGCTGTGCGTTTGTATGTGTGAATAAAACTGATACGAACACACTTGATTTAAGGCCTTTATGATTTGACATTGTAGCAGCAAGAATGCTGTTTTACCAAATTATTGAATTTCAGTTGTTAGCTAAATCTGAGGCTAGGAGATAGAAGCAATCAGTATGAATCACTAGTAGATTTACCACTCTGGAGGGATCTGTATTCCAGGCTTAACAATATATGCTATGTTTTAGTTGGAACAGATGGTTTGACAGGCTCTTGTGCAGTTCTTTACTTCTTTATCCCTTGGCTCATGCTCTCAGTTGTTCCCTTTCTCGAAGTTATTACTTAGGCTAGTAAGACACTTAGTGCAATCCTCTCAAAAACTGAGAGCCCAGCAAATTGGTAGTCTCTTTCAGTGTAATTGTGTTTCCTAAGGCTGGGCTCACACCATGTGGAATTGAGGAGCATGACCTGTTTTAGCAAATACTTTTATCCAAGGATGTGTTCAGATGGGTTGGACTTAGACGAACTAATACGCTCTGAAAGCAGTGTGGAGGTAGTTTTGAACAACTGAAGCATGAGTACACCTTTCTGGGATTCTTGTAACCGAGAAACTGTAAATTACATCTTATTACTGCTATATTGTAGTATAAATAGAGATCATACCAAGTAAGACATGCAGCATATGAGGGCGTTTGCCTAACAGATGTTGTATCAGTGCCCAACAGTATATTTTTCTTCATTGATCTTGACAACCGTAAAATGCAAACTGGAATGCAGCTGTAGGGCAGTGGAGCCATCCCTAAGCTGGTCAGCCTCTGATGCTGCTGGATGGGTGGAGACATTCCAAGCTCCTTTACTTTCCTATATGCATTCCTGAAATGACAGTCAATGGAAAGCGTGGCATAAGTGTAGCAGCATTCCTCAGCTGTTTCCTTTCTAATAATTTCAAGTCTGTAAGATAGAATACAAGAACGCAAAAGATGATCACGGTACTTGGTGGAGGAGAAGAAGCATTGTTGAATTTATTTTTTTTTAATGCATTGTTTTGACAAGACCTGGTGCCCAGCTGTTGTGTTTCAGTTATTGAGCACACTGAATCAGCCACTGTGCTTATCCTGGAAACACTGAATCTTTGCCGGCTCATTGACAAAACCAAAATTAGAGCAATATGATGAAGTCTTTGAACAAGACTGTTTCCCATTTGTGCCTGAGTAGTGTTAGCACTTACCCCATTAACAATATATTTGTTAGGCTAATGGCTTCTAAAGGTCTTTTAAAACAGAGTGAAGTGTGGAGTTGGCTTTAAGAAGAGGGTGTAGTCCCTGGGAATCAAAAGTAGCCTCATTTTGGGCCAACACACAGAAGTAGGTTTGTCTTCAAGACGGCAAATAAATAGGTCCTATGCTACTGTAGTTTCTGAATGCTTAAATTTGGCCTATGCCTAGCACATAACCATTGATTCTGATACTAAATTATATGTAAGCTATTGTTGTTAGGAATGGTTCTAGCCCTAAAACATTAAAAAGGGCTAGGTCTCGCTGATATTTTTTAAAATTCTTTTTAGTTCAGTCTGAAATATGCTTTGATTGATTTTTCCCATGTTATGATTGTAGTTTAGGGTCTTGAGTTGGAACTATGACAGCTTGCTTTGATGTGATCAGTTAGCCAGCCAGTGGTGATTATTGTACAAGTTTTCGTTTTGGGGTGATTATTTCGTTTTGGCATTTGTTTTACCACCCTGAATGTGAAGATAGAAGAGTAACCAGAGTCATCTATATAGATACACTTCTTGAGTATTTGAGGTTTCTTGTACATCAGGGAATTACGTGGAAGTGTTAGCTTTATGTTGTAGCTGTGATATATATATGTATATATCGATCTTTTGGTTTTTCAGTTTCCTGGGATTTTCTTTTTTTCGCTCTTTCACAGAAGGACTGAGGTGAATGTTAACATGAAACCTATTTGTTACTAGTTCTAACAAATCTCCAATCTTACAGGATGAACTTACCTTACTAGTTTTCTTAAAATTTCACACTTGAAGCAAGTATTTGTCTAAGGCAAAATAACAATATCTTCATCTGGTAACCAAGGTGAACACATCTGACAAGCATGTACACTGTATGTGTGTGGTCAGTGCTGCCTTCTAAAACAGTTAACTTAGATGAAGCTTTCACTGAGGAGCTGCATTCTTCTGTCAAAGCTGGGATCCTTGTGGGCCCCTTTTGAAACTGGAATACCATCTCAGACTTACGGCTTTGGAACTTTCAGCTTACAAATATCCTGCAATTTGCTCTACTGCTCTTGACTGAAAACCTACGCGTTTCTTACTGAAGTGGAAAAGTTGTTGTTTTAAGGCTGCAAAGCATGTTGTCCCAAGTGTTAACAGAAGTGCTGTTGCTTGCAGTGTGTTTGCAAATAGATGCAATTATACTGGAATAAGTAAGCTTAATTAAGTGAATAATTTTATTGAAATAAATCTGTTTTCCAAAAGTGTACCTCCCCATCCCAGAGATGAAACAATCTGAAACTCCTTGTATTATTTCCTCAATCAGTGTGAATTATGACTACTATTCCTGTATTCTAGAAAATATAAGTAACCCTGCTTATTGTTGTTGCATCTTTAATTTATTTTTTATTTTTATTTATATTTTTAGGAAAAGTCAGTGCTCTTTAACTTGTTTTGCTGATCTGTTATTTGGAAATGTTTTTAAACACGGTGCTTTAACCTGCTGAAAACTTGGGCAGAATGAACTACCTTAGGTTTTATCCAAAATGAAGACTGAAAATGGGGTCCAGCGTTGTGTCTGTGGGGCAAATGTGGACTCCTGATAAGTAATTTTCTCATTTCTATCCAATCATATAAAACAATGTCTTTAGAAAGCTTGCCAAACTTGACAATTTCCTACCAGTTTTATTTTATTCAGCTACTGTAGCTGAATTATTTTAGGTCCTTTTTTTTTTTTTTTAGGAGGAGCCTGCACTTCATCTCCGCAGTAGAAAATAAAAGTTTAGTGCTTACCTCTGAAAGAAGAATTTTTGTGTAGCTTCAGTTTCTTGGTTTCTGAGTATAACAGAGCAGAGGGGGTGAGTTGTGCTAGCACTGGGACTGTCAGTGGACAGTCTCTTGTTTATGGACCTCTCTGGACAGGGCTTTCTGGTCACTCCTTGTCTACTTCCTTGCAGACAGCCTAGCCAAATGCTTGGAACTTATCTCTCTATAGCTGTGTTTGTATGTGTTTAATAGTGATACTGAATGCTAATGCTTGTATGCCATAGTGCTTATCAGCTCTTGTACACTTAGGAAGAGAAACAGCTTTCCTGCATCTCTGCAGAGGAGTGACTTAACAGGTCTAGTGTCCCTTGTACTTAACACTTCTAATAGACTTATTAAATATTGAAGATGGGCTTTGGCCAAATCTATCAAACATGAATCCTAAGAAAGCTCATGAAGTTACAGTAGAAACAAGTTTTATCCATGGCTCTAGGTAAATACAGCAGTGGTGATTTAAAAACCACCATTTTTAAGGAAAATAGGGAGCAACTTGGTGCGAATGATAGAAGATACTTCATTCAAAATTATATATTTTGTAAAGTGTTTTACAAGTTATCATGTGGGATCTGGGGGTGGGAGAGCTCTTTCTTGGTTGTTTTCTCAGCAATTGAAGAGGTTGCTATACTCTGTAATAGTAAAAAAAGGTGTCAATTGTAATTATAGCAAGTAGCATTTGCAAGCTGAAGTAGCTGTTACAATGTGACTGCTGGAGATGAGCACTATTCAAATTTTTTGCTGCAAGAAGCCTAATTTTGTGAGAATCGCTGTACCTGTGAACAGAGTGTCATAGCTTTCTGGAGCCTAATCATTAGTAGGTTCTATGGCACAAGGAGCATGGTAACAGGAGTTTTTCTGGATGTGTATGGAGCACTTCCCAAGGGAAGATCAACAGCTTCAGTTTGATGTACAAAAACTTTGTAAAAGCCAGGAAAGCCTAATAAAATAAAATGTGTGATTATTAAGATGGTGGATTTCAAAAGCTGTTGCTACAATTATGGTTTGGCATCCCCTTTAGAGTAAGACACCTGCCATGTTGGGTGCATATGCTGGATTAAAACATAAAACCAAGAAAGTTCTGGCATAGAAAAGCTTGCATGATAGTAGTCCTATTAAAAATACTTTTCCTTTTAAGTTTGTAGAATTTTTGTGTTGCTTTCCTGTGCGTGTGGTGGGGTTTTTTTGTTTCTAAAACACAGCATATAAATAAAAGCATCACTAAAAGTTGAAGGCAGGCAAACTGTGGGGATTCATAAAAGACCAAAGAGCACTTGAAAGTAGCTTCCTGTTAAGAAACCTTGGCATCAGAACCCTGTCTTCTTCAGTGACATCATTTATCATCAGCTACACAGAGATAGGAGTGAAGTATTTACATTAAGAGCTGATGTGTAATTTCCCCCTTTTGGGAGATCCTCCAAGGGCTTTGTATCTCAACAGCTGCTTATGTGCACATATTGTAACAAGTACTTTGTCTGTTCAAGACAAACGCTTATGACAGCATTTGAAAGACTTTGTTCTTCAGTTTCTTGTAGGATTTTGGGCCCTTTAAATTTCTCCTCTTAATTATCTAATTTTATTTTAGATTGCCAAGTTAAATGACTTAAATATGGGAGAATTTTCTTTTTCCCCTGTTCATTTTGCTTTGTCATGTTTTGCTGCTGATAATGCATTTGATAACATGCTTTGAATTCTATTAATACTTGAAGGGTGCTTATGCAGAATTTAAACAATTAACAGCCTAAGTCAACTGATTTGGACTGCTTCATTGCAGCTTAAACTGCAAATGTTATTTGGGTTTTAAATTTTAAGTCAGACCCTTCACTTTTTAAAACAAAAATGGTTTAAAATCTGCCTTCAGCTGTTCTGCAGTTGAGCTCACAATAGGCTGTAAAGCTGAGGAGTGTCACTTAACTAGGAGTGACATCACTAACTTTTTATCAATACACTTCTGTACTTACCTTTTAGCTGTGATTCATGAGACCCATATTACATCATACAGTTGCATAAGTTTATCTTTTTAAGAAGTTCTGTGACCTAGATGAAGGTGGGCATAGGGAAACACAGGGTAAAAAATAATCTGATCCTAAGATAGAACAGTAACAGAGGTAGGAATTTTTTTAATCCAGGGAAATTACCCCCTTTTCTCTTCTTCTGTCCTCCTGTCTCCTTGGTCTACTTGTGTTATAGAAACTGGATTTTTGACAGTCAAATCCATCTTCCTTGTACGTAAATAAGCGGCATTGGTTGGTTATTGGTGCTTTTAGAGTTATAAAAGCAGTCTCCAAATTCAAGTCTTAATCTGTAGAGACCTTAACAAGGTGCTGGTGTGTATAGAAATCCAGCATGTGCCCTGCTTTAATTTATTTCTCTAAGAAAGGTCTGATGAGGGTTGGTTCCTTTAGTGCTCTCAGTAACCATTAGGACACATGATGTTTACGTGTCTGCTTTTCCTCCTCCTTGTTAGGATACCTAAGATGATTCCCCATACCCCCAAACCCCATGAGTGCACCATAAACTTTTCTCTCTGGAATGTTTTAACTTTGCTTAATTGCAGAATACAAGGAATTGCTCCTGTAAAGCCAAATATGCAAACCATATACTTTGGCTTTTGTCAGCCTCAGAGTGTAGATTGTGAAATGCTTCTGGCACTTCCGGTGACTCTTGATTTACTGAGAATATTATGACTCTGTTAAGGTATTTACCTCCTTAATCACAATTATTTTTCATATAATCATAGAATATTAAGGGTTGGAAGGAACCTTAAAGATCATGTAATCCCAACCAAACCCCTGCCATGGGCAGTGACACCTCCTGCTAGATCAGGTTGGTCAAGGCCTTACCAAAACTGGCTTTGAACACTGTCAGGGCTGGGTCATCCACAGCCTCTCTGGGCAGTCTGTTCCAGTGTCTCACCACACTGTAGAAAAATTTCTTTAAATATCTAGTCTAAATTTTCCATCTTTCTATTTGTACCCATTACTCCTGGTTCTGTCACTACAGTTCCTGACAAAAAGTCCTTCTCCAGCTTCCTGGTAGGCTCGCTTCAGGTACTGGAAGATTGCTCTGAGGTCTCCATGCAGCCTTTTCTTCTCTGGGCTGAACAGCCCTGATTCTCTCAACCTGGTCTGCCAGGGACACGCTCCAGTCCTCTTATCAACTTCGTGGTCCTCCTCTGGGCTTGCTCCAACTGTTTCATGCCTGTACATTGAGAGCATCAGGACTGTAGACACCACTCCAGGTGGGATCTCAGAAGAGCAGAGGAGAGGAGGAGAATCTGCTCCCTTGACCTGCTGACCACACTCCTTGTGACACAGCCCAGGGTATGGTTTGCCATCTGGGCTGTGATTGCATGCTGACAACTCATGATGAGTTTTTCATCAAACATCACCCCTAATTCCTTTTCCACAGAGCTGCTCTCAGTCATCTCTCTGCCCAACCTGTAGGTGTGTCAGGGTGAAGTCCAGTTTTGCTAATGCTCTGGGTTTAGAAATGGCATGTAAGAATCTTTCTGAAAGTCTTAGGTTAAGATGCAGATAGTAGATACAGTTTAGGCACAGTGTGGTGGTGGGGCGTTCTGCAATCTTCTTGCTTTCTGCATGTAGGACTTAAAGTTCTAGACAGTGCAGTGGCTTGACTTTTATCAGTTGGTGGAACCTGACTCTATGATAACAAATGTTTTGAAAGAAGTTATTAACTACTGTAGTCAATATTGCAGAAAGTTGTCAGTTTCTTAGAGGATAAATGTGATTCCCTCCTTGCCTGAACCACTGTGTGGGTACAGCAGCAATATTGTTGCCAGTTAGCGGAGAGTGAGGAGTGGAGGGAAGTTCTTCATGATCACAGAATCAACTAGGCTGGGAAAGACCTTTGTGGTCCAATCCAACCTATGATGTTAAACCACTTTGTCAGCTAGATCGTGGCACTAAGTGTCACATCCACTCTTTCCTTAAATACCTCCAGGGATGATATTTAAGGTACCACCTCCCTGGGCAGCCCATTCCAATGTCCAGTGACCCTTTCTATGAGGAATTTCTTCTTAACATCCAACCTAAACCTCCGCTGGTGCAGCTTAAGTCTGTGTGCATTTGTCCTATAACTGGTTGCCTGGGAGAAGAGACCGACCCCCACCTGGCTACAGCCTCCTTTCAGGGAGGGATAAGGTCTCCCCTGAGCCTTTTCTCCAGGCTAAGCATCTCCAGCTCCTTCGGCCACTCCTCCCTGGACTGGTGTTCACTCCCTTCACCAGCCTTTATGCCCTTCTCTGGACACACCCCAGCATCTCAACATCCNCCACCACCATTCCCCACCCCTCCTTGGGCCCAGCCACCCAGCCAGTGCTTAACCCAGTAAAGGGAGCACTCGTCCAAGCCATGGGCTGCCAGCTTTTCCAGGAGTATGGTGTGGGGAGACAGTGTCAAAGGCTGATGAGTAGCAGAGTGATGGGACCTTCTGGAAGAACTAGGGAAAGGTAATGTGTCTGCCCAATTCTCTGCAAGGGGGCTGGAGGGAATGAGAGTAGCCTTTAATTTGAAAATTACTGGGCACAGTGTCTAAACTGAAAAATACAGCAGGGCTGTAATATACTGTCTAAATTGACTGGTCTGTCAATTACGATAAGAGAATCCTCCCTTTAGCCAGCAAGAGGTGAGTTTCTGCAATTGAGTCAGTGGTGTGGCTACTTTGCTGTCTTGGATTTGAATGTGTACTCTGAGGCTTGTTTAATGTGAGACTGTTGACTTGCCATCAAGTGTATCCCTTTACCTCTGTCACAGGTAGTGTCCAGAAAAGCAAGAATCAAAGGGAAGTGCTGCATCTCATCAAAATAGTGCACAAGGTCTGATTAAACTGGTTATGGTAAACACTGTAGGACTTGCAGTATTGAGGAAAGCTTACTGGAAACCTCTTGCTGAAGATGCTATAGTTACAAGCAGCTGTGGTCAAGAAAAGTTGCATTTTTGCCACAGGAATAGGTATCTTTTGTAGGCAAGTATCAGAAGATTATAGATTAGAGCAAACTCGTAAGGGTTGTGTTTGTTTACTTAGCTTTAGAAGTATTTGGAGATGTCTGACTTTCTGATCTATTTCACTTGAACAGCTTTTGGTTTCTACCCCAAGGAGTGGTAGCCTGTTCTTAAAACAAGCTGCTGTGACGGCTGTTGTCTAAATGGATACACTTTTCTCCCCTCCCACTTCAAGTGTAGGTTATATCTTATGGTTAATAATACTTAACATTGAGTGGCTTTTCTTTGCAGCTATTAAGAGGCGTTTTCATGTCATATAGTTTTTGACTCTTGTGATGTCCCCTGTGTTCAGGGTTGAATAGGCAGGTGTGCTCTAGAACCTTCAGATGTATAGTAGTGATGTAATTAATCTGCGATATCACCATGTCCTCATACTGTTTTTACTAGAGTTTACAATTACTACAGTTACTGTATGGGTAGAACAGGTGCTTAGCTGATTGACAGTGCTCTTCAGCTGTAAAACAACAAGCCAAAATTTTGGCTATAAATCTCTGAATCCTTGATGCAATAAACCTTTTCAGCATTTTTTTTGAGCTTGGGAATTGAAGCCAATGTCAGTAATTTTTTTTTTTTTAGAAGAATGTTCAAATTGACAAGCTTTACCTTTCAAGTCTCTACTTCAGTGTTAGTGTTGGGTTTGACCTGTGATTTCAATATGTGTGTCATATACAATTAAATAATTCCGAATTTTCTGTATTGCCATAATTCTTTCCTATATTTTGCCAGTAGCTGTAACAGCTTGTACTTCCACTAAGCGCCATAAATCACTAATCCTTTTTTTCCCTCAGTTCCTGCAAAGGACTATGGGGGAGGAGGAGAATGAATGTTCTGCATTTGCTAATTGGTAAATGTACGAATTGTACATGCCACTGAATTTGGACATAGAGAAATGCGTGAAGCCAAAATCCTGGCTTTCCATCACTGTGATATGGGATTATTTAATTTGTAATTTCATCCACCATTTGAGCTAAAACTGCTATGTTAAATTCCCTAGTAGCTGCTGAGTCTCAGGAGTAAAGTTCAGGGCAACTTTTGCCTCAGTTGATGAAGTCCTAGTAAACTTGCCTGATAAACTTAGATTTTATTTTGTGCATGTACTGGCACAGGCAGCTCCTTCAGCTTGTAACCAACTATGATGTGTAATCAAGTATAGCCAGATTGCTCTGACCTCCTGCAAGCTGGTCTCCTAAAATGGAAATTATTCATTTTGCAGATGGAAATTGGAGCCAAGCAGCTGTGAGCTCCAGGAGACAAATACTGAAGCAAACTCATAACTTTGTTCTTCTGTTCAAAAACCAAATGACAGTTGAGTCTTGCATTTGCCACTTGCTTTCAATCTGTGATTTTTTTCAAAAAAGTCGGGAAGTATTTGTATGAAGGCACTGCTTACTATCCAGAGTTTTTTGTTTCTTTTTTTTTTTTTCCCACATAGGTCTTTTGTTTGCAATTCTTACTTTTCCTTACTTCCTCTCCTAAAACAACAAACTCTTTCTATTCCCCAACCTTTACTTCTGTGGCTGTTGTTTTAGGGAGTTAGTGTTTATTTATAAAATCAGCTTTTATATTTATATTTTATTTATAAAATCAGCTTTTACTGATTGAATGGCAGGAAACCAGGGTAGGTTGACAAATATGTACATTTTCATGCAGCGGTGATACTGATCACCTGCAGTTGTAGAGGTTGGTGTGGAATTGCTGAGCTAAAAAGCTTATTGAATGTAGAAGTGACAAATTATGTGCTCAAAAAGACACTTCCACAAATCTGTGGCTCAGAATTAAATGTACTGCCTAGAGGAAAGATTTACTGTTTCATCCTGAGTTTAGCTTTGGAAATTGAAGACAAAAACTGGGTGAAATTGTATTAGTTGCTAGTGTTCTGTGCTGTTCCCAGGGGACTGCTTATTTAAACTTATAAAGCCATCATTTAACTGTTGTAGAAATTTTTAGTGTGTGTGAAAGCTTGCTATGTATTTTACATTTCATGGAGGCTTGCAACTAGCACTACTTCAGGTTTCGTTTTTGACAAAAATCTGACTTGTAGGCAGAAGCAAAGCTGGCAATATATGCAGGCAAACCACCAAACAGTTCTGCTAACATGTTCCCAAGGGTCCTACATAAACTGGAAGAAAAATTATGCAGCCTCCTTAATCTGTGTTCCTTATAGACATATTGAAACTTTGCCTTTAGAGAAAAAAGGCTTTTGTGGTTGTGCCCTAAGGCTGCAAAAACAACCCCAACTAATGCAGGGAAAGGTGCAAAATCATAAGGATCTTTCCCAATATCCGGATCACACTAAGAATTGTTTTTGATGGAAAGTGCTTTTAGGGTGACCATTAAGAAGGTGAAAGACAAAATAGAGCTGTGGTTTGCTAAAAATTATGTAAAAGAGAAAAAAAAAATGAAACACAACCAAAAAACTTCTACTGGTCCTTGAAGACAAAAAACTGCTGTTGCACCAGTTTTACAGCCTTTCTGATTGAGCTCTCAAGTGGTAGACACTGTGGGCATGGTACTACTTCCTGTTAGGAGGTGGGCTGTATTTAAAGTATATCAAGTACCTTTAGATGCTGACTGTTGAGTGTCTGGTGGAAGGTGATACTACTTCTGCCGCTGAAGTATCTGGAGGATATTTGCTTAGCCTTTGTCTGCTTACTTTTAGGTTAAATAAAAATGGGGGATTTTCTTTTACTTTAAAGACCTTTTTTTTAATCTGAGTTATGAGGCTTTTGATTTTTAGGGTCTAAGGAATTCTGACTTCCTCAAATTCTCGGCCATGGAAAGTAGGTACATTGCTAAAGATGAGATGCTTACTATAAGTTGTCTACCAAACAATCTTCTGTTTCTTGCTGTATTCTGGTGCCTTATTTTTTTCTGTTCCCAAGGTTCACAGAAGGAATAAAATTATTTTTGCTTTGCACATCTTTTTCCTATGTGCATTTTTCCAGCAGTTTCAGAATGCTGTTTCATATTATGCTGACCTTGATAGCATGTAGCGTGGTCTTTCCTGTTTTAGTCAGTCCGAGCAAGGAATTTTTCTCCAGTCTGAATTAAAGCATACAGGCTGCAGACTGCTGAACAGGGATGTCTGTGCTCAATCTATTCCTGGATCTCAGAGCTTACTTTTTTTGGCAGGTAGGTAGGCATGTGTTGTAATCTTTCCACCTACTGCAGAGTTAGTCTGGACAGAAGTGTGGTCTTAATTCCTGAAAAGCATGACATAGGAAGCAGAGAAATTAGAGGAAAGGAGGAATTATTGTAGCATTCCAAGCAGAAAAGGTTTGTTACAAAAAGAGAGTAACAAGTTTTGTTATAGCAAAGCATTCTTTGTTCCACAAAGCAGAAATGTACAATGCAATTGTTAACTTTAGTGCTGTGTAAGTAAGCAAATGTTTATTTAATATGTGGGTTATCTTACATTACTTTCCTAAAGTTTGCGGCAATCTTGCCTTACATTGTCTTTTGACCTTTTTTCTTTTTTTTAAATGACATGTGGACAGGTGACTGAGAGGTGCCAGGGAGCACTGGCTTGATGAGAAATGAGTTTCAACAGAAGGTATTTTTGGGTGTGGCTTTTTTTTTAAATGAAAGTATGGTTTAGATTGTCTGCTTTGAATAACGATTTCTTGAATTGGATATAGAAACATAGATGCCCAACATAGTTCTTCAAGAGTATTGTTTAGGGAGATCAGGACTTTTGCTGATGTGCTAACTAATGCTTGTCTGTCTGGTTTTCTTGTTTTGTTTTTAGTTTTTTTTTGTTGTTGTTTTGTTTTTGATTTTTTTTTCTTTTTTGGAGACACTGCTGGTTTTCTCAACACTTCGATAGCTTTTTGGCTGCTGAAGCAGAAATCTCTTCCAGAAAACCTGAATTGCTCCACATATGTGGACACAGATCTTTCTGGAGATCCTGGTCCGGTGTTTAGAGCTCTTAGTTGTTACAGTAATATGGGAACTTCTATGGTAGCTGCTGTATTCAATGGCTTTTCTCTCATATTGGGCCTGACATACAGACACAGCAGAAATTCCTGATGAAACAGTGGCTTCCCTTGTGCTAGGCTTTGCGTAGACCTCTGAAGACATCAATCCTACTCTACAGTGCATCACAGAGGAAGATGTGTATGAAGTTTGGGGAGGAGGAACACCATCAAATATACTTGTATTTTAATGTTTGATTCTTTTTGAAGAATTTTTTTTTTTACTTCTTATACCATTCTGTCAAACATAGCTTGTACTTCATTTGTATCTGTAACTGGTGAACTGAGGGGCACTACAGTACTGGGGCGGGGGGAACTTGTCCACAGTTCCTGGGTTGTTTGGTGTTTGCTTTGTGGTGTTTTGTTTGTTTTTTAATTTACATGATTAATTTGAATAGTTGTATAGATATAGTTATGCAGCTTCCTTAGGGTAACTTTACTCCCACCTGTAAACATTTTGGCTTTTTTTTGGAAACAGGAATGCTGTCATGTGAAATTATCTATATCTTGCAAAATGTAAATTTTTTTGTAATAGTGTTTTCACAAATTTAATGTAATAGCTATTAAAGAAAAGACATGCTATCTTGCTGTTCAAAGGCTTTATTTGTAATGTGACAGAGAGGATCTTTGAACAGTGTCTGATTTTTATTAAGTTTTCATTTATATAAAGCCAAGATCCTAAAGTAATAAATGAAAACTACACAGTTGGTTACCTTCTTGCATATGAGATGGTATAAGTTAAGATCCCTGGTAGTAAAAAGATCTAAAAGTTGGATCTTTAAAATCCATCCATGAGGTGATAAAACTGTTGCTATGTGTTACTTGAGGGCAAAGAAGGAATGGGTTAAATTTTGTATATTGGTGTTAAAGTATTCTAAATTTTTTTAGTAGATGGGCTGTAACTCTTGCTTCAAGCTCATTTTAATTGTTAATTTCAGCAAACTTTATCTTGCTTTAACTATAGTTCTGTAGTTGTGATGTTCTGAACATGCTCAGACTTAAAGCATCCAATAAAAACAAAGTAGCTTGCTTGCAGTAATGGAAAAAATGACTCAGTCCAAGTTGAGAACAGAAATGAGCTAAAAGGCAAACAGTAAATCTTAAAACAGAAGCTAAGTTTAAGCACTTGATAAACGAGGTTGAAGATCATTCTGTACTTCTGGTTTTCCAGTTACACGAGTGCTTCAGTCATAGTGTTCATGTGTCACTTTTAGTAAAATTTCCTAGTTTTGCCAAATAGATTTCATATCTTGGTGCGCTAGGATTGGTCTACTACTACCTTAGTTCAAGAACCATAAGACCACACAGTGCAGTCATCATCTAAGATTAAGGCACAGTTTAAATGAGGAAACTCATGCTGCATGCTTATAGAGGACACCTGAAGAGTAAGGATGGTGCCAGTTTGCTTCTCTTCTGCCAATAGGTATGTGCTTCTTTGGAGTCATGAGGAGGTTGCTGGTGACACAAGGGTCATCAGCTGTTCAGCTTCTCTGGTACTAGTCTGCATGCCAGAGTTCTGAGATGTAGATCAGTTCTCAGATGAAAGAAATAAGCCATTTCCGTATGAGCAAGACAAATCATGCATTGCAATTCCACATTTAACCTTCATTTAGACCTCATATCTTCAGTTCAAGACCTTAAGTACAGGGTAATTTTGAATATTAAGCATTAATAGGGAAGATTGCTGTAATTAGGGAGTCATTACTTCACAGTTGAATGAGGCTAGCTCATAGATGTCTCATATAAAGAATGATATTAATCAAATCAACAATAAGGTGCTTCTTTCCTTGGATTTTTGTGTAATTCAAGCTGTTCTAACTAAACCTTTGCCCAAGCTAAAAACTAGTGTGTTTAGTTTACAGTATACAGGATGTTCTTTCCAAACTACATAGTCATATTCTTCTGCAGTGTTATATTTTTGCTAGGCCTGTAGTTAGACATGTAGAGGTACATACCAAAACAATACTTGGAACTTGTGTTGTAATGCACATTGCAATTGGGTAGACACTTATATTATAGATATTTCTTTTGTTACCTTGGTGCTCTCTAAATAGGCTTATAAATAACATGGCAGGAATTAACCCCTGATTTTATGACATCCAAATGACAGAAAACTGGCTTTGTTACCAGGTTTCTCAAGATGAAGTGAAAATTAAGCACAGAATCACTTTTTTTCAAGGTGATGATTCTCAGTTTTACATTTTTTACCTTCCCACATCCCATCTTGGATGCTGGTTCCTGCATGAATGCTGTCTCCATTACATAGATGGCTTAGGGCACGAGCATGTGTAGACTTCTTCCCTAGATAGCATTAACTTCCCAAGTAAGAATGGGGAAGTTCTGGAGCAAGGGCTTTGGTGTGTACCTTTATAGGCACTGGCCACATTTCAGTCCAGTTGTTAGACTCCACAAACACCTGAACACAGCAATTTAAAGCGTGGGGAAAATGAACACAGTGAGCCCCTTTTTTGTTATTTGTGATAACATCAAATCACATTACACTTGGTAACTCCTTCACCAGCTATTGTGATCACTTTTAAGAACATTATTAATCAATGCCTGACACCTTCATCTGAAAACCTCGATTTTCAATGTTTGTGTAAGAAACAATAATTAATTTCTTTTTAAGTCTTTATAGAGCTCTACTGTAGACAGTAGTGAGCAGCAGACTGAAGAACTGGATCTTGCTTCTACTCCTGGAAACACTTAAACTTCTGTAAATACCACTACTTCAGGAGAATTACCTGTAAGGCTTGCAGATTTGCGGCCAAACTCTACAGCCCTTGGTATGCTTGGAGCATCCTTTTTCAGTGCTCAAGTTTAAAATTATCTTCCAGGTTCTCCAGAACTATAGCTATAACTTTAACACATCTTTCTAGGTTTTCTCTATAACAATAAACAATTAATATCCAAGCACAGTGTTTGCATCTGTTTTAGCTAAATGAATTGCTTAGTAAAAGGAACTATCTATGGTAATACCTAAACCTGTTTTACAGCAGTACTTATCAAAGTACTTTTCCTGGTCTGTTAGATAATTATATGCTCTGCTTTTGGATTAGTGTGGTTAAATGCAAACCCTAGAGCAGCAAGATGGTGTATTTTGTGTCACCATTGTTTTTGCTTGCTATCTTCATGGGGGACAGCCCAGCTCAGTTTTATTCAGCTTGGTTAATGACCTTATCCATTCATAAATGTGTGGGTGTCCTGTTGCTTTTCATTAAGGCTGTGGGAATTGATTCTCATAACCATCTAAAACCTTTTTATTCTGAAACTCAATATCATACATTAATTTTAGTGCAAGTATATACATACTTTATTGACAAGTAAATCAATAAAATGATGTTATATGAAGATACAAAGAACAGCTGCAAAGTTACTGTAAGTTTCTTGAGCAGAAAATGACTTGGTTTGGATTCAAGTAGTCTGGATCTGAACTTCTCCTTCTTCACTTTGAGTTCAGAAAGTGAATGTTGCGTTCTGCCACATATCTTCTACAACAACTGTCCTCTGCAATTGAGATGCAATTTTGTGACTAAAATGAGAATGAGCACTGCCCCAACATGTGTTCAAGGTCAGCTGTTTGTAGGTTTTCGAAGAACGCTTTACCTTTGTGATCTTACTAGGCTTAAAACTTCAAAATCACATATTAAAACTTTTGATTTTCCCTGACCTGAATTTCCATTCTTTTCCTGAATGGTCACAAAGACTGGTGGGCTGAATTTTGTTGATAATCAGTTACCATTTCTTCTCGCTATTCCTGGACAGCAGGAGTGGAATGAGGAGAGAGGAAGATATGAACTCATTCTAAAATTTCTAGCTAATGACTGCTAGTGACTGGATAGGAAGGCCAAGAGTGACTGTGCAGCATCAACTCCTGTGTGTGTAGGGCCTCACATCTTGTGCACTGCAGATTAAGATGTTTAATTGAAAAGTATGTGACCATTTTAGCAACCTGTTCTATCTCAGACATTAGTAATTTCCATGGGAAGAAAGTAAACTATAGCCCAGACTAACTTAGAAAGGCAAAAATGCACCTGCCATCTCATTTCCTTCTCCCTCTTGCTCACTAGCATGTTACAGAGGAGTGCTTGTGATATTCATATGTCTGCAGCATGCTATAGTTGTGTCATCTTTTGCCTGACCTAACTCAGTCTAATGAGTAAGTCCTCAGCAGAGCAGTAGTAGGTATTTTCTATGCCATTCTTAAAGCCAGGAGTGTTAATGCTATATTTATTGCTTCAGTTTTACTCAGTGCTTTATATTTAGTGCAGGACTGATAGGGAGTGACTTTGAATCTACAAGTGGATCAATGTAGTCCTTTCAAACAAAGGCTCAGCATCCCAGCTGCCCTTAAAGATTTCTTCCAAGGAGAGCCCATATATGTGGCTTTTTGAGTCTAAGACCTTGTAAAATGTGCTTTTAGCAAGTTGATACCCTGCAGATCAAAAATACAGTGGTAGCTTCTCTAAAGTTATCTAAAGTAGCTTGGTATAATGGTACATATTTCTGAACTAAGATTGCATTTACTTTACGTAGGGGTATAGATACTGTGAACTACGTGCTGTTGTTATTATACACTAAATGCCTACTTGAGCACACGTAGGCATCTCCTGTGCATTCCCATGCCCTGTTGACAGCTCCTGTGCATTCCCATGCCCATTCACGCTTGTGTAGGGAAGTTTAATTTGTTCACTTGGCAAGTCATGTGGTAGATGAGCTTGCAGCTGGAGTGCAGTGACTTCTAAAATACTGATATAAGAACCAATTGAGCAGTCTATTAAATTGCTACTTAGGTCCAGCCAGTGACACGATCATGAGAACTAGTCTTAGGTCTCCTCTGTGGATAAAATTACATAAATCTACAGCTTCTTAAGGAATGTTTTTAATTTGGGGGAATGTTAGCCAAATGAATTCCATACTTGAGTAGAGATGGCTCCTGATTCACAGTCTGGCATAAAGGTTTCAAATGTGTTTAGCCTTAGGGTCAAATTTAAGATCAGACTAAAGTCTCATCTTTTGCACAAAGGGAGTTGTAATTTTTTTGTATTTTTACCATGGTCACATATGTACTCAGTTTCTGTAATAAAATTGGTTCTGGGTCTTGTTTGGCTACACACTGCTTAGTTTTTCTGCTTTGTTTTTTGTATGTGTATTTGTTAGATGGAGTGTGTTTGCTGAGGTGCAAAAAGGCAGCTAGGTCTGGCAGTAGCTAACATTTATTGGAAGAAATAGGTCTGTTCATATTGTGTCAATCTACAAACACATTTTTTTTGTCCTTAGGAGTCAATAGACTATATGTTGATTGAAGAATTACATTCTAGTCCTACTTAAAGTAGGTACAAAATGTCCTACTTAATTTGACATATCTGGTAGTCTGGTGTATCTGGAGAATACTGAGAGATTTGGATATCTGTTTGAAGAGGAAACCCAATATTGATTAAACTATGCATTGTATTGGCAAAATTGACCTTTTATAAAGGTCAGTTGTAAAATTCTTATCTAAAAAGATTAATGCAAATACTAAGGGGAGGTGGTATATGAAAAGTATGGCAGAGTTCTCTAGAAATTTTGATACTGTGTTAGAAGTGTTGCTTCCCAATGTTTAAGTGCTTGGTTCCTTCTGAAAAACAAACCCTAGAGCTAAGAAGACACTGTTGTTGTGCTGGCACATACCTCTAACTGCAGCTTTTTGTATTCCTGTATTTATTTGTCTAATCCTGAAGTTCATACTTCTTTCTAGCCCTGTCTTCTAGACTGATGTTTCCTTCCACTGTCTTGAAAGCTCCCTTGCCCTTCTCAAGTGGAAGCTCGGCAGTCCTCTCTATTTTACAGCCCCATCTGTTCAAGAATGTTGCTTTCTTCAGTTCTCCCTGTCCTTTCTCTGTAGACTGTGTATTACCATCTCCTTATAAGCACTTGCTCGTTAGAGTTATTCTTGTTGGAATCTAGGCTACAAATAATCTTTCCATGCAGCAAGTTGCTGCCTCTGATAAACTCAGGCTGCAGCCCGTGGCTGGCAGGGAGATTCATTTGCTGTCAGACCTCTGAATTAGGCTTTTCTGATACTTTTCATTTGCACCATAATCAAGGATGTTGCATTTATGAATGCTGCCTGCAGTTTTGAAATTGATCTGGTCTTAATACTGTGTAAAGAAATGCATTCAATTGAATGTTAAGGTATAGATTCTTCTGGAAGGCTACTTACATGAGCTCAGTTAAGGCAAAAGTAATGGTATATGTGTAAGATTTAATTCTAAAGTGTCTTAAAAATGTACTGGAAATGTTCATCTTAACTGTAATATATAAACTAAATAGACTACAGGGATAGATTTGTGTAAGCATTTTCCATGGGAATCCCAGTGCCTTATATGGTCAACTTGCTTTGTAGTGTTCCAGTGAAATGAAGGCAGCCATCCAACAACAGGGAAAAAAAAACCAGCCCAGCTGTCTTTAGCTTTGTCTGTAATACCCTCTTTCTTGGCCTCCTTCAGTAGCACAGTAGCTAATTATTAAAACTGAAAATGTGGCAAGAACCTGTGTAGCTAGTAGAAGAAATTTCTTTTGTGGCAATGACTTTATACTAAAGATTTAATTAATTTAATGAAGAGTAGTAGCATATTGATAATACTGCTTTATTGCATAAGGCACTTTAGGTATCATGTAAGCTGTTGTGCCTCTACTCAAGCTTGTAAACTGGTCATAGTTCCAGTAGCTGTTACAGCCAGAGCAGGGTAGAGGGGGAGAATCCCCTGCCTTGGCCTGCTGGCCACACTCCTTTTGGTGCAGGCCAGGGCTGGCTTTCTGGGCCATGAAACACTGATGGCTCATGTTGAGTTTTCATCAACCATCACCCCAAGTCCTTCTCCACAGGGCTGCTCTCAATCACTTTTTGCCCACCCCTGTGGGTGTGCCTGGGATTGCCGTGACCCAGGTGCAGGACCTAGCACTTAGTGAGGTTTGCATTGGCCCGTCTCTCAGGCGTGTCCAGGTGCCCTGGATGGCACCGCTTCACACAGCGTGGTGCCCTCAGCAGACGTGCCGAGGGTGCGCTTGGCCTCATCGCCAGGGTTGCTGACAAAGATGTTGAGCAGTATCTGCCCCAACTGCTGAGGGACTCCACCTGTCACTGGTCTCCACGTGGACAATGAGACATTGACCACAACTCTTACATGCAGCCATTCAGTCATTTCTTTATCCACCAAGTGATACATTCATCAAATCCATGTCTTTCCAGTTTATAGGGAAGGATATCATGCAGGACAGTGTCAAGTGATTTGCATAAGTCGGCGTAGATGGTGTCAGTTGCTCTGCCCCAGCTACCAATGCTGTAGCCCCATCATATACCAAGAGTTTAAATAGGTGCCTTTTGAGACTTGCATATTAAGAGATTGTTTCAGAGGAATCTGGTTCAGGTTCCTCTGGAAAGAGCATCTGGGTATAGTGGCGCCAGTGAGGTGAGCTACCCTGTACTTACTCTCAAGTAGTAGGATGCACAGAAGCTTTACTGTAATTCTCCGTGTGGTAATTTATATAGCTATACTTCAAAAAACCCTCCTGAATGAGAGGCTAGATTGTTAAACTTAGTCATATCTCTTTATTCAGATACACAGAATCCTGTCGAATGCAAGAACATCATTACCTTTCCTTGTAGTCCTAATAAAAAAAACACAACGTATTTTCTATTGCAGAAGAGAGGAAAAAACAAAGTATTCCATCACTTACCTACTGTGAGGAGAGAAGTATCAGTAAAAATGGTATAGTATTCATTTCAATTGTAGTTAAGAGGTTTTTTTCCTCTATATTTCCTCTATAGCTGTCTGAGGCCTTTAGCATTCTTTCAGTTAGTCATACACCTCCAGTGCCTGATTTGTGTGAAAAGGACAGGCCAGTCTACTGAGACCAGTGATAAGTCATCTTTGCTTCTGCTGATACGTAGCATTACAATCAGTTCTCAGAAAAGCAGCTTTTGTTTCTTTGTGTCTTTTGGTTGCAGCTTCTGCTAGATTCATGTAATGACTTGAACTCATTGTTTTAGCAGAAATGGTGAACAGATTTCTCTTATTACTGATTTTTAGTCTTGTGATACATGGCCGTCAGTGTCATTTTGTTCTAGGCTGAAGAGTTTTGCCTGTTGAGTTCTTTTTCTGGGAGATAGTCCATCCCTTTGACTAAGACTCTGGATCTCTGCAAAGTCTGTTCTCTTACTGTTTTCAGCTATGAAGCTGTAAAGGAGGATGGAATTATTTTAATATTGAATCAGATTGGCAGAAGCAAAATCTCTTTGGATAGATCTATGTTTTAATATTCTAGCATTTTGCAGTAAGATAGGATTTTTCAGAAGAAAACCTTTTTTCAAATATTTTCAGATTTACCACAAGAGTGCTTCAGGGGAAAGCTGATATCCAACAGAATATACCAAGACCTAAAAAAATCTACGCTACCATACAGTGATATATCTGTGTTAATTTTGAGTATGATAATTCAGAACACAGAAACTGTACAGATGTCAGGGTGCCATGGGCTGGTAAAATTCATTTAGACTTAGGCTGGTACTATCTGTGCTGTGACCTCTGCCTCCACTAGCACAGAGGAGGAAGCTGTAAGATTCAGAAATAGAGTAGGGATGTAGGAGTGAGTCAGAAGAGTGGAGGCAAAAGCAAGCTGTCAGATGTGGGCTGGCTGTCAGAATGAAACTGAGAGTTAGGAAAATTAAGTGATAGTGTGGAAAAGAAAGACTGATATTGGGAATACTGAAATAATGGAACTCGGTTGTTGGTATATTAGATATGAGGTAATTGACATTAAATCTGTACTTGGACTTAACATGCATTAACCTTTTAATACTCTATTATGTCATCATACCTAGATTATAGGGCCTCATAGAGGATTTGCTCTTGGAATAGTTCAGGACATCTGATAAAAGATGCTGTTTCTCATCAAACTTTTGCTTTATCAGTGAGGGGGAAAAGAAGAAAGTGGTGTATGTGATAGGAGGGAAATCTGCAGGGAAATCTGTATGCACTCGTGATTTTAAGTGTAATGAAAGGAAGCTTTCCTTTAGCCGTATGAATTAGTGGATATCCTAAAACCTCAATTCCACGGTATTTCAAATTGTATGGTTAAGTCAGGAGATATGGCTTATTGTGAGCTTTTTGTTTGTTTTGTTTGTTTTACGATCTGTAAAGCAATAACTTTTGGGGTGGAGCTTTTATGAATCCTGCTTATGTGCCTAAATGGTTGTCAAGTGGCAAGTAAGGGCACATGAGAGAGTGAGTTCTATTTGGAACAAGATTTAAGTAGTACAGGCTGAACACTGAACTGTAAAGAAAAATCCATAATTTTGAATAGCCACACATTATGGAAGTACTGATCATCTCACAGATCGAATGAAACAAGTTCCTTTAGCCACAGGGAAGTAGAGATCATGTAGGACTGTACACAGGTCAGAAGTTTGTGGGGCATAAATGGATATTTAATGTCAAAGTAGAGTCCTTAGAGAAGCATAAAGTTCTAGCACATTTTGCCTAATTTAATAGTGAAAATTAGGCTGGCAGAACAGCTTTCTCCTCCAGAACATTTTTCGTAGAGGAGGAAAAGCAAGCTTAAGGCATCAAAGGTCTTCTGGAATGTCAGGGAGTGGGTTTCTCTTTTCTGCACAACATGGAGTCAGTTTCTCACCACGTACTCTGAAGTATTTGGAGTATAGCCCCTTGCCTGATGGATAGAGCTTTTGTGAAAATAAATTGAGAACCAGTTTTCAAAACAGTTTGCATTGCAGGAGCTTTCAGTTTACAGCATGAACAGTGGGTGATTGAATAGTAGAGAAAGTCACGTGGGCCTTTGTTCATTTGTCTTAAACGTGAAAACTTGGAAGTCTTCCCTGTCAAACCCTACCCCTTCCTTGCTGTTGTTCCTCCCCTTCCAGGGACACTCAGTGGTTACCCACCAAAACTCTGCAGCGCTTAGTCTTTCCCCATGCTCAGGCAGTGTGTGTGCTTTCTCCATAAGTCAAAGCAATTCCATTTTTTGTGGGTTTTTTTTCTCTTGTTTAGCATTTGTGTGTAGGTATTTGTGGGGGGAAGGTAGTCAGTAAAGCCAGTTTGCATTTGTATGACTGACCTTGAAGCCAGTGTGCTTTTCAGATAGGTTTTCATTTTTGTGCTCTTTAATAATAATAATCTTTAATTAGAAGTCTGATGTACAAGAAGCAAACTTCAGAACATTTGTGATTGATTTTGTGATGACATGCATACTGCTAAGGTCAGGTAAACAACAGACTTCTGGGCTTTTGTTATTTCTTTCAAGCTGGCACAGTCCGGGTAAAGAGAAAGTGTATTTTCTTTCCTGATGCAATTCAAAGATGTCAGCAGCCTCTCAGAAGTAAGAAGTCAACACAAATGAGTTACTGCATAATTAGCAATTTAGGCTTTTGTCCTTTTCCTCTAGAATCCTTTTTAGACTGAAACTCTGAAGTGGCTGTAGCTGCAGGTGCAACTGAGGCAGTACTCTACTTTGCTGCCTTGAAAGGGTGTGCTCTTCCTCCCACCATGCTGTTTTCTTTCCCTCCTCCTTTTTTGTTTGTTTCAGTGGGTGGGGAGGAAGAAAAGGTTGTTTCTGCCTTGCTGGTTAGTGAATTGGCTAATGGAGAGTCTGACAAATGCTTTTGGGAGTGTGCAGTTGAGAATGAGGAGGGAGACTAGGACCTCCCTGTTTGTCAACAGAGAGCTCGTGTACAATCATGCCCTGAGTGATTATGATTAGTGTATGTTAGCTCAAAGGAATTAGGGTTTTCTGGTTTTATAGCACTACCTCCTGCAGGGAACAGGTTATTGCTTAAAACTCATCTTGAAGCATAGGCAAATTGTTGGATAGGGATGGTATTTATAAGTACTTTGAAATATTGTCGTCATCTGAATGTCATAGTTTCTAAAGCAAAATATTCATATGAGGGTCTAATTGCTATCAACTGGGATATGGTTTTTGTGTAACTGCCTAAAATTAAGTGTAGCAGGGAAAGAAGATCATAAAAGTTCACTTCAAATGCTTTCCTAAGATGTCTTTTTATCAGCATTCAACTACAAGAACTTTAACCAAAGGTATATTCTCCATTATCTCTTAAAAGTGGTATTGTGTGCAGCTAAAGACAGTGAAAAAATTACATCAGTGAGAAGCTTCTTTAGTGCCTTTTCTCCTTGGAACTCATTTCTGAGCTTCCAAAATTCAGCATGCAGGACTGAGAAGCTAGAGGTGAACTGTTGCAGCATGTGTATGAATGTCTGAATTCCTTGTTCTCTGGCAAAAGTGCAGAGGACACCGTGATTTTGCCACACTGATTTTGGCATGTATGCTGTGGGTGGGTGACAGTTGCTCATCTAGTTACAGTTTACAGTATTTTTCACTTGCTTGCTTGGGTAAAATTGCTCTTAACTAGGTTAACAAGAACTAGAAAATTCAGAGTTTAGTAGTTTACAGGTTTGCCTTTACACACAGAGATAACTTGATTTGTGAGGATCAAAGGCTCTGTAGAGGATGGGGAAAATACAGCTGTATCCTTGCCCTGCCTCTAAGCTCTTCCCTAGAACTTGTAGAGACTTAGGGGATAGCAGGTGTGACCTCCAGAGGCAGTGCAGGTTGTGCCACACAGAATAGGCGTGACCAGAGCTGTGACTTGGAGAGTGGTAAAGTCTTGCAATGTGAAATGCTGCAGATGTGCTGCCTTACGTGTTTGGTGGCAGTGGTGAAAGTGGTACAGCATGAATCAGAGCATACAAACAAATCTGCTAGAATGAGACTTGAGATGGTGTTGGTACTGGAGCACACACAGCAGTTGGAAGAAAAAGAAGCTGCTATTGTAATATACTGAATATACTGGTTAAAACTATAACATTTTTAGTATACCCGTGCTTCTAATATAGTGATGAACAGTCAGCATGTATCATTCTTGACCTCTGTATCAGAGTAAATACCAGAGACTCTGTATCAGAGCCTGGTTTGCTTTTTAATGCCATGAAGAGAACAACAGTAACACTGGTTGCAGATGCAGTCTAGAGAACTGCTTCTCAAAAATACTCAGTTCATGCTGGGTTTGCATGCATTGTGTGCCAAAACAGCAGAGTTAGTCTGACACTTGATGTGGTGAGGGTATACTATGACCCAAAAAAGAGAAATCTGTTTTAACTCAGGTTTGGGGAGACATACTTCAAGGTGTCCTCTCCTGAGGAAGCCTGTTGAGGTTCTGCACCGAAGGTGTCTCTGCTAGTAAGCTTTCATGAACATCTGTGGACAGTTGTTCTCAGTGGGGTAAGCTTTCATCTGTTAAGGCTGCAAGCTTAAAAAGCCTCCTTGGACCCATGTTGTTTCAAAACTGTTGGTAGTGCCCCAGATCGTAGGAGTGAGTGTCAGCTGCATTCCACGGTGATCAGGTCTGGCTCCGTGGTGCAAAAAACAGCAGTGGTGCTGTTGGTGAAGCTAAGCAAAGCTTTTGGGACAGTATAACTGTGTTGACATGGTATTGCCTTTCTGTTGATAAGCCTAATGAACCTCAGTTGTCTTAGAAGCTTTCCATGGATTATTTTTTGTTTGCTTGTTTGTTAATTTTTTATTTTATCCAGTATGGCTGACAAGCTAACACTTAGGGCATTTCTGTTGCTCCTTTGCAGTGCTGGTACAGCGTTATCAGTCCTTTGCTGTTTTCCAGGTATTTCACAATCTGTTTAGAAGACAAACATTGGCAAACTTGAAGCTGCATTAGTTCTTGAGTAGCAGCTAGAGAGCTGCCCAAGCACACTTGTGATCTGTATTACCAAGATCTGCTAAGTTAAAATAGTAGATCCATGGGGTTTAAATGTTCTTCCTTATTACTAGTAGAATAGAAGGTATATCAGCCTTATTATGCAGGACAAAACTTTCTGGTTCTTTCAAAACACAAAATAGAAGTATTTGTTGACCAATTTTCTCTCTATATATATAAATATATATATATATATTTATGCCCTATATATTGTTTCTGGGGTTTTTTCTAGTCTTAACATATCTAAAAAATGCTTTAGTATTCCTGCCCCTGACAGCTGTGTTTTTTCATTGATGTTTCTAACTTTTCTTTCCAAACTTCTACTCTGTTACTTTAAGTTTATACTATTTATACTCATTTTTACTTCAGATTTTATCTTGATTGTCTCCGTTTTATTTATCAAAAAATGATTTTTAATAAATTGCTGCCATAATCTTGTTTGATTTCTTTACTACTGTAACTTCCTAATAAAATTGCCTTTTAGAATAATGGCTTCTGGTCTGTGTGATACTCATTCAGAGGATTAAAAAAAAGACTTGAAAATGGGCTCTTTTAAAACACCACATATTGTGTATATATAGTGATACATACTGCTGTGGATGGGTCTAAATAAACTTAGATTATTTTACCTGTTGGCTGTTGTCTTCCTGACCATTTTTCACTGTAATTGGGATGTAAGTGGTTTCTTAGGAACTTGTGATTACTTGCAGTTTCTTTGTTAATCTGTCATAATGAGTTTCTAATGGGACAACTGTACCAAAGAATTTCCTGTTTATATAGACCAGAGGGAATCCGATGTCAAAGCTGGTACTTCTGTGGTGCTCTTTTGGGAGAGAGAGGGCTCCAGAGTGGATGTCGTTAATTTTGTGGCTCAAGAGAAATCCTAGATGTCTGTCCCTGTTAGGAAGTACTCAGGGCTGTTTTCTTGTGCTAGTGAAAAATTTGGATACAGTCAAAAGATAATTGTTGGAGGTGGGACTGGGGTTGCTGCTGGGGCAAAGGAAGCCCCCACACAGAGCGCAGGTTTCATCTTCCCTCCAACCAGTGAGGGCTTGCTCAGCAAGTTCACAATGTAGCGAGCCTATTGAACAGGGTGTTAAGTTACACTGTGGCAAAAACGCCTTTTTTAGAAGTTGCAAACTATGTCTGTGCAGATGAACAGCTGCATAGCTGGCCTTTGAGAGAGAGGGAGTTTGGTCCTGAATACTTCTTTTTATTCTTTATCCTTGACAGAGGACTGTGGTGTGTTTGATCGTTATCTCTTTATTTGTTTGAACAAACAATTTTAACTATTCTGAAGCATGCATGTAAATTATTTTAGAAGAGTGTTTAGCAAAGGGACACCATGAAAACACTGGTTTTTTTAACTTCCAAAGGTTTCTTTAAGTGACTTGGCAGGCTTGAATTTTGGCTTTAGGTATATCCCGATGTCACTTACACTTGCAGAGAATTTGAGTCTTGGTGACCTTTGTCTGTTGCAAGTACCTCACCTTTTGGAGACCACAGGGACATTTTTTGTGCAGATTAAATGAGAAAAAAGGCTTTGGACATGTTCTTCCAAATGATGCTCTGTGTGTTCCTACAGTGTGGAATATGAAAATGTATATGGAAATTACCTGACCCTGAATTTTTTAGCATTGTGTATACTGTATGCACTCCCCTGAGTAATTCCTTCAAACATACAACAGAGCGGAAAGCAAACCAGGTCCCAGTTTCTTCTGGTTTTGTTCTGAATGCATTTCTGAAAGCAGAAATTAATTGAGTGATTGTAAAATGAAGTTATGTATATATGTGTGTGTTCCACAGTCATTGGAGAAAAAAATTGGAGAGCTTCTTCCCTGGTTTTTTTTGTTGTTGTTGTTGAAAAATTAAGTTAAAATGCATAGACATCACTGTTACGTGTAAAACACACTGTGCTATGAGTATTATTCTGGAGGTTTCTCAACATTTCTGTGTTGCCCTGCCTCAGCAAGGCCTATCCTGAGGAGCACTGAGGTGTTACTGCTGATACACCTGGCAAAGGTGTTGTCTGTCAGGGTTGCAGTGACTGGAAGCTGCAGGTTTCTCACCTTATTACCATTGAATAGACAAAATCTGTATTAAAAATACAGTTTTGAGAAAAAGCAGCTGTTTGATATTTACTGTAACAAGTTTTGCTCATTTGCTTTTGGATAATTTCACTTAAACTCTGTTTAATTGGAGTTCTTCAGAAAACCCTTGGGTTTCTGCTAAAATTTTGGTGAGCCTGTCAGAATACTTTACTTTCATCCTGAACCTGCTGATTTGCTACCTAAATCAGCTTCAAGACTTAGTAGCATTTTCGAAAAGCTGAAAATTATTTCAAATGTATCTAGTTAATTCAATGAATCATAAGTTTGATCACAAATTGAAGAATTTTCTGGGATTTACATTAGAGAAGAATAGCTTTTCTTTCCTAGTCTAGGAACAGAAAAGTAGGAGGGATAGGATATTTTTTCCTAAAACATGGAAAATTGAGAAACAATTAGTTTCCTTTTGTATATGTAGTCCTACCTTTTTAAAGTGGCTTTGTGCACAGAATGCAGTTTTGATAAACAAATATATTTATCATAATTAAGGTTATCTGATTAATGCTTAAGCAAATTGAAATGCCAGTGTTACTTCTCATTTTATTATTGGTTCCATCCATGTATGAGGTTTTTCACTCAATTCAATTATATTCACTTTTTACATGAAAAATGCATATAAATCTAACTGATGTATTATTCATGCTTCACGTATACTTTTTTATTCTATGTTAAATTGAGGTATACAAATTAGTCATTTATTTGCATAGATTCCCCTGCTCAGGGAGTAGAAGAGTTCTTACTGATACCAGCCTTATCAGCTTACTGTATCTGCCTTTACTACTAATATACTGTATAATGCTAAGGATAAAATCACACATGGCAAGTGCTAATTGAATGAGTGTCTTACTGCCTTCTTGTACCTGTAGTCTTGGTTTTTTCTGTTAAAGATGCTTTTTATTGTCAGCAGTAATGTGTAGTAGGAAAGTGAGCACAAAGAAAGTCTGTCTTGATTACTCTAGGATGTTCTATCAGCATGTAAATTTTTCCCCTTTGATGGGGTGAAGGGTTATCATTGTTTTTCTTAAATTCAATGTTATTACTTTTATTCTACTCAGTTCTGCCACTTCACTTAGCTAAAATTAGAAAGCAGGGAACACTTCCCCTAGATCCTGCTAATACAGAAGATTAAACGTCAGCTGATGACTAGAATACAAAGATAGCCTGTGAGTTCACAGCGGAGGGCTGATAGATGTGGTCAGGTTTGCTTTCTTCCAAGGCAGTGCCATCTTCCACTCTGAAGAACTCAGAACTCTATAGAGGTGATAGTCAGAAGCAGAGGAAGAAAAGAAAACTTGGCACATGTGGTTTAAATTTAATAGAAAAAACATAGAAATGAACAAACATATTTGTTTATGTAAACAGGTTCCCCTACAAAGTTTGGTTTTTTGTTTTGCTAGATTATTTTGGTAATAAAGTGCATTAGGGGATATCAGGAGGTTAAGTATTTTAAATTGAAAAGCTACTTTGGCTCAAGAACTTGATTAGTCACCCATATGCTAAAAGCAGGTTATGTTTACTCATGGAAAAAAAAAAAAAACTATTTCAAATGCAATTGGGTACTGTTTAATTTGACTGGGACAAAAATATATGTCCTATATGACATTGCTTTCTCCTTCTCAAATGTAGTATCTACACATTGCGTGACCATGGAAACTAATCGCTGTCTGCCGAAGTTGTAGCAATAAATGCTTAATGAAAGCATAACTGTATAATGGCACTGTATTTTTACAGTATGCCAATTTTGTTTACTCCTGAACCTTGTTTCTTTTCCATACTTTTCAGGAGGTTCATGTAGAGGGTTTTATGTCTCTGTCTCACTGAGCATGGTGCATCAGCCACAGGACCTGTTCAGCCTTGAGAAAAGAAGACTGAGAAGGGACCTCATCACTGCCTATCAGTATCTGAAGGGAGCGTGTCAGAGAATGTTTCCAGACTCTTCTCGGTGGTGCCAAGCAATAGGACAAGAGGCAATGGGCAGAAACTGATGCACAGGAAGTTCCACTGGAGTATGAGGAAGAACTTCTTTACTGTGCCCTGGAACAGGTTGTTAAAGAGGCTGTGGAGTCTCCCTCACTGGAGATACTCAAGAACTGTCTGGACACAATCCTGTGCCATGTGCTCTTAGGATGATCTTACTTGACCAGGCAGGTTAGGCCAGATGACCCACTGTGGTCTCTTCTCACCTCACCCATTCTATGATTGTTGAAATTCTATCTGTTGAAATTGCCTCAGAAAGCAAGCTGCAAAGGCAGAGGCCAGGAAAAAGAGAAAGCCATTTGTGAAACAAATGAGCCTGAAATTCAGTTCTGGATGTGACTCCCAAATTCACTGGTTTTTGATAGGTTTCAAAACATTAGCTAAAATGAGAATCTGACATATGTAATTTATACATACTTACCTGCCTAAGCCTTCGGGGTTCAAGACAGCTTGCGAATTTGCGCATTGTACCATCTATAATACCATGGTGTCAGTCAGATCTTCATTTCTCCATTTTGCCTGGTAAACTCCCGTTCTTTCACTTGGCACATGATTAAAAAGCTGCCTAAGAAACCTGAAAGTACATTTATAAGCAAGTTCCACAAAAAGTACTAGTGTTCTTTTTAAATTGAAAGAAATCAGAAGGAAAAGCAGAAGTTGTTTGTCAGGCACTTAATACCACAAGTTTAAGAAAAAGCCTCATTTGTGTGAACTTTAGACAGAGATTGATTCGTAGAGTCCAGTCTCTTCACCAACTTTGTCAAAATGTTGAGCCAGGAGAAAAAAGGCCATTCAGGTGAATAGATCTGCATCAGCATCAGTAACTTAGTCTTTCAATGCTATTTGGTTTGATCTCTTCCAAAATAATTTTTTTCCATGGCATCTCATTTTCCAAGGATTATTTGAGGGGTTTAGGCAGATGCTTTTGCAGGTTGTCTTGAGATTTTTCTTTGAATTGCAGTTGATGAATACCATTAAAGTTTAATTCTACATATGTAGTATGGTGGTTTTAATTAAGAGATAACTTCTGGTGTGTGAATTTCAAGTGTTCCTGAAAATAGATTTTCACACAGCTAAAAATTAAAACAAACATTTTCATGTAATACTAGGTAGCCTGGAACAGCTGGGATTATTTCAGCAAGAACAGGAAAGCAGGCATTAGACTGGGTTGTTTTGTCCATATGTCTGTCAGAATGAGTCTTGATCTATTACTGGGATTGGTAACACTAAGGGTAGCATCTCTGGTTAGAGTGAATAATGTTGCAGCAGACAACTCTCTTCTTCTCCTTATTTATCTTGGCAGGAGGTTAGAGGGCAAGAATAATTCTATCTCTACTTGAAACACTCTGAAACCACTCAAATATATGTATCCTATTGCAGTCCTGATTAAGATCTATGATTAAGCATTTCTTAGGGTTTAAATAGCGGGAAATCCTATGAGATCAATTTTTGAACATGTAGATTATATCAGTCTCAACAGCGATAGATTTTAGTATTTTTCATTAATTGTGACCATAATTAAACTTGCAGATTTAACTATAACTAGCAAAACTTAAGGGCATGTAATTAAATTGGTAATTCAGTGTAGCAAAGAAAACAAGACAGAATTGTAGGATGGAAATTGCATTATGCTCTTACTGCGTATTTGAGCTAAACATTTACTGATTTCATATAACTCCTGGTTTTATCTTGGAGCTGAAAGAAAATCCTGAGTGAACTTTTGTTGAGATATACTCATGTGTATCTTAGAAAACTTAGATAAGCTGTTCACATGAAGTGGAAGTAATAGCTAGGGAAGTTTGAGTTCTGGAATGATTTGTCTGTTTTTGTCCATGTTTGACAGTTCTGCAGGATTTGAATTAAGTACCGATAGCTAATGGGTGCTCAGTTTCAATAGCCTCTGCATGCCTTCCCCACGAGACTTGAATGGACATGAAATGTTGCATCATCCTCAGGTAGTGTTTTTTCCTCAGGAGACAGTGTCTTTCTCACCTGCTTTTGCAGATGTCTAAAATGATTCTCGTTTTCTGTGCTTAAAAGTGAAGTGTTTCCAAGAAATTTCTCTGGAGAAGAGTTTGCTGTAACTTGCAGAAGCCGTGAGATACTCTTGAAATGCTTTGGTAGTTTGAATTATTGGATATGGTGATAATAATTTAAACTATTTTTTATGGGCCAATTCTCCAGGATTTTAAGTAGTAGGCCATTCTTAGCAAAAAATAACACACAAGTGTATCATACACATAATATTTACAGGCAAGTTAAACAAAGTAACACTAGTCTAGCAAAAGCATAATATTACTAGTTTAGCAAGGATGTTTACATTGTAAACAATACAATTTTTACTACACAGCATGCTTTAATAAAGTAAAATATTCAATCCTAAAACTGGATTTTCTCAGTAGGCAAGGTGTCTGGTATTACCCCAGCTGAGTGAAAAATAGAAGCTGTGACTTGTGGGTTGGCTAAATGAACACTTAATTTCATAATTGGGCAACATTTGTCATCTGTAATACTAGATTAATGCCTGAAGTTCTGTTACAACACCAAAACTCTTCTGTTTCTTAATGTAAACATGAACATCAACAGCAGCCTCTCCACCCTATATGTACTGTATTAAACAGAATACTCGGCAAATGTAAAATACCTGCTTTTATAGTGGTTGCTTGAATAGTAAATAAGTGTAGTAATCACTAATATTTCATAACCTCATTTGTTGGTCATTCTTACTACCCATCATCCTGAAAGTGTTCCAGAATATTCAGTGAGTGTTAGGACATAGTCATTATGAATATTAGAACCTTAAGATGTTACACTTTGTATGAAAACATTGAATTAATGGCCAAATAAATTTAGGTGCAAAAAAAATATTTCTCCTTTGTTCTAGTAGCTGTAACTCCCAGATTACTTTGGCTCTGTAGCTTGAAAGTTAGGTAGGGCTCATATTTCATTTCGTACACCTTACTACCACTCCACTTCTTGGTGCTTCATTGTTAATTAATGTGCAGCGTAAATGTGTAAGTTATTGAAAGTGGAAAGTGTTGCTCAAACTTGATTTGGTTCTTTTGACCAAATTTGTTTTTAGACCTTCTCCGTTAGTGGTTTATTGACAGGGAAAAAACCTCTAAGAATTGCAATATTTTTTTCCCAGTGCCAGTGAAGATGAACAGAAGATGTGATTAGTGAACTGTAATGTCCTCTCTCCTAAGAAAACCTTTCCTCATGGAGGCAAAAATGATTGCAGAGTGAGACCAGTGTTCAAACTGTGGGGATTATCTCATGGTGCTGTGCTCACTAGGAGGTCAGCACGAGGACTTGGGTAGGAGCAGTAATTGTTGAGTTCACACTGTGAACTGCTCTGTGGTGCCATTATGTCAGAGGACTCATGGTTAACCACCTTTTCATGACAACTGATTAATTTAATTCTCTTCAGCCTCTGTTTCTGTTTTCAGTTTCAGTTGAAACTGCTCTGCAAGGAAGGGAGGGAGGACAGTGAGGTAGACAGAGCAGGTAATGTAATTTCTGTAGGAAGGCTGTAAAAGACCAGGTTAGATGGGGCTCTCAGCAACCTGATGTTCCTGCCCATGACAGGGATTTGCAACTGGATGAGTCCCTTGAACCCAAAATATTTTATGATTCTATAAAATACTTGCAAACAAGAAACTAGGCTTAAAATGTTGTAAATTTACCAGTACAAGTGGCGGAAGTGGTTGTTAATTTAAAAATATGTCATTCAAAAAGTGTCAGTTTAAAACAAGAAGACTTAACATAGGCTTTGTAATGGGTAAAAATTCAGAGTGAAACTAAATTTTGTTTCTTTGATAGTGGAATTAGGACATGAAAATGAATTTTGGAACAATGCTGCTTCTCTGAATACAAAACCCATTTTAATATAATCAAAGCAAATAATTCTGTTTTAACCAGATAAAGATAAGAGTATTTTTCTTTCTTTTTCTTATTTATTTGATTTTAAATTCTAATTGCATTTCTAATCCAGTTTAGATTCAGTTCAGCACAATGTGTCAGCATAGCTGTAAGGAAGAGGGAACAAGCAACCCAAGGTGAAGAGAACGGGAACCACTTTTAACCAGCTCTGCTGCCTTAATTTGATTCTCGGATACAGTAGCAAAGATGTTCATGTCCTGCTAAGTCCTGTTGGATCCACTGGAATTACTTCACTCAAAAAATCAAAAGAGGGGACAAACTAAACTCCAGACACACTGTGTGAGGTCTTCTTCCTGTTTCCAGTATTCACATGGCAATTCAGAATGGCTGTTTTACTTGTTTTATCTCTTTAATATATTCTTCTGTGTTCATATGTTTGACTCTTTTCTGTACTAAGAGTAAAAAAGGAAAAAATAAAATGTGATAGCAGAGGTGAAATACATGTTTGTTTTCCTAATAGATGCAAAATAATTTATGGAACAGATCAGAATACTAATCTAACCAGTAAAAGGGTAGGTTTTAATCTCTCCGTGGAGAATGGAGATAAATTTTACCAAAATGTATTGAAGTGTAATGTCTGAATGCCTAAATTAGATGGCATTACCTCTTTAGATGTTGATGTTAATGAAAATCAGTAAAAATTGTAGCCCCCATATGAAGTGCATGGCGTATGGCTCTGTTTCATCTATATGGGACAGTATTCTAACAGACTGCTTCTTTCCCTACAAGATTTCTGATGTTTTCAAAATAATTACAGGCTTGTTTTTCCTGTTTTTTGGGGAAGAGTGCTATCTGCTGAATTCTTTGGGTGGTTACTCACTGAAGAACCAAGCACTTCTGATGTTTCTTTTAAAATTCTCTCTTTTTAAGGCTGACTAAGTTATATTTCCCCATCACCTGTGTTCTTAACATGTACTATCAAGAGCCAGCTATATCAACCTGCCACTTGCACTGGAAAACAGTCACGGCAAATACAGTTTAAAGTCTAGCATGTTCAGCAGGTATCTGGTTATCCCCTTTTGAGTATTTATGGGAAAAGGTTAAAATGTTGTTTCCAGCACAAGCTAGACCTACCTAGGACTGGTCTGTGTGGGAGCCAGGTGCTGTTGATCTTTGCTGGCCTTTGCAGTCCAAGTTTCAGGTTGTTGTACAAATGGAAAGTGGTTTTCTTTTCTGGACTTCATTGTACTTCCTTTTTCTTATCAGAAAAGGTAACCAGACTTTGTATTCTCAACTTTGCTTTGACTTTATGACTGATTAGTCTAGTTTCTAAATTGGTTCTCAAAGGAAACAAGGTTTATATGATTGCACTGGCAGCTGTCGTTCTGTTTGAGGCCCATTGGATAACTGAGGTCAAATTTGGCAGGGTACTTCATGTGGAAATGCCTTTCTACCAGTTGATGAGGCTGGGGCTGAGAGAGAGAAACCAGTTCATGGGATGAAGGGTATCTTATGTGTGAGCTTGCGTGTTCTGCTTGCCCTAGGAGCTGGCTGGTGTGTGTGCTCTACAGATGTGTTTGGCAAGCACTTGGAAAGAGCTTTAGGATGATCTGTGGTTTCACTAAGTGGTAAGTGATGCTCTAGGTGGGAACTGTGGGCCATGAAGGGAGAGACCGGGGGTAGGGGCAGATGACTGCGAAGAACTGAGATGAATCTTGGAAGGGCTGTGAGAGATGTGGAAAAGGAAGACCTGCAACTGTCTGTGTCCTCTGTTCAGATTCTGGGACAGAATTAATAGTGAGAATTTATCTTTCTGAGTTACTGTAGCATCAATGGAACTCCAGTTATTTACATCTTGCATGTACATTGCTTTTTCCTTTGTAATAACTTGCAGGCTGAGGTGTAGAAGGGCAGTCTGTTCAGAGGCAATTCTTTAAGTTTATCATGCTGCTCTGACAAGCTTTCCTTTTGTGGTTGAGATGTCAGTCTTTAACAACAGAGGCACTTCTGACACTTGATAAATTCTGCTTTTAGAAGTGAGCAGTGCAGTAGAAATGGAAAAAAACATTTAGAAAAATTTCTTTTGTAACATTCGTTTCTTGCCTTTCTGTCTTAAGGTACCTGATGATAGTGAGAAGTGCTTTCCTGTGGAAAGTGCTGAGAGTGATAGGATCTATCCAACACCTGCCTGTAGTTCTGTTAAGAAGAAAAAGGGGACATAGGATGCAGTAGATTCATGTTTTTCAGCAAGAGAATCAATTGCAATTTGTTTTATTAGACTTAAGATAGGTATTACCTTTTTGGAGACCACAATGAGTTTTTAATAAAATATTTTTTGGTTGTTATGAATGTGCAGTTTCTGATAATACCTGATAAGTGTATTTGAGCTCTCCTGATTCTTACCATGTATGGCACAATAAACTGCCCAAATTTGGTCAAATATTTTTAGCCACTTAGTCATATGTCTTTTAATGTGCTGCATATGTAAGCTTTTGATTCACTTAGCAACAGCATTTTTATGAGTATGTCTTGCCAGGTTTTCTCATGTGTACTTGAAAAATAGGCAAGGATTGTTCTGTGTTGGGTTGTGTCACAACCAGATGGTTGGGTTTTTGCTTTTAGATTTTTTTTTTTTTGTTAATAGCGCTAATCAGTTTTAAGATAGCTTTTTTTTCACAGATGATGAATTTTAGGGAATTTTGAGATAAACAAGCATGCAGCATATTAAAATTTAATATTAAAATACCTATAATTAAAAATGTTTCTGATATAAATTTATTTTTCCTTATAATTAGGTGGTGAATATTATTATAGGCATAGAATATCGGTGGTTGGACAAATTGAATATCCAGAAAAACTGGATGTATGGCTATATATAGTCGATGTTTCTGTTAAGTGTAAACATCTGAGTTTCTTGAATTTGTTTTCCTCCTAAACTGATTAACCATGTCTTGCATTTGGATTCTTTTTCATTAAGTTACAAAATGTCTTACGAAAAGAAGTGATTCTCTTCTTTCAGAGCTTGTTATAAGTGAATAACCATTGTACACTGTTGATAAGTGGGAGAAATTGAAGACAAATATGGTTGACGAACTTGTAGTCTTTATTGTTGGACTGTGTTAAGAAATCATTTTATTAGGGATGGGTATGACTAAAAAGTTTTCCAGTTAGTTTTCAAGAATACCTGAAAAGGTAGGGAGGGTTTCATTCAAGAATGGGGTTTTGTTTTTAACTGAAAAACAAATAACGCAAGCAGTGTATTGCAGTCTCGTTGCGGTCTAGCTGTACCTAACTAAAGCAAATGGAGTTAAAGAAGGATAATTTGTGGCTGGTTTTGTTTGGCTGGTTACACTGGGCAGCAACATTCTCCTCATGGTGTAGCTGTTGCCTCAGCATTGCAGAATGGAGGAAAGCTTCAGGATTCATCCTGGAGCATGCAATTACTTAAATAGGGATATCCGCATTGCTTTCTTTCCATAGTAAAACATTATGTAATTTTGGGGATTTTTTCAGAAGCATTCTGGAAAGTAAAATTTATACTTTAATTGCATTTCATTAGAGGCGTAATTCCCTAGTAGAAGCCCAAGAGTAGAGGTTCTCATTTCAGCCTTGTGGCTATGTAGTATTGTTGATTTATTAAGCTGAAAAATTAATACCAGTCTTGTGGGGTCTAGCTGTTTGGAGTTCTTGCTGCCCTGAAATGCAGAGGGGCTTTTCTCTCAGTTGCTCTGCCCTTTTAAGGGAAGCAGGATAGAAGTTGGCAAGAAAACTTACCGAGCACCCTGTGAGAAAAATACTCGAACACAGAGAAGAAAGGCAAAACAGGAGTCAGTCAAGATGGAGGTCTGGAGAATGGCAGTAGTTCTGCATCTGAGCAATGCTGTTTGCTTGGTAATTAAGAGATGTGGGCAGATGATAATATTTTTGCAATTGCCAAAATGATATTCAACTAAGTTTATAAACAGGAGTGATTAATAGACTATTCAAAGATTTATGGTGGTATAGAATATACTGCAGTAGAAAACAGTAGAGGGATGTTGAAATACTATGTAGCATCCTCTTCATACTCTGTAGTCTCATCTACATTACAGGTAAAATCACATTATGGTATTGTTTTCAAAGTGCTTCCCTAGCTCTTAGTCACAATTCTACCTCGTGGTGTAGCTGTTTATTCAATTTTAATATCCACTCAAGTGGCTGAGCTGGGCCTGGGACGAAGTGAGGACCTGAGGAACAACTTTATACTGGAGAGTAAAGTTTCAGTGGGGATTGTAAAGGGCTTCTCAGAAAATCAGAATGCATTTACCTGAGAAAATAATATTTTTTGGCTTTTTTAAACTATTTAAACTCATTTATTTAAAAAGTTTTATAAATCTGGAACACCTGCTGTTTATCTCTCAAATTCTTCCTGTCTTGCTGTCAGACCCCAACAAAGAAACCCTACTTCCTCATTAGAACTGAAAATACTTACCTTTTCTCCTGAAGGTTTTGCTTGAAGATGCACAGGATTGTAGAACAGCTTTGATATCAACTTACTTCTTAACTCTTTCTTTCTTTGTAGGCTTGTATAGATGATAACGTAGATATGGTGAAATTTCTGGTGGAAAATGGAGCAAATATTAATCAACCAGATAATGAAGGCTGGATACCTCTACATGCAGCTGCTTCCTGTGGATATCTTGATATAGCAGAGTAAGACTTTTTCCTCTATTTTTAAAATCTATGTATTTTGCTAATGCATTGCTAGAGACACAATAGAAGCAGATGGTATTCATAAGTTGTGTTTTTAGCTGCCTCTGGGATGTGTAGTGAGGAAGAATGCTTTTATATTGTGTGTTGATTGTGAAGTGTGCCGCGTCTATGACTTTGTGTGTTGCATTTTCTCTTTCTAGTTTTTTTACATTGCATATTAGGTAGGTGCAAACATAAGCATAAGACTGCCTATGTCAGATTATTTCTTTATATTATTTTTTTCTGTAGAAAGGTTTTTATGGGGGAAGGCACAGGAACAGTGCTTCAGATTACATTTATTAGTAGTCTGAAACATTATCCTGGGATAAGTCTGTGTGTAGGAGATAAGTTTTACAGTTGTATTTGCAGTCTTGAGACTTTGTTTTTCAGCTATGGCATAGAGCAGTTGACTAGTTCTTTTGGCTGTGGAGCAAAAGTCTACAGTAGAAGCTAGATGCCTGTTTCAGTATTAGTTAAAGCTTACTCACTACTGAATTCCAGGAGTGGTTTTGTTATTTTTGAAGTCTGTTGAGGGCCACTGAAGGTGTGCTAAAATCAAATTTTTTGAGAGGTTGTCTGTTTGAGCCTGAAATGATTATTCTTTTGAGAAAATGTGTGGCATATGTTGTTCAGCACACTGTTGTTGCAGTTAAGCAGGTAATAAAGTCTCTTTTAAAACCCTTCAGGTAAACACAAAATTCATTAATTTTACCAAAGTCATTGTGACATCTGATCCAGAATAAGATTTGGATAAAATAGAAAGTAGTATTTTGTCATGTAATTATGTACTAATTGCAGTGGTGAAGAATGAAAATTGTTTGTTCTGTGAGTTTGAGAGTTTTGCTTGCTGCAGTCTAGAGGGAAGTGAAAAATTCTGGGGACTCTAGTATATCATTTTCCCTGGAAGTTTTGTTTTGGTTTTTTTTTGAGGTGTTCACAGGGTGACGTGCTTCGTATATCCTTGGTATACCTAGGGCACTGTGTGACCACTAACTTTGTAATCTGCCTTTCTACACTATGCAGATGTTTGATGCTGTAATCCTCCTTGCAGTAGTACTGGAAGTGTTTACTTCTTGGCTATACTATGACAAGAATTTCCCTGCAAATTGAGATAATATAAGCCTTTCTACAGTTTAGTGGAGGTAAAACACCCAGCTTTATTCCACAATAGGAAAAAGTTTAGTTAAGTGATCTTGATTTGGCATTGCAACCAAACATGGGCACTTGTTCAGGAAAGAGAGAGCAATGTCCCTTGTCCACTGAACAGTGTTTCACTATTGACTTGAATATCTGAGATCTATCTGGTCTGATCTATCTTATTCTCTCAGATTGGAGTAGAACCTCTCTGCGTATTTCCTATGGATAGCCTTTAGAGAAATGGGATTATTGAACTGTAGTCCTTTGGCATGTGAGACATATAAGATGTTGGAAGAACAGTGTTTCTAAGATGCATGGAGTTTTAAAGATAACTTGTTGAAACAAATTTCCATATACAGCTGTGAAGGGTAACCTGACGTGAGTGGAGCAATATTTACATCTGATGAGGCCCACAGAGTTTAGCGCTTCTTCAGACTGCTTCTCCAGGATCTCATCTTCAAATAATTTACAAAAATTAATTCTACAAACCACAATTTGCAGCTGAAGCAAAACTGGGGGAAGGTGAAAGGATGATACAATAAACTACCAGAGATTAGAATTTTTTTTTAATTTAGTTCATAGGATGTGCTGGATCCAGCATCTGCGTTAGTGAGGATGCATTCCTGGGAAGCATGAGAATGTGTGTTTGTGTGTGTCTGTGACTGAATCTGATATATTTTACTTTTAGCACCTATTTTTGTGCAAGAGAGAAGACAGGAAATGAGTTCTGTTGTTTTCTAAGTTTGTTAATAAAGGGCTGGGGAGAGTGACCAGTGCTTCCATTTCTCATCCTCCTGTGGGATTGCCTGTTGAACAGCTTTGTAGTGCTTCTCAAACTGGGGTCTTCACAATCTTGTTTTTGCTTCTTCCTTCTTCTGCCATCTTAAGTCTTCTTAGGCCTTCCTTCCTTCCTTCCTTCCTTCCTTCCTTCCTTCCTTCCTTCCTTCCTTCCTAGATTATTTCAGGCTTGCGTGTGTCAAAATCTACAATTATATTTAAGAAAGCAACTGAACTAGGAGATTTTAATTCTATTCTTAGCATTAAAGAGTATTTGAGTTGACAGGGACCTTTCATAGGTCATCTAGTCCAACCCCTCGCAATGAGCAGGGACATCTACAACTAGATCAGGTTGTTCAGAGCTGTGTTCAACTTGGCCTTGAACAATTCCAGGAATGGGGCATCTACAGCTTCTCTGGGCTACCTGTTCTGATGTTTCACCACAGAATCATTTGTGTTGGAAAACACTTCCAAGATCACTGAGTCCAATCTTTGACTGAACACCACCATGACAATGCTGTCATGTCCAGTTGTTTCTTGAATGCTCCCAGTGATGGTGACTCCACAGCCTCTCTGGGCAGCCTGTTCCAATGCTTAACTGCCCTTTTGTGAGGAAATTCTTTCTGATGTCCAGCCTGAATCTCCCTGGCTCAGCTTGAAGCCATGTCCTTTTGTCCTGTCCCTGTTACCAGGGAGAAGAGACCAACCCCCACCTGGCTACAGCCTCTTTCCAGGGAGTTGGAGAGAGGTGTCTCCTGAGCCTCCTTTTCTCCAGGCTAAACAGCCCCAGCTCCCTCAGCCACTCCTCACAGGACTTGTGCTCCAGACCCTTCCCCAGCCTTGCTGCCCTTCTCTGGGCATTCTCCAGCACCTCAATGTCCTTCTTGCAGTCATGGGCCCAGGACCAGACACAGGACTCAAGCTGTGGCCTCACCAGTGCCAGGTACAGGGACACAATCCCTGCCCTGCTCTTGCTGGCCGCACTATTGCTGATCCAGGCCAGGATGCCATTGGCCTTCTCGGCCACCTGGGCACACGCTGGCTCATGGTCAGCCACTGTCACCAGCATCCCCAGCTATTCTATCCCTTGGGCATTTTCCAGCCACTCTGTCCCCAGCCTGCAGCACTGCATGGGGTTGTTGTGACCCAGGTATAGGACCCAGTACTTGGCCTTATTGAACCTCATCCAGTTGGCCTTGGCCTACTGATCCAGCCTGTCCAGATCCCTCTGCAGAGCCTTCCTGACATCCAGCAGATCAATATTCCTGCTGAACTTGTTGTTATCTGCAAACTGACTGAGGGTGTTGTTGATCCCCTTCTCCAGATCATCCATAAAGATGATAAACAGGACTAGCCCCAATGCAGAGCCCTGGGAAACACCAACCACCAGCTGGATGTAACTCTGTTCATCACCACTCTCTAGAGTCTCTATCAAGACAGTTTTTTACCCAGCGAAGAATGTGCCTTGTCCCAGGCCATGAGGGGCCAGTTTATCCAGGAGACTGCTGAGAGAGAGTCAAAAGCTTTTCTGAATTCCCAGTAGACAACATTCACAGCCTTTCTTATCCAGTTGATGGGTCATCTGGTCATAGAAGGGAGATCTAGTTGGTCAAGCCAGACCTGCGTTTCCTAAACCCATGCTGAGTGGGCTTGATCCCTTGGTTGCCCTGTAGATGACATTCACAGTGAAGAATTTCTTCTTAATATCTAATCAAAACCTTTCCTCTTTCAGTTTGAAACTGTTCCCCCTTTTCCTCTGGTCACTGCATGCCCTTAAAAGTTCCTCTTTGGCTCCCCTATAGGCTCCTTTAGGTACAAGAAGGCTGCTATAAGGTATATATGTGTGCTGTAAAGTGCACATTACTCTTAAGTAGTCCCTGCTGCTACTCAGATGTTCTTGAGTAAGTGCACCCATGTGCTTGGAGACCTGTGAGAAGTACAGAATATGGACATGGTAGCGAGCTTCTCTGAAAAAAAACTCTGGATATATCAGGGAACCACCACCTCAGCGATGTTTTTGGTCCCATGCTAATTGCTAGTGGGCTGAGTGAATTTGTGGCATGGCTTCCCACTTGTTGGGATTTTATTTTGCTCTGTAGTGTCTGGTCAGTGGGCTTGTCATCACAAGTATATTCCCTGTCCCTGTTATCCTCCACTGTGCTCACTGCTCCTGTGACAGCTTCACCCAGCAGTATCTCCTGTGCCACTCCTCTGCTCCTTCAGAACAGCCATCTTGTCTTGAATATGCTTCCTGTCTCTTCTAAAAAAATGCATCTTCCACTTTAAGAAATGTTTGTCTTATAGAAGGTCACTTCAAGTGAAAGACAGCAAAGAACAGAGTTTACTGTGTAACAAAGTGTCAGCTGCTTGTAAAGGGGGAGTTGTGCTGTAAAAGTGAAATTTCTGGCATGGAAGGCAACTGCATCTGTTGTTTCTGACATCTGTAAATGCTGAGAGTGTTTCAGCTTCCTGGAAATTCTTTGAATAATTTTAGAATTGTCTATTTAGATTGCTGTTCATCTAGTTTATGATTATGTAAATCACCTTACAAGTAATTGTTATATGAATGTGTTTTAAATTAAAATTCTTCAACATTTCCTTAACAGGTGGATTTTGTATAGTATGTTCTCTTTTCTGTTCTCCATTTTTTTCATACACAGAAAGCTTTACCCAAACAAGCTTTTTTTTTTACTAATGTGTTAATAGGAATTAAGAAGTCAACATGAAATGCTTTGTAAAATTATGGTTATGTAAAATGAAACTTGAATGCAGGAGGATGTGAACAGAAATTTTGTGTGCATTCTTTAAGATGTTATTTAATGGGTAGGACTGTTACATTTACTTTTGTACGACTGTTTTCTTGTGTATAATGAATTATTTTAGCTGATACATAGCTCTACTATGGCTGAAAGGTTTGTATATTATTTCAGTATCAGGGAATAAACAAATAACTTTTTGAAAGCAAAAAAAAGTAATGGGGGAGGGGAAAATAGTGCCAAGTGACATTTAAGAAACAATTTTTAAATGCTTACTTTTTTATTTCTCTCTGCTATGTATTGCACCAGATTTTAAAAATCTGACAAAGTAGAAATTTCTCTTTTGTTCAATAATTAAAAGTTTGTGTTAGAAATTATTTTCTTGTGGGCTTTGTAGGTTTCCTTGTTGTGAGCGTGTACTTGATGTATTTTGAACCTTGTTTGCAACTGTTCAGAGGCTACTACACAGTTATACTACTTAAATAGGAATGCTTTTTCATTTTACCCAGAATGAAAGATGCATCTTCCAAGAAGTGTAAGAAAAGTGTTTTTCAAAACTGACATAAAGTCAGTGACAGTTACAGTTTTGTTGCAAAACAAACCACCCAAAAACTGAACGGGGAGAGAGATGTCTGCTGAAGGAGGAATAGCATTTTCATACCTTCATGTAGCAGGTATTATAACAATTTGACAAATGTTGCTGTACATACTAAAATTCCTCATGGGTTCAAGGGATGAGAAACCCATGGAGGGTGGATACATTAAAAAAATATTGAGACGGAATACATACATACAAATGGAATCCGATTGAGAAAGTCCATGAAAGTAGTTGGAAAGGTATTATATGAAAAGTAGCATGTATTTGCTCTACTTTTATTCTCCTTGGAGATCTTATGTCTGGAGATGGGCTAGATGTTAACTGGATACTTGGGCTAACTTGTACAGTAGCTTTGATGTTTGAGAAGCATGTTTGATACCCGTAGTTTGATATCCATACAAATCCTAAGACAGCTTCAAAATACACCTTCTTGATTTAAGAGGTTTTAAATTACAGATTTAAATTTAAATTTAAATTCTGATTACAGTCAGAAACAGAAAAACATCTCAAGTTCAGAGTCTCCTCAACCAGGTTATTTAGGAAGAGAGTAGTAGTTTGACCAACTCTGCTGCTGTAAAACACCCCGTTTTCCTTTCTGCCCAAAGTTTCCTATGTTGTATATCCCATCCTTCCCCAAATATTTAAAGCAGACTTTAAAAGACTTGTGTGTAACCACAGGCTTGCTGCTGACACCCATCTGTTCTTCCAGACTCCAGACACCTGAAAGTGAACCTAGCTAAACTTGTTTGCTGAAGCCTTTGCAGACCATTGTCCCAGCGGTTTACCCAGTGGTAAATCTCCCTATTTTAGTAACAGTCCATTAAGACTAAACGAGTGATCCTTGTCTGATGGACAGAGGACTTTGAGACAATCCTGCAAACCTGTACTTGGATATCTAGATGTTCAGTGATAGGTGGTTTTCTTACAGCTCTAATTGCCTTGTGGGGACTGCTGTGGGTGCTGCCTGGTAGTGATTCCTGCCTGTGGTACAGGACCAGTGCTCATCTGGCAACAGCTAGTCAAGAGAATTCAGTGGAGTTTGACATGATTAGAGTGATCTAACTTGAGGCTGTTGCAGAATTAGGCAGATACTCACTTCCTCACTTGGTTTTGCCTCCTCCACCTTCCCTCTCGTGTTACCTAATGATCACACAACAATGTGGGAACTATATGCATAAGAAGAGCCTTAGGGGGCTTTGGAGGCTTTATTCTCTTTTGGATCACTGAGTTGACCTGGCTTGCCAGCAGCACTTGGCATAGATGTGCAGGTAATAAGTTGCTTTTCAGACATATCTGGTACTTCAGATCAGAAGCCTGGTTGAGTAGAGCTGCCTGTTCAGTGGTGGAGTCCCATGCTTCATCTCCCACCTCATGAGCCTAAACCACTTGGTACTGTTCAGTGTTCTTTCATGACGTCTGAGGGTGTTGGTGCCAGAAAGTATGTTTCAAAGCAGTTGTTTTTAATCCATTTTCTCTCAAAGTTATAATAACTTGATCATCTGAAGCTGTTTCTTACTTACTAGTGAATTTTTAATCTAAGTTCTTCTGCTGTAACCCATTTTAATCCTAAAGAGCAAAACACTACTTAGGCAAAGCACACTCATAAAAATGTCAGGGGTGGCTCCTATCTCCTTCAGCTCGGTTAGGAGTTATGGTTTTAATTAAGTGAGTAGGAAGTGATATTACTAGTGACACATTCAGAAATGGATCTTTGGAGAATAATCAAAAGTTTGGATTTTTGAACAACAAGGTAAAGCTTATGGTCTGAGATAAACCACATGCAAACTGATGATGCATACTGGTATAGGGTTTGGTCTTACAGAGATGCTGCAAGGTGAAGGGATGTTTTTGTCAGGATCCAAAATGTTTATTTAAATACTAGGAAATGTTAACTGGAGTTCTAGAATTAAAAGGAAAAGCAAGCAAAGATGAAACATCATACAACCCACTCAAGAAAATGAGGGCTTCAGAAGGATAAAACAAGCCATGTGACAAAATAAAAACGGGGAAAGAAGATACATTCCCAGCGAAGGAAAAACAGCTCTTCTAGAAGAATTACTGGCTCTTATAGGTTGATACTGGTAAATCTGGAGTGTTTGTTTTGAGAGCTGGGAAAAGGTCACTGCAGGCTTTAGAAGATTGTTTCAGTTAATTTCCATTTGCTGCCTTCTTTCTGGAAAAACAGATTGGGAAAAAAATGTGTCCCCTAGTCTCCTCTACCCCTAGTCAAAAGTGTGATGCTCTGTGCAACATAAAAGTTCCTCATTCTCCAAACTTGTATTAGTTATCTGCAAGGATAAAGCTAAATTAAGTTAGATAAAATAGTGGGCAGGCAGACTGGGAGAAGATCAGTGAGGTAGTATCAGTTGGCATTTTCTTTTATGAAGATGTACTGTGGCAGTGTTCTGTTTCCAGCATGTTTTTGCTGCGTATATGTGTGTCCTAAGAATAATGGAATGCTAATGAAATTGTTAAGGTTGATGGTGAAGTTCCCTTTTTGAAATCATGTTATTATGTGGTAGAGTTTAATCTTTTCTACTGTGTAGCTGTGATCTGATGTGTGGATAAAACCCAGCTGACAGAAATACACAGTAAAATATGGTTGATGGGTTAGAGGAAACTATAGGATTTAACCAGTTTTCATACGTGTTTGTTCAGGTGAGGAACTCAAGGAGAGCTGGTCACTGTAGAATCACACAATGTGGTCACACACAAAGTGTGTGCTTTGTAGCTGCCTTCTTTCAGATTGGATTGCTGTGTGCATCTCTGCTTGTGACCCTAACTATTTTTAATTAGTGTATTAGTATTTAATAGGTGTTCCTGTTCTTCTGAGGGTAAATGTAATAGAAATTAAATTCAGAAGTATCTTCCTCAGGAACACAATTTAATGGGAAATGTCTTTTTTTATTTTAGTATAGTTTAGCAGTTCATTCAGTCTAATGAAAGGTCAAGGGACTGATGCCCATTGTAATGCTCAACACACTCTTAATTTTTGGTTGAAAAAGAATTTGGAAATGGAGCTGGTGTTTAAAAAACCATCCTACTCTGAGAAGTGAAATAAGAGAGATCTTACTTGTTTCTCCCAAAACATTTATTTTATTGGTATTCTGAGAACAATTTAGAGTAGATGCCTTACATTTGGATTCTGAAGTTGAAGGTGGTACATATGGAAGAGAACACATACAGAAGAGTGGTAGATATGGAAACCTGAGAGCTTGTATAGACTCACAAGAAACAACACTCAGGTCCTTCCTGGCTGATAGCTTGTGACTGCCCATTGCCACCATTAAGTTCCTGTTTTCTAGGTAGGACTAGAACATGGAGAGCAGCTCTAGGTATATTATATACATGAGCAACCAAGTTCTGGATTGCACAAAGGCTTGGTGAGTGTGGCATACTGTCATGTGGGGGCCTCATCAACCAATTCAAAACTGCTGTATGACAGAGGCAATGATACATCCTCTGTAGTCTGTGGAATCTGTGGAATTATTAGTGCTGTTGACCACTGAACATAGTATTTACTGAGTTATTTGATATAAAAATAATTTAACTCACAGCAAAGTTGGTTTTGAGGATTGTGTTCTAGGAGAAAACAAGGTTGTGGTATAGATTGTCACTTCTGTGCATCTCAGTTTTTATTTTCTTTTAGGTTTTACTTCAGTGATTTTCTCTGTTGTGAGTTTGACCCTATTCTGGCACATACAGTAGACTTCCTAGTGACACTAAGGCAATTTATGACCTACTTATCCTGTCTTAAAGCCATGTCTTTTGTTGGCTATCCTAAACTGCGTCATTTCAGCGCAAATGATCCTAATCTGTGTGTGTTTTTCTAGTCTTATCCCTGACTGAGGCAGGATAAAAGATATTTGAGTTCTTCTAAAATGCATGTAGATGTAGCCATGGTATCTCTAGACACACAAGGGCTGCTGTGCATTAATGGAAGTGAGTTATTTGGGTACAATTCAGACACTAAGACACAGAATTGTGAGGGTTTTCTGTAAGCAGTGGATTTGACAGGAAAAAAAGTATTAAAAAGTAATTATTTGAAACCTCTTTATTACAGACAAGATACTGCTTATCAAATTTGAATGAAGAGTAGGACTTTCTTTTGGAAGAAGAGTGATTTCAAGGAAATTCAAAGCAGACTGAACATGTAAACAATTGCTATGTAGTGCAGATTGCTGGTATCTAAATGGGGGTCAGACTAAGTTCAGTACTACTGAGTGATGCTAGAAACTGCACTGTGATAGTAATATTGTTTTACAGAGAGGTCTGCTTACTATATTATCACATAATATAATTACAAATAAAATAAGTTCTGTGATGTAGTAGTTATGTATATGCTAAGATCTGTTAAACACAGGAAAATAATTGATTTTGGTTTAAATTTTTCTGATATAAATGCAAGCATGTGGCTGTTGGAGAAAAACAAGCCTGTTAAGTCCATACTCATAACTTCTGCTGAAAGAGAAGTCAGCTGATGAAATAATTATTTTTGATGCTACCATACCCAAATATAGCAATGCTGCTTTTGGCATAAGGCAGGAGGGATGGTGAGCTCCTGGTGGGATCACCTCTTGTTAGCTGAGGAAAGTGGGAAGCATCATGGTCTTCCTTCTCCTTCCTCCTCTTCTGCCTCCATGCTGCTGTTGCCTCTTCTTCTCAACCACTGTAACTCAGTCCCAATTGTTCACCTTGATGATGGTTCGGTAAATCACCACAAAATGCTTGGAGGCATGCTATGGGAAAGCATTCCAAGCATAGTGTTGGCAGTGTGAGTGTTACTGGAGTTACAGTGTGACCTCTGCAGCTGCAGCAAGACGTTTTTCATACTCAGCCTTCACTTTTGCACAATATGCTGCAAGCTTCAAAATGAACACTCATTCATGAAGTGCATCATGAAAGTAACATCTGATATGCACTTCAAAAATATTTCATGTTTTGCTTCATTTCATTCCTGCTGAAATTTTTGCCCTGTATTCCTCCTGGCACTGCCAGGTTCCACTTCAGTTTTTTCTTGGGTGCTGCTTCGTTTGGAGGATTTTTTTTGTGGTTGGTTGGTTTCTGGTTTGTTCTTTTTTTAAAACAGGCCATATGTTTCCCTGTATGGCTTTCTTTGTGTTTTCTACTTTGCTTTCTTCGCTCATTGTTTATTTTCACCTAAACGTTGCTCTGCCACCTCTCAAATTACTTTCCTTCTAAATGGATAAGGCAAAATATGAAGGCTTAGTTGCTTTTCAGATGCTACAAGTAGGAATCTTTCCTGTTCCATCTTTGCACTATTAAGTTTAGCTGGCCACCTATGTACAAATATTTCTAGAGCTGGCTTCTTTCAGAGGTTTCTTGGGGCACAAGAGCACTAAAACTAATCAGATATTGTTATCTACACTCTTTCTTTTATGCTCCTGCATACCAAGAAGGAAGACAGGTGGGATTCTACTTAGTGTGCTTCCTTGGGCATACAAGCAGCAGTGGAGGCTGGGAACAGCCAGCTGTGTGCAAACTTCAGTGGTGTGTTGGTATGTTATGGAATGTTGGCTTCATAATCATAAATACATTTTTTATATAGGTACAATATTTAGAAGTGATAGAAAGTGCTGTTTACTTAGGAAGATTTTTTTTGTGTGTGTGGCTACTTTGATACTTTGGGAGTATTTGACAATTTTGAAGCAAAGGTGTGTGTCAGTCCAAGATGCCTTTCATAAGACCTTCACAGGAAAGAATCAGAAGCTGGATGTGATGCTATCTGCAAGAGCTATTGCATATTGAAGGACATAAAAAAACCTTTGCAAACTGGTTAATTATTTAGAAAAGAAGATATATGCTTTAGTCTGGATTATCCTGATGAAAATTGAAAATAAATGTCTCCTTCTATTTGCTTAAAATCTTTTGGCCATTTGTTTCTCAACTATTTTTTGTTATTCTTTTCTTAAGCATCTCTAGCTATCAGAAATTCTTGGGGTTTGAGTTCTGCAAGAGAAAATCATAAATTTATCTCAGGTCTCTTGTTGATATTAGCTGTCTTAAAATCACCACTCATGTATTTCAGAATAAATAATTGTCTAGTTATGCCAAATAACCCTAATTGGTCTGATTTAACTTGGTGTTTCGCATAGCTACTAGCTGATGATACTGCTTATAGGGGGAGCATTCCTTTTTAAAAAAATGCTGCAGCATTCTTTTTTTCAAGAGGAAGATGTGAGTGAAAGTCTTCTGGATTTTGCAAAGTAGCATTACCTTAGAAGGGCCTGAGTTTTTTCATGATTTGATTTAAATTTAAATGCTATCACAGAAGCCTGTCTTTCTTATGCCAGTTTCTGTTCAGTTTTAAATGCTCAGAGGCAGAATGTTGAGGCACAGCAGTGACTGACAGTGTGGGATGGCATTTTGCAGAGTGCCTGAATAAAAGAGATCCCTGCGAGTTTGACTTTGTTTTTCAAGTCATTTGATTTGTTTTCCTTTGCTCTTAAAATCATGCAGGAGAAAGGATTCTAGGCCCACTTGAATTTCTACAGTTTTGGTTCCAAGGAGGACAGGTTGAGGAAAGTTACCTGCTGGTTTTCTCTCCAGGGGGTGAGTCGTGCCCCGTGGTGCAGAGCAGGTGCTGTGTGAGGGGTCCCTGCCCAGGCAGCCGGGGCTCCTCCACGCCTGGCAAGACCTGCCCTGCCTGCCCAACGTTGCACACACTTTAACACTCTCCACCAAACGCTTATAGGGATTACAACAGAGGTTTCCAGAACTGTGAAGTTGTGGCTTTTTATCATTACATTTATCTGGGGTTTGAATTGCATGTTCAAAAGTGAGTGTAACATTGTGAGGGTGCACGAGGGAGTGATTGAGGAGTGGCTGTGCACTGGCTGTTCATACCTGTTCTGCCAACTGTATGTTTTCCGTGGGACTTGCCCACTGACACAGGGCATATTTATACTGTGTACCACAGCAGAAACTAGCATAATGTTATTCTAATGCTACTGGATTTGCTGCAGGTTTGTATTATTTTAAGACATTCAAGAAAAATAAAAAGACCAGGCCTTTCTTCAATATCTTATTTTGAGAAGTGCATCCTTATAATTCAAGAATCACATAGCAGCTATAATCATGTCTCTCAGTGTTGTCCATACCATATGTATACCTTTGCTTACCTCACCTTTAAGTGTTATTTTTGCTGAAAGTTAAATACCAAATAAAACCCCAAACTGATAAAACCAGACCAAAACCAAACTACATTTGGAAATGACAAATAAACTTAAGGTAGCATTTCTGCCTTGTCTGAGTTAATAACAACATTGTTGGGAAATAAGAGTGGAGCTATTTTACAGTTAGAAAATATTTTAAGAAATATTTCCAGACATTTAAAGCAATAGAAGGTCTGAGAATGAGCAGGTTTTACAGTTTCAATGTACTTCAACTTAAAAAAAAAATTGGAAATAGTAATGTTAAAATTTTGTATTTTTATTTGTTAAATGTCTCTTGAAGGTCTAATTGTTTGGCCAGAGTTATTATAAATGTATTTTTATCAGTAATATGAATGTTTTACAAAGATGTACTTTTAAAAGTGAATTGATACTTTATATTTAAAAAAATAAACAGTGAAACAGTTCTGAAAGGCTTTTTATTAAAAAAAAAAAAACAGTTAAAATACATATTCCAGAATCTTCAGTTTTAAATAGTTTTTCATTTTTTGTTTCTTCAAATGAGGGTTTACACAGCTGCATGAATACAGTGATACTTTTTCAGTCTCTGGCTCCCTATTATCATTCAGTTAAGATACTCATGGAATTAATTTGAGCTCCACCATATATGGACCATTTTTTTTAACCAGCTGGGTTTAGCTGAAATCTTAAATGTTATCTAATTAGTTAAAAGTTCTTGGGAGACCAGCTGTGCTGTTAGTTGGGCCCCCACTGGCAGTGAGGCCTTGTTTCCCACGAAGGACACACTGAGCATGTTTATATAAAATGTATATGTAACATTTTTTTAGGCAGGTCCCTCTCATCACATTTTCGGAGTCAGGAACTGCTGTCCGGTCTTGTGAGCAGTCTGATGGCACCACTTGTTTGCACTAGTGAGTCTCCAAAGAGCTCAGTAAGCAGTTTGTAATGGCCACTTCTCTGCCCTTCCCTGTGCTTGCCACCCTTCTGGTGACCTTCAGGTTCAGCCAGTAATTCCAGTTAATTATATCTGTAATGACTTTGCAAACTTGTTTCCAGATACTGTGAACTGGGCCAAGGTTCCAATATAAACATATGCCCCTCTTTCTGGTGCTGAGATAAATAATATGAAAATGCTATCTGCAGGGTATGCTGTTATCCAAGTGTGAGCATCTTCCAGATTCCTAAGTTCTAAATTCAGAGATATGACTCAACTTTGTATACAAAGTGTCTTCAGAGGGAGGTGTTTTCCTCTCTTTTTGTCTATATATGCAGTTTGTTAACAGATGTACTCACACACAATGTTCAGTTGTAAGGGTTTTTTATTGGTTTGGGATTTTTTTTAAATTCAGAATGTAGGCCACGTCGCTAGTTAAAATTTTTTATTTTCAGTTCCTGGGATTGGTTTTGGTGTGGACTGTTTGGCTTTTGTACAGTAATCTCAGAGGGTTGGTTTTTATTGTCTCAGATATACTGAGATTCCAGCCCTTTATTTGTGGTATAAAAATGTATTCATACCACATATTTGTGGTATAAAAAATCATTCATTAAAGGATGGGAGAATATCTGGGTTTCATAATAATTCTAGAAAAATTAATGTTTGCTCTTTTTTTTTCAAAGTAGTTAATTTCAGTTTTCAGTAGCTACTGAGGAGTATACAGCAGTGGCTCCTAAAAGAAAAAATTCAATTAGAAGTATATTTGCCTTCATAAAACAATGGTATTGAAAAGCAGGCTTGTTCTTCCAGTCTTACCCAGGCTGCATAATTCTTGTCATGGAAATATCAGGACAAAAGAATCAGGAATTATTTTCTTTTCTTGTGCTGCTTTTGTCTCTCCTAGTATTCCTGGGATCCTTACAGTTCTCTATATTTAGACCACGAGAGTCTAAAAATGGTACCTTTAGCTTCAGTGTTAACACTTGAAAGCTTTAACTCAATAAAAGATGATGAATCAAATGACTGTTTCGTTGTCATCTATTTAGATTTAGAATGAACACCTCCCAATACATTATATAGATTATCACTGGATTTTCTGAATTATTCTTCTGTAGTTGTCTGTTGAACATGACCATTTTTGAACAGACAAGTTTCAAAATATACAAATTCAAGTGCTATATCAATTCTAGTAGCTGATGGTTGAAATCTTATATGTTTTTACTTTATCACTGCTTCCAAGTTTACATAAAGCACCTTTTTCTAGACATGGTGTCAAAATACATGGGTCTGGACTTTTTACTACACAGCTTCAATTTCCTTTTCACTGTATACATGTAGCTGTATAAATTAAATATCTGTCAAGGAAATAAAGTTATATTATGTTTGCTTGCTTTAGAAAGATGAAATTTCAAGGTGAAGGTAAAGATCTACTTTAAAAAGGTAAAATACAAGCAGTTGCTTGTATACTTTGTTTGGGTTTTTTTTCCCAAAACATGGAAGTCTTAATATATGCATACATACCTACACACAATAATACACTGTAGCATGTGAAGATTTTAGTATATGGTACCAGGGTAACTGAAATGTCAAATACACCCTTATTTGAAGTCATTCTGTAAGTTTTAATTAACATTTAGCTTGAAATACCGTTCATTCAAGAAATAATTTTCTTACACAAACAGCAAAATCTTTTCATTTTTAGGATTATTCTGGTACTGTCTTCTGCTCAGTTATGCCCTACAAACTCAGGGCATCATTCGCTTGGTCTTGTTTACCAAATCTGGTTTTTTGTGTATGCGATGCAGAGTCAAGTTCATAACACATGGAAGATGATTCCTTTCCATTGGTAGCACTAAGCTTCTAATAAAACCATTGATTCTGTAGGTAGCAGGTTGATTTCATGTACCATGTGAACCCTGTCGTTGCTTTGCTGAAACTACCTGTACTGTAAGTAAACAAATGCATGCATACATTTTTACAGGACAAGGTAATCTGAATGTTATGGAAAACAATACAAATGTAGATTTCATTATCAGGTTTAAAAAATGTCTTTAAAATAGTTGGAATTTGACTTACTTCGTTTATAGTAAATAATGTTCTTTCACTTAATTTTCCTGAGGGGATCACTGTTAATTTTTTGAGAGGGATAGCAGTGGAGATGCCTAGTTGGAGCGGCTGAAGGAAGGCTGGGGAAAGGGTGTTCTCACTTCTTTGGCAAGGCGCGTGCTGCCTTTCATCTTTGTTGTGTTTCTTCCATCCCTTTAAATCCTGTGAACTCGGAGCAAGTTCACCTATGCTTGCTTTGCTGACCCAGGAAAACCAAAGCCCTGTAAGCACCTGCAAAAGGAAAATCAGATAACTCTGCTTCTCCAACCCTACTAATCCCCTAGCATTGCTGATCTGATTTTGATCTGTAAGCAGGTTCATTTTGAAGTCTGCTTTAAAGGATCAACTGATTGTGAAGTTGTCCATCTATAGCAATAGTAACTCTTTAAAATGCTATGCTAGCCTTTTATTCATTCCCTACACTTTTTTATGCATTCCTTCTTTTATCATATCTCTGAATTATTGACCCAGTTGACCAAACACAACTGCTTCAATGAGATATGTATTTTCCTTACAGAAGTGGTTTAATTTTCTGTTAGAGGTATTATGTGGAAATATGTAAAAATTATTTTTTCCTCTCTATGTTAGAACATAAACATTGAAAGAATATTAATATTCACTTGGATTTTTTAATAAAGATATTTTTGGAAGTGATTGACTTTATTTTGACTTAGAGTTTATTTCCTCACTGCTGTTTCTGCCTGTTTAGCAAACACCTGCTTAGCAATTACCTGATCTGTGACCTGGGGGGCTGTTTCACTGTTAGTACAACTAGTATTGTTGAGAAACGTTGTTGCTCTGTATTATTTTTTCATTCCTGCAGAAGTTCAATCTCTTAAAAGGAGAGAGGTCAGAGTTAGAGCACAGCATTCTTTCAAGAAGAACAGTATAAAACCTGCACGGTATACCAGCATCAAAGTTGTTGGTGGCAACTGGTATATGATGTATATGCCAGGAGATAATGATTGCATTTCTGGGAATTAGTTTTTATTTTGTGATCTACTAGTTTTTACCACTTCTAGATGTAATTACAGAGATTCAGTAACAAGTACTGTTTAATTCATACATTAAAAAATATAGATATATGAGAGTATTTGATTCTGAGCTATTGATCAAAGAGAACAGATTCCAGCTCTCTAGGATGATAATTAATTGGCAGAAGTTAAGCAGCAATAAAGTACTTCAAAGCATTTGTACAAGCATTGGATTAATTTTGTGATTGTCTCCTGCATAATTTGGCATTCTGTAATAGTGAAGGTAGAAAAACACCTTTTATTTTATACACCTGTTATGATGGATGATTGAGTCTTCAGTATATCCTGATTTTTTTTCTCAAATATATGGAATATATGAATTAAGCTGTGAAAGACAGGAGGTGTGTTTGCAGCTTTTTGCTTGTCTTGACTCCTGTCATGGCTTAAAGTATTGAATTTTTTAGGTAAATGGAAATATTATGGTCAGAAGCTGCAAGACTGTATTGATGAATTTTAATTGTTCCTTAACTGTAACTTGTCAATAACTTCATAGGCTTATGGTTTAATACAGTTAAATAATATAATACTTTTGTGACCTATTGTTGGAATTCATCCTTTGATGTAATTGGAAATAGAGAATTTTGGGTTCTTGACTCCTGAGACTGTAACGCATTATATATAAGAAAACATAATGGGGGTTGAAATGTTTAAAGTACTGTTTTCTTTCTCCCCCTTGCCTCCTTCCCCACCAAAAGCTGACCTTCTGAATACTTAGTAGGAGATGTGGTTTTGTTTTTATTAACTTTAAGAAGCTGCTGAAGAGATCAGGAGTCATAATTTTGCCAAATTGTATGTGCCTCTGAATTTGTGAGTTACAGGAAAAGTGGCTTAATAAGAGGAGGTCACGGGAACTGGTGGTTCCATACCTGTTCACCTTGTCATCTCTTTTGGTCATTATCTAGCCGTTTTCTTCTTTCAGTTCTTCCAGCTATGTATTAAACATGTCAGGAGTCCTTGTGGCAAACTGAAGACCAGAAGGCTATTTGTATTAATGGGTATTAGGATGAAAAGACATGCAGATATTCATAGGTTGCAGGCAGTCAAAGGGGTTTGTACTTACACCCAATATAAATGTTTCTATTCATTGTATGTGTGCATATAATATCCTAGTGGCTGCAATGTTTGGGTTTTGGTGGTTTTTTTTTTTGCATCAGCTTTGTTGTGTTATTTACGGGCTTTTTTTTCTTTGTCTATTGGCAGGTATTTAATTAGTCAAGGAGCACATGTAGGAGCTGTAAATAGTGAAGGAGACACTCCATTAGATATTGCTGAAGAAGAGGCAATGGAAGAGCTGCTTCAGAATGAAGTAAATAGACAAGGTAATTTTGAATAAAGAAGGGTGATTGTATTTATGGACACTAAATGTATTTTTGAAAATTTGGGCTAAATGGTGACTGTTAAAGTCAATTTATTTTCTAAAGAGGGTTGATCAATATAGAATGTACAGTGTTTAAGTGTCTATCTCTTAAAACAGATTTACATAATTTAACAGTAAACTAGTAATTGTTTTAGCCTTTGCCCAGTTTTAATTTATATGCTTAAACCCATTTAATGCCCAAAACAAGCGGTGAAAAGAAACTGGAAGACATGATCTGCAGGGAAATAAGAGATACCTACTGATAACACAGAAGTAGACAGTAGATTTGCAAAGGCTTTGATTCAGTTAATTGGTAGTGTTAACAGAATTCGATTAGCAGTTTTTACAGTTAACACACGACAAACACTTGTGAGTATTTTTTGTCTGTATTACCATTTCTCTAGTTGAATTAGTTGTTGTCTTTTCCAACAGTACTGTCAGGCTTTGCTTGAGAGTTGTTTCTGGAATGCACCTCAGCCTAGATTTTTTTTGTTCTTGAAATGCTTGGCTTTACTGATCTGCGATACTAAATGACTGCAGTAGCTCTTTATGAAATTGGAATTATTTGGGGAATGAACTCTTCCAAAATCTCTTTTATATGTTATTGCTTTTTTTTGAATAAATATTTTGGTCATATGGGATTTTACATACATTTTTATAATCCAAATATTCAACATTACTGATTACGACAACACTAATTTTTATTCTTTTGCAAGTTTAATGACATTATTTTGAAAAGGCCAATTGTAAAATTGGCATAATGCCACAGCACTGAAAATTTCAGTGAGGTTTACATATTTCACAACTGAAGCTTACTGTAAACTGTGTACGGTACTGTCTTTATAAATCTGAGAAGAAGGTAGGTGTTCCCACACAGTAGCTATTAGCTTCTAAAGGAATAATTTAGGTTGTTTTAAAATACTAAATTTCACTTGTTATGGACAACCTACTTTCCTCCTTCTTGCATTTTTATGGCAGTTGGTTTGCTTGCTTGTTTCATGGAAGAAGGCATGCATTATCCTTCCCTAAATTTGTGTTTGAAGATGTAAGAACTGAGGGCTTTTATGTACAGAGATAAAATCAAAGTATTTCATGATTGTGGGTGAGAATGGAACAGAAAGGGTATGAATCTGGATGTGAACTTACAATGCATATCTTACTAAATCATGAGACAGCTGTCACAGCAATAAGGTTTTAATTATGTGCCTTTGATGGCATCTTAGCTTGAATAATGATATTACATAAATTTTTATGTTAATGTTACACTAAAAAAGGATTGTTTAGTCATTATCAGAATCACTTAAAAATGCGTAATTGTGTGTGTTGTGGCTAGAGAAGTTAATAGCTCTAAAATAGGAACCTAATTGTTTCTCTTAGTGTGCAGTTAACAGTGAGGCATTGTGACAGTTTCATCTTTGGCTATACATGTAGCTGAATATAATTATCCCTCCAGCAGTGAGATAATTCATATTTTTTCCATATGATACACTCCTTCATATCAAATAAAGCAGTGCCACAGTTCTGATAATGCAAGTTAACAGTGGGGTCTGTGGAATGATCAGCCCTGGCTCAGTGTTAAGGGTAATGAAAGACCAGCCTATTTATTTTGAAAATAAACAAGCCTGGGTGACAAAATATCCTATCTCTGTGTAGGTAAAATATGCAGTGTGAAAATTAAGTAGACATTTTCCATAACATTTTTACCTTGCAACCCTTTCATGTGTTTATACCGATGTCCATTGTAGTTTCATTTTTGTGTTGCAGTGTTAATGCTGTAAATTTGGCCTCCTGCATATTGGCAGTCAGAGTTGTTTGGTGGCAAAAAATTGCTTGGAAAGATTGGTCAGGTTCATTGTGATTTCAGACTTAAGTGATATTTGATGTTTGTTTCTGTTAGAAATCCTAGAAGAATCACTTGTTATATTTTCTTTTTTACTGCTTTTGCCGGTCTTATGTCTTTGTAGGAAATGTCAAAACAGACTACTTAGCTACTCAGCATTCTATTAATCATCAGTTTGTACTTATGCCCAATTCTTGGCAGATATCAAGCTGTATTTTAAGGACATGTCTTATTACAGGACAAAATGTGGAAGCCTCTAGAGACAAGAAATGCACAAAAATAAATCATAGAATACAATGCAGTTCAGTTCTGTGTGACATTACAGCCTTAATAAAAGGAAGGATCTGCAATGTTTCCTCATCCTATTTTAGCATTCAGGCTCCAAGGTCTGGATCTGACTAGAGAGGAGATGGTCAGGGATCCAAAATAATCTTCTTGTTTTACAGGTTCTATTATAATGACTGTTGGCCATTAAAGAAGAAATATTTTCTATTGTTATTATCCAGTGTCTGTTTTTCTTCAATCGTTCTGATCCCCACATGCTACACCTCTAAATTGCACCAAGGGTCAGGTGCCTTTTCATGTGTCCTCTTGTGTCCTGCTGAGGAAATAGCATGACTTGACATAATGGACTGTGCAGGAATTGTGAACTAAGGGAATAGCTATCCTTTAACTGAAGCCGTACCACTCTGATTGTTAGAAAAATATTTTTCTACCCTAATCTTCAGTGGGGAATTATTGGCTTAGTTATTTTTTAAGCTTAAAACCTAGCTTAATTTTGTAATTTGTAAGAAGGTAAATTACAAGCTCAAGTAAGATATAAGGTTTTTTTTTGACCCGGTTACAAACACTTCACAGACAACAAAATCGGGTGATTTATGGAAATTATTCCAGAGTAGTGCCGAACAACTGTTCTGTTTGCACTCCATATGCTTAAATTATTTTGTGTGTTATAAAAAAACGCTTCTTCAAGGACTTGTTTTGTGGTTCCTCCATATGACTAATATCTTTTGCATTGGTCAATGCAAGGTATATATAGGGGCCACTGCAATCCTCAAAATCATTTAGCTTCATCAAAAATATTATTTAGTTTCTCATTGTGACCTGTCATGAATCTACTCTGCAGTGTTTCAACACAGATTTGTGGAAGTTTTCTTTTACCAGTAAAGTTTTCATTTGCACTGGTGAAAACCAGCAGACTTGAAAGAGATGTGGCTTTAGTCCAGGCCAGCCCTGGCCAGTTTTATATGTTGTCTCTCCTCAGGGCTCGAGTGGGGTTACGTATAATGGTTTGAAGTGACTTTTTTAGCTGTTGATCATCAGATGACCTCTTAAAATTATTTTTAACTGCTTAAGCAGTTATTTTGAATTATAGGAAACATTCTCAGGAGGTGAGTTAGTGGGGAGAGGTGACGTGAGGTGAATCAGAGGTTCAGTGTGGTAGCTATTTATTCAGTAACTATCAAAGTGGTCACTCCTCCTGTTCCAAGGAGAAACACATGTTTCTCATTCTTAATTATAGGTAATGTAAAAAGACTCTCCCAGATGTATTGCTTAACTCAGATTTGTTTATGTGGATAAAATGTGCACTATTACATTTGCATATAAACATTCACTTCATGAAGTAAAAAGTGGGTTTATCTTCCCTGCAGTATCTATAAAACATGCCTTTATATGGCTGAGTCGTGCTGAAACAATGATTCAGCAGTTAAATTTATGCTGAATTTTCATTAAATGCTCGCTGAATGGCACACTGTTTTCAAACCTGTTTGGGGCTGTTGAGTAACACTTGTTGATCAGAAAAAAAGTGGAAGCATTTAGCAATAAATTATTAATGATATAAGTTGTTAGGCTGCCAGAGAGGTTAAGCACACTGGTGGTGTGAGCGAGCGCTGTGGCTGAGGCTGAGCTGGGAGGCAGCGCATTGCCATCTATGGGCCGTCGGGAGAAAGGGTTGGAAACAGCTGATGAGCGTTTTCTTTTCCCGGGGTCTGGAAAACAAAAGGAAGGAGAAAGGCCCATACAAGGTATAATAAAGGCTGTTTACATTCCATTTTCTGTAGTTAATAGTGGCAATTGTGTTTATCTCAGAGCACAGCTTTTTTTCTGTGCCACAAAGTTTAATTCCCATTTTCATGCCAGTTATTACAGTGGAATGTTTTATTTAGATTGGCAAGATTCTGGTACTTTCTTCTGTTGTACTATGGCCAGAAATTTACTGTCTTGTAAAATAATGTATTGATACAGCCATTACTCCTCTGCAACCATTATATTTTATTTGGGCTTCAGAAATGCAATAGTTTGTGATATTAATGGAGGTCTGTATTGAGTATTAGTTACTTTTTCTGCAAAAGCATTGCTGTTTTGACATAATAGCCTGGGTCGTTAGGCCTGTCTGGAAAGTAAGCTTAGATATGACCCATTAGAAGCTCACAAGATCAGGGTCTGGAATGAGTTTTTTCTCTGTTCTTCCTTTATACCCAAAGTGCCTCAGAACAAACAGCTATGTAAATAACAGTTTTACACAGATAAAAATTTTTTTGGATTCTTCAGGTGGAGAAGGTTACTCATGCTGATAAGTATTCACAGTTGGACTTCGAGCATACAAAAAGGAAATGGACATAAATGTGACTAAGAGATGATCAGATGCACACTGTTTATTTACGTAGTAGTATTTTGCAGGCAACGCTGATGTGTAAATGTCTGTACTCTAGAGTATTGGCCCAGTATCTGCTGATCACTGCTGTGTCGTTGTGAAAGGCGAGCAGATGCTCAGGCCCATGAAGTTGCAGTTTGCAGTAATTCACATATCAATATGTAGGAGCTTCCTGAGGAATGAGAATATGTTACTATCAATGTATTATTGATTCAGAGTTCCTGGTCTTTACTCTTCATATTTGTCACACTTGGAAAGTTTTTCAGCTTTTTCCTCTGCTGAGTCCTTCAACAGCCTTGTATGTCTTCCTGCATCTAGGAGACTCAACATCCAGATTATGGTTTTTCATCAGTTTCTGATAGAATGTAATTTTATTCATTTTTTACCTAAATTGTCAAGATTAAAATGGTTTTGTTGGGCAATTAATTGAATGAGTCTAGGAGTTCGGTCAAGGCCTCAGAACAGTGACTGTTTAACTTGCTTCAATTACTTTATGGTACTTAGTGAAGTTTTATCTTTTGATTGTCTTTAGCATAAAATTTTACAGTATATATCTCCCAAGTCCCTGCATACCAGTGTGTAAGATGAAAGAAATCATACACATAAAACCATCTTGTTTAAGGTTGGGCCACTGATTTTTGATAGAGGTCAACTGGGATACAATTTGTGCTCTTGATGATCACAGTTTCTAAACTGCTTTTCTTTATGAGTTGTAACCATTCAGCCATCATAGATAGAATTATGCTCATGCATAGTTCTTTCCACGATCTCTTTCCTGCTATGTTTTTAAGTAGTACTTACAAAAATGCTTACAAATAATGTGTTTGCATTGCCCATTCAGGGTCTGGAGTTTATTTCCATTTGTTTAACCTGATGCATATACTGTATGATGGTAGACTTTGTTTCTCACTTTCCATGAGTGTATAATTTTTTTTGGTGAGACATTATGTAAAAAGTTTTCCGTGTTTTGGGTGTTCTTTTAGTAGAGCTATGAAGTGCAATATCCAAAGTGTTGTCTATTTGTGTATAAGGTTTGTGATTCACAGTGATAGGAGACAAACCAGAAATGCTTTAGAAAGTATGAAAGATATAGCTCCATCTTGTCATCAGTGTTAAGAAGCAATATTGTTTCTCTTCCCATTGAGATCTATTTTTAAAACAACTTCAGCTGTTTTCTACTGTATACAGATACATCAACACAGACTTATTTTTTGGTGCTTAGAAAATTAAAATAGAATTTTTCTCTTTTTTTTAACAGATCACTTCAGTGGTTATTAGTGTGATGGTTGATGTTCTTAAAAGAATAAGTTTGAAGTAGATTGATTTTTGTTATTGTTCATTTAATAATCCTTTTTCCACCCAGCCCCTCCTTTTGTTAAAAAAGGCATTATGCAGTCTGTCTTACAATATTGGATGCTTCCATAACCTTGGAATTCATTTTCAAAAAAAATATTCATATCTAACTCTGAACATTATTCAGATTTTTGGGGGGTTTTTTACTGTATCATATAAATGTGGCATAAAATTTGTTATATCATTGAATTGAAGTATTTGACCTAAAATATTTTGTGTCTTCTCTTTTCTTCTCCCCCTCCCTGTCTGAATTAGGGGTTGATATAGAATCAGCTCGAAAAGAAGAAGAACGAATAATGCTAAGAGATGCAAGACAGTGGCTCAACAGCGGTCACATAAATGATGTCAGGCATGCAAAATCTGGTGGTACAGCACTTCATGTAGCTGCTGCTAAGGGCTATACAGAAGTCTTAAAGTAAGTGTGGTTTAACTTTTTCGTATTGTATTGTATTGATGTAATGCTGCTTGGAATTGGGCACTTCTAACTTTCAGGGAGTGTATCTTGAAAATCCCAGTCTCTCTAGAACAATCTTTTCTCAAAACTTGATTTTATGTTTTCAAACACTGATAAATCATGGTGTTGCTAGCTTTTTATTCTAAGACATTCGAAATATGAATACAGTATACATGTTGAGCCTAAATACTTACTTGTAAGAGAAGAAAGTTGATAAAAAACTTGCCCTGTTTCTAAAGCCAGCAATATAAACAAGCTTAAGACCTTTTTATATTGTTGGTGCGTATTTTCAAGACACCGTATTTATTTCCGTACATAAAGCAGAGTTTGTAATCCAGGCTAGAAGTTTTTATACTTAAAATCTAGATAATTTAACTTTGTGTTTTGATGATGTTTTTAAAAGTCATGACTCTTGAAATCTTCCCTGGAAAGCTTTAGGCTTCAGGTGTCCCCTAATTCACAGCTTTTTATGTAATACATATCATAACATATTTAATTTCTGTTTCATTAAAGCTCTGCTTCTATTGTAGTAACACGTAATTAGTAATACATTGCTTTAACGTGATTGTAAATTTATTTGACTGCTTTAGCAGTGCTAGGAGCTCTTACAAACTGTAACATGAGTGAAAACAAGCACACATCCTGCCTGTGAGTATTGGTGCCTTTAAGGTCTGCAGAGCAATTTATTGAATGGGAGTTCTGTTTCAAAAAACCCTGATACTTACAACATGATGAAGACAAATTATTCTGATGAAAAAGAGGAATTTTTGTTTTAGAGTAACGGGTGTCTGTAAGGGAGTTGTATCTATAACTGTTTGGGTGTTTTTTAGCTCCCTCAGTTATTGTGTTTTTTGTAGTCCAGTCTGTATGTTTCTCCTAGGAGAGGCAGAACATATGTGCAGGCAATTTTTGTGAATACTTCAAGTTATCAAAAAGTTGTGCTCTGTATTGGATGCAAGACTGCAAGATTTGCAGTTCAGCACATGTGAAAGTTGACTCATTGGAGGCTATTACTATAAGTGTATTGGCTCTTGAGAAACTGAGAGAATTTTTTGAAAATAATATTTTGTTCTTATGTGATTTCTAACAATTATGGACAGTGGTTTGGACAGCTTTTAGCTCTTTACATAAAAATATTTGTTAGGTTAAGTGTCCTTTGTCACTTTGATGCTCACCTGAGAACTGTGATGAATGTGAGTGCTAAATGCAGGCAGAACAGCAGTCCTCTGTTAGAGGAGCTCTGCTCCCTCTCAGAGAACAGTTGAAGCATGTAAACACTATATTTTTGCAAAAAGTTAATGACAGGAAGTGAAAGTTTCAAGCAGCTAATTTTAGAATGGAAGGAGGTTTTAATAGTTTACTAATAAGAACACTGTATCTAACAATTTTTTACATTTTACAACTCTTTTCTTTAAAAAGCCTTTTGCCTATGACTGCATGTACAGAGAGGAATATCTAACGGTAGAAACAATGGCCTTTTAGGAGGAGGTGAATAGAGAACAAAATGGAAAAGGCTGTTTTTCTTGAATTTTCCTTATAATATGTGTACACACCTGCTAAACAATGAAAAGGTAGATGTTTCTGTGAGAAGTAAAATTAATCAATTGTCAGTAGCCCAACTAAAATATCTATGAGAAAAAAGGATATAGATATTACCATAGAGCAGTTTTACAATTTTAATGAAAATTTATTTATCCCTGTCAGCAGTGTCAAGATCTATTTTTTTAATTTCTTCAGGCTTTTAATACAGGCTCACTACGATGTAAATATTAAAGATTTTGATGGCTGGACACCACTTCATGCCGCTGCTCACTGGGGTAAAGAAGAAGCATGTCGCATTTTAGTGGAAAACCTATGTGATATGGAGGCTGTCAACAAAGTGGTAGGATTTTTATGTAATCCTTGTCAAGATACAAAGTTCTGGTCTCTAAAGTGACTTTAGAAGCCAGGGTAAGAAAAGTGATGATAAACTGCTGTTTACTGTACGTGGAGCTTTATATAATGCATGTGTTGTCAAAACAGCATGGTTGTGTTGAGAACTAAATTCTCTGATTGTCTAAATTAATTTCCAGGCCAACTTTATGCTTAGCTCTGTATTAAACAACCCATTCAATCTTTGACATGGAAATTCATGATTGAAAGAGTTTGTTGACATTTCAGAGGTATAAAATTAGTGACTTGATGGATTGCATTCAGGCTTTCATTTGATCTCTGAAGATGATGATGATGCTTTTGGGTAGTGTTTTAACTCTTAAAATCAGCTTGTGTTGGTATATTAAAGAGTTGTCACTATATTATGATTTTGGTGTGGTGGAAGAAACCTGTAGGCAACTCTGGACCTCCTGGACATAACCTGAATGCTTTCTAAGCTCTATTTCTTTGACTTTTATGCAATGGCCTGTGTAGCTTGCTGATCTTGCTCCCAGTAGACACAAATATGTTCATGAGTTCACATAGCTAGCCATCAAAAGTATCCAAACCTTTTCATTCAGCCATGTAAGTGCTGAGCTCTCATTATTCTCTTCGTAGTGTGTTTTACAGATTCTGTTCTGCTTCCAATTTATGTGTCAGATTTTTTACTGGGGTTGTGAAAACACGGATGTTATACACTAGAGAGCACTCTCATAAAAGTGTGTTCAAATCCACTGGACAAGAATAAGAAAAAAAGGGGGCATAGAGACATATCAGCTTATTTTGGTGTATGGACTTGTCTCTGCAAGCTAGGAAAGATTTGCCTGTTTTTAAGTAAGCTAGTAAGCATTTTTGCTTTCGGAGATATGAGGATTGAAAACTCTGGATTTGGTTTCATTGTATGTGCTTAGCATCTCAGAGAACTCAGCCATTATTGTTTAGGCACTTGACTTCAGGTATAAACTGTTGCAGATTTGGGTTTAAGATGTAACCTTCCAACTGCAACAGTTTTCTGCAAAGTGACTTTTTGTGGTCATAGTAGGTCTAACTACCACGTAATACCTACCTGAAAATAGAAGGCCACATTAAAAACTGTACTTATAATGCAAATATAAACTTGTGATAATAGTTCACGAGGCAGAAGACCTCAAGCTGTTTTGGCTAATGCTTGTTGAAAGGTGCACATGCTTCTGCTGTATGATCAGAATTAGTGGTTTAAAGGTTCATCCTTTCTAACCAGTTAAAATAGTCTTCAGAGTGTAATTAGGAATAAGTTTGCCTTTAGTTAAGGTTTTGAAAAACTGAAATAAGTACAGACAAACAGGAACACTTTTCATTATTTTTATAAGCTGCTGTGGCCACTTTTAAATGACAGCTCTGTTTTTATTTCTGGTTATTGTACAGAAGTACTTCCTAGTTTGATCTTGTCATGATCCCCCCCCAACATCTCAGTAAGCCCACCCAGCATGTTGATGCAGCTGCATTTATGCCAGTGAAAATAGGATTTTGCCTAGATTCCAGATTTCAAGTATATGTCCTATGGAAGTCATACCCTAAGGAGAAGTAACAAGTGGTTGTAGGAGATTTTTATAAAATAGAATGTAAATTGTAAAATACAGTTTTGTTGTAAAATGTGAACACATGACTGCTTAAATTTAGTGTAACTCCCTCAAATCATTAAAATTTTAAAAATCAAGCTGTATGTGATAGTCTAAGATGGACTGCTCAGGATCCTTCCATTCAACTGCCGTTGTGAACAGTTGTTTGGCACTAATACTATGAAAATATATTCATCAATCTACTTTCCATTTGTAGTGTTCTTTTTTTCCTTCAAACGACAGTAAAATTTTGTTGTCGTGTCTTTATCACTTAAAAATGTTTACTGATCAGGTATAAATGTTTTTGTTTGGATTCCCCACACTCCCCCCCAAAGAAAAAGGAATATTGCAAAATTATTTTCAAGTACTGACAGACTAACAGTTTGCAGTAGAGCTTGATTGATATTTTCCAATTTCTCTCTCTAAATGTTCTCCTTAACCTGCATCATCATGTGATGAGAAGACGTTGTAGTCTGATATATTTAAATTCTGTTGTACAGTCATGGTGTTTTACTTCTTCCCCTTCTCCAGGGTCAGACAGCGTTTGATGTGGCAGATGAAGATATTCTAGGATATTTAGAAGAGTTACAAAAGAAGCAGAATCTGGTAGGCCTTATGCGTATATAGATATATATATGTATATATCTGTATGTATGTTATATTTTATTATACATATGATTATGGTATCCAACTCAGAGCAGCATATAGATTAAAACGAAAGTTTTAAATTCAGGCCTTCAATTCAGGTGATGCCACAGTCATCTCAAAAGGTCTTTTATGCTCTTACTTGGTCACCTATGGTGACCAAAAAACCCTTGGAAGAAAAAAGGTGATCTACAACTTCTTTGTCCAGTGGGCATTTTATGATCTGAAGTATCAACAATGAACATCTTACTTGGAATAACAGTTTCTAAGATTTTTAGAGCTTTGAACACTCATACTTTGAAAGTATTTGCACATTCTAGTGTTTGTAGTATATAGAGATTCCCCTCCATTTGTAATTTTGTCACACTGATGCCATACTAACAATTAAACTGTATCATTCTGTTTTGAAGCTTCATAGTGAAAAGCGTGAAAAGAAATCTCCCCTAATTGAATCCACAGCCAACATGGATAATAATCAGACACAGAAAACATTTAAAAAGTAAGTAAAAATAGGAAAAATTAAAAAGATTATTTTCCAAGCTGTCACAAAGTCCACTTAACAGGCTTTAGAAATTATTTCAGTACTTAATAAATCCTTCTCTTTTCAAACTCAGTAAGGAGACACTGATTATGGAGCAAGAAAAGAATGCATCTAGTATAGAGTCCCTGGAGCAAGAGAAAGCAGATGAAGAAGAAGAAGGAAAGAAGGATGAATCCAGTTGTTCTAGTGAAGAGGAAGAGGATGATGACTCAGAATCTGAAGCAGAGACAGGTATGTTATTTGGAGCATTGCCTTTCATTAAATATTTGCTTTATGAATTTGTTTATTTAGTATCACATGATACAGAGTTAAGTGTGTTAAATTTCACTTATTCTTCTGTATTTCACTAAGTTTCCGGTTATTTTAAAGTAAGTTTATATATGTCTAAAGTCAAGTCATAACAGATGTATCAAATGGATGTCTTTACTGGTAGCTACTTAGGTGAAAGCTATTAGCCAGCTTACTTGATTGGCTGCTTAACAAATTGATGCTTTTAATTAGATAGATAGAATAATATAAGCCTGACGTAGCATGTCAGAAACATTGAAAAAGTTAGAAGATCAAATTAGAGAGGAAGACTTCGTAGCAGTATTTGCTTGTGGAACTGGTATAGAGATTGGATCAGCAGAAGAGCAAACATTCTCACTTGTTCTTATCATCTTCAAGTAATTACCAAGTAATCTGGCTCAGGTATTCATAAAATAGTAGTGCATATATTTTCAGTGTGTACTGAGATGAACTTTTAAAGGTGTTATTTTAATGTTAACTGTTACTTCATATATAACTTCAGTTCAAGAGGAATATTCTTTGAAAAGTTTCGCATTGTATACACATTACTCTCTATTTCTCTCTTGAGAAATTGAATTAGTGGGTTGTTTTTTTCTTGAACAATTATCAGAGTATTTTCCTTTCAAGCCAGAAAACAAGTGTCTGGCAATAAGAGTTTAAAGATGTATGTTCAATCCTAATAAAGAATGTTAGAATTGCAATGCAGCAGTACAATACATAGACATGGATGTCATTAGAAATAGCTTCTTAATATTTTATACTTAAGCTTTCAAAACTAAGTAACCATTTTTGGTGAGCTGTCAGTTTTCATTTTAATACATTCTAATTTCGTCACCTGAAAAGATAAGACTAAGAAGGTATTTTAGAGCTAGCCAATCTATCATAAGCATTTAATGTAGGTAGAAGTAAAAATAACTTGTGAAACCGAACTTTCTATTATGGGTTAATTTTTTTGTTTTTTTCTAGTTTGAAACAATCCAGCATTTCAGTATTAAGCTAAAAAAAAGTTTCTGGCAAGCTTTGTAATTGCTCTTTTGCCTTAGTGTACTTGCATCCATTATTTACTGAGCTTTGCGAAACTCAGACTACTTCTAATATATAACATGTAGTAATTTCTCTGTCACTGAGCTGAGTGTAATGTCTGCTGAACTTTATGACTCTGGTAACTGTGTTCTCTTTGTTGCCAGTAGTTTGTGCCAGGAAAATTTGACTGTGACACAAGATTATTTAATTTATGTAAACTTTGGGGGTTTTAATATCAACAAGGCTTTATCATACTTTATTTGGCAAGATATACTTGAAGCTTTTCCCTGTAGAGCTGCATCTCTTAAGTTCCAAGATTTTACTTTCCCTTTTTTTTTACCATTATTTAGCTTAAGGTAGTGAAAGATTTTTCTAGTGAAAAATTTTATTATTATTATAAGGAGCATTCTGGTTCTGAAATATTTTAACAGCGTTCAGTATTCTGAAGTACTGGAAATGGTGATTTCTAATCTTTTGGGATAATTAAAATGCTTTCCTATATTTTTGTTTCATTGGTTACGTGAGTATATAGTTTAAAAACAAATACACTTCTGTCTGTAAGACCAAGAAGGGAAATAGGAATATGAAAGTAGCTTATTGCAAAGGACAGGGAAACAAGATAAAAAATAAAATTTTCATTAGTTCAGGTTTTGTAACTTACTTTTTTTGACATACTTTAATTTTTTTTAATTAGTCCTTATCAGCTCAGCCATGCATACAACTCTGTTCTTGCTGCTCTAGAAATAATTCCAGAATACAGTTATGAAAAATCCATTTTTCTTCTTCCATGCTTTCACTCCTGATAACTTTTTCTGATGCTTTGAGAGGCTACCTAGAACAGAGGCTGGACAGTGTTAAAGGAATAAATTAGGTATTTATTAAAAGTCCCTCAAAGGATACACCCTGGGCAGTACAAGAGCTCAACTGTGGCTCCACCCAAGATGGATGGCCGGTCACAAGTTTTTACACTTCTATAAGTTTTGGTCCATTTCCATATTGGGGTCAATTGTCCAATTACAGCTGCAGGTTATGAAGTCCCATCCTCTCAGATTGGTCTCAAATCACTGTTTATTTTTTGGGCCTGAAGCTGCAATGCTGTCCTTGGTTCTTGGGCTGGAAAAGAATTGTTTTGTCTGACTAAACTGTGAGGAGAACCTGCTAACACTTTATATGAAGTTCAGAGTTATATACTAATGCAGTACAGAATCTGGAAAAACGAAAGCTAAAACTTAAGAAATCATTTCTGTGTATTTTGAAGATGCATTACTTACAAATTTCTATCAGATCTGCCTGTGCATCATCTCAAATCATACTGTCAGTCCACATTGCCTTTTTATTACCTAGAATTTTACCACCATTTTTTTTCACTTGTGTTTAAACTTTTTTTTCACTTGTGTTTAAAAAGAACTAGTGCTGTTGGTCATGTAAGCTGTTTATACTTATATTTGTTTACTGCAGAACTAACATTCAAAACATCTGTTCAACTGTGTCCATAACTAAAACAAGTGTGTAACACCAGTACCATGGATTACACGATTTCTAATTGTAGATCAGTACTGTATTGAATTTAAATGTTAATTGTGAGAACATTGCATGAAAACCTTGCATACTTTCTAAATTAATTGCTCCTAGGCTGTATGGGTCACAGTAGATAGAAAGATGTGTCTATAGTAGGGCCAAAGCCAGTGGGAATTGAACCCCACGTTGCTTCACACTGCACTAATAAATAGGAGGCAACATCTGAGCCCAAAGAATGTGCAGTTCAAATACATGAAACAGAAGCGAGGTGTAACATTATTAAGCTGAAGCAAAAGCAGTGGCAGCAGTTGTCGTGTCTCAGTCATGACATTTTCTGTGTGTTTGTGTGAGAAGGGTTAAGGTTCATGAACTATGGAGAGAGGAAGGAGTTTGGACAAAGCAGAAGAGAGTAGGTAGGTAGACAGTGAAATGTAGGTAAGAAAAACAAGGGACAAAGAAGAAATGAAGCAAATGGAAAATTGATGTTCTGGAAGGCAAGCCCCTGCCTCAGCTCATTCTAGTGACAGGAATTCCTGATGGGGTTCTCTGTACAGCTAATTATTTCTTTGAACTCAAGAACACATAGTTATCAGAGAATAAAGGTTTCACTTTGAATTGGCACCTGCCTTCTGTAGTTTGAATTAACTGTTACAGAATCACAGAATCAAAGGAGAGTCGGGGTAGGAAGGGAGCTCTGGAAATCATCAAGTCCGACTTCCCCTGCCAAGGCAGGGTGACCTAGAGCAGGTTACACACAAAAGCATCCAGGTGGGTTTTGAATGTCTCCAGAGAGGGAGATTCCACAATCTTCTTGGGCAGCCTCTTCCAGTGCTCTGCCACCCTCAGTGTTCTTCCTTATGTTGAGGTGGAACTTCTTATATTTTAGTTTATGGCTATTGCTCCTTGTCCTGTTGCTGGACAGCACCAAGAAGAGTGTGGCACCATCCTCGACACCTGCCTTTGAGATATTTATATGCATTAACGAGATCAGATGAGATGCTAACATCTCTCCTACTGTTACAGTTTTTGTGGTCATTAGCCAGCTACTAAAACGTAGGCTCTGTGGGGAGACTGAAATCTCTGTCTCCAGAGGTTTCCAAGATGTGACTCATCAAAGCCTTGAGCAACCTGATTCATAGGCAGTATTGACCCTCCTTTGAGCAGAAGGTTGAATTAGGTGATCTCCTGAGTCACTTTGAACCTGAATGATTCTGTAGTTCTGTCTCTGCATCTCTGAGTGGTAACACGTTATGAATACAAAAAAAATCGTTATGCGCACAACCTTTTAGAAAACAAAGGTGGACCTAGCTAAGATGTAAATTGGGAGTGAGGGAGAAAACACTGAGGAATAAATAATAAAATGCTGGTCATAAAGTTAACTGTCAAATTTGTTGGATAGAAATTCAGCTCGGTGTTGTAAAGGTGATGAAATTTTGAACGAAAAATTAAGATTAAAATCTTGTAAATATTTTGCAGATAAGACCAAAACCTTGGCAGCTAATAATGCAAATACCACAAGTACACAATCAGCATCAGTAGCTGTGATGGCGCCTTCAGTAGCTGGTGGCCAGGGGGCACCTACATCACCTGTTAAGAAGGTAAAACAAAATACCTTTTTATTTTCTATTACATTGTAATCTTTTGATTTTCTATTTCTTTTTTTCTGTGTAAGTGTATCTTTTTTGATTCTAGTGTAGTAGATTTGGTTAACCAGTGAATTGATTAAAATATGCACAGATTCTTAAAATACTTTCTATTCTTCTCCAGAAACTTATTAATTTTTTTTTAATTTTGAATGGCTTTAATTCTGAACAGAGACCTAAAATACAGAGCTATGAAATAGCTGAATGTAAAATCTTTCTAAAAAAGAAAAAAATCTGTTGCACAGTGAATGGCATTCTTATTTTTTCTGAAACTGAACAACATCTTTGGAAAGCCTTTTCTATGTCAGATTCCTCCAGAATTTCTAGAAGCTACAGTTCTACTGTCTCTCTGTGCTTGTATTTCTGATGCACTTAATTCAAGGAAGGCAGGCATGATTGTGACTTTTGGGAGTCCCTTGAAGTATTCAGCTAGTGCTTTGGCACTGAAGTGATACCTGAAATAAGAAGTAGAAAGTGGTGTGGGTCTCATCCCTGTTTTAATGTAGTTAGAACCTCATGGAAGAGCTAGATAATAGGGGCACATGATTTATTCAGTGCACAGCTCAAAGCCACGCCTAGCAAAGCCATATTGCTTGCTGGAAGCTTTTACAGCTTGTAACTTTACAGGAAGAGTTAATTTGGATGAACTTTAGTTTTACTTGGCATGGGGAAGATAGGTATGCCTTGTGAAAAAATTACAGTAGGTAATAATGCATAAGCAGAAGTCAAACTTTTAGAATATCAGAGCAAACTGGATAGTAAGCCAGTAAATCTTCATTTGTCATTCATTACAACTTTTCTATACACATCATCATCAAAGTGTAATCCTCTACTGATACATCTGAAAAGTGTGTTAAGGAGAAATGGTAACCGTGATATACTGCAGCCACAGTAGAGAGAAAATACATACTACTAGGAGAATAGTATAAAGTGTATTTTGCTCCTGGGAGCTTACTGAGGTTATACTTCCATATTCGCAGTAGAATCTAATAGTGATTCGTCTTACAAAGTATACTTTAATGTAACAGGTGCAGGTATGTGGTTTAATGATATGGGGGAAATTTTCATAGGAGAGGAAATAAGCTTGATTTTAAACTAAATTATAACCTTTTACAAATCATCAATACACTTCTAATTTGGTTATGCAGAAATTAATGGTTTATATTTTGGTCTTCTAGGTAAAAAGTACAGGCTAAAAAGAAACTGTAATTATCTTCCTATTACTATGTGAAAAGCTCAGGGCCTTCTGTAGCTACAAAATAAATGCACATTATATCAAAATTATGATCTTGTGACATAGCAGGTACATGTGATCTAAAGGAGCAGTTACAGCTCCTATCAGTAAACAAAAATGCTTTAAACTGTTTTTTATCAATGAAGGTAAAGCAGCACTTTCTGTGATCTTACACCTACACTTGTACCTGCCTTTTTGGGTCTGCACCATCTGATCTGCTGTAGCTGGACTTCTGCTTTTACATCATAGATGGCCAAACCAAGGGGTGCAGATGCCGTATACTAAGCTAAAGTCAGATTTCCTTCAGTCTGCTTTGCTTTCAGTAGTGCTGCTCTGTGACTGCAGGTACTGAAGGTAAGGCAAGTTTGAGGGATAGCTATGCTAGCGTGGGATGGGATTCAGGGATATGAATGATACATGATAAGAAGATAAAAGGGGTATGTTAGTGTGAATCTTTCAGTATTCTCAACAGTGTGAGGATTTAGGCCATGGACTTTGTAAGGTCACAGGCTTTGTTGTTCTTTTCTATGCAAGCTGTAATTCTGTCTCTGAATGAGGTAAATGTGCTGTGTTACATTGAGTTGTAATCTGTTACTAAGGTTTTAAGTGGCTTACTGCTTTTTTGGTATTTTTCTGTTGTAATGAAGAGTTACTTAATATAAACCTAGGAACAAACTATATGGTGTTAAAACTACCTTTGGTTTCTATTTTCCTTCCTTTCAATCTTCATCTTTGTCTTGTCTTAATTGGCTTTAGTATGATTTCATTCCTCCTATCATGCCTGTCGTGGAGTCAGTAGATCCTGCATCATGGAGGCAGGGCTTGCGCAAAACTGGCATTGTTCTTGTGCCCAATAAGGGTGAAAAACCTATGGTGAGGTTCTTGTGTGCACAGGTTTATGTACAGGTTGCAAAATAACATATTTAATCAAAATGTTAATATCAGATTTGCATGTTTCTAAGTTTTTATCTCAAGTTCACAGCGTGTAATACAAAGTGTGGGTTTTTGTAAGCTAACTTTTATAAGAGTGGTATTCCTTGACCTCTTACATTTCTGATCTCATTGACTAATTTAAGAGAAAAGTGCATAGATTGCCTCTCACTACAACTTCCCTACAAATTCAGCACTTACAATTATTAAAAACAGTTGTGTTCTCGAATCTTTGCAAGGAGTATGAATTACAATGGATAACGTACATTAATAACGTAAATTCATTTTCATGTGTTTTATAGTTTCCAACATCTACAACCAAGGTTTCTCCCAAAGATGAAGAAAGAAAAGATGAATCTCCTGCTTCGTGGAGGTTGGGTCTTAGAAAAACTGGTAGTTATGGTGCACTTGCAGAGATTACTGCTTCCAAAGAAGCTCAGAAAGAAAAGGACTCTGCAGGTGTTATGCGTTCTGCGTCAAGTCCTAGACTTTCCTCTTCGCTGGACAACAAAGAAAAGGTAATAATTTTCAAGATAAAACAACATCTTGAGGAATTCATATACCTTTCTTAGTATAGATGTTAATGATGTATTATAGAAGTAAGATTGTAATACACATCTGTTCTTTACTAAAATGCCAAAAAGTTAAATTACAGAGCTTCTTCATAGTGTCTCTCAAAGTGTAATATACTCCTGTGTCTGGTGCCCTGGTACATAGGCTGGCATTTAATCCCCTTTTAGGACTTGCAAAGCTAGTAGTCATTTTTACAGTTTGGGGACATCAGAGATTTGATAGCTTTTGCATCACTTGGAGAATGATGCTTAAAGAATCTTATAAACGAAAGAAGTCTCTTCAGTGTTAATTTTCATTTTGTAGCGATTTTTTATTTTCAAAAATTGGTTCTAAACATGGATACGCTAAACCAAGTGTTGTTAGGTAGCTGAACAAAATAGAAGTTGTGCATCTATTTCAAATACAAATGTTTATATGATTTAAAGATTAAGAATAATAATGTACTGTACTATCTAAAAATACTGAACCAGTTGCTTTCAGGAATCACTGTTGGGATTGTACTGCAGCAAAGCAAAAAAAAAGATAAATAAGTCATTAGCATCACTAGAATGGAAACATTAGCAATTTCCTTTTCCTGTTGTCGTCTTTTATGGTATGTAATTAAAGCTTCAAACTCATTTGTATAATTGGGTTACAATAAACACAGCTGGAATTGGCATAATGATGCTTTTCTAGACAAGATAATCAATAATAGTAACAATTAACAAAAAACTGATGTCTTTCAGGAGAAAGACGGAAAAGGAACTCGACTTGCATATGTTGCACCTACAATACCAAGACGGCTGGCCAGTACCTCCGACATTGATGAAAAAGAAAACAGGTGACTCTGAAGTTATATATATTTTTAAATAGAAAATTCAAATAAGATTTTAGATTGACTGACAAACTTACATATATAAGTATGTAAAGTATTTAAAACAGTGCTAATTTATAGCATTTCTGGCTGTATAGATTATGCTAATTCATATGGCAGTCCAATTCCTGAAGGGTTTTGATCTTGTAAATTATAATAACCTTCTCTAGAGTCCAAATTTGTCTATGTGAAGAGCAGAACTTGGCGAAGAGTTCTGCTGAATAAAATGAATGAATAAAATCCGAAATATGAAGTTCTAAACTTCTGGATATTGAAGGTGCTAAACGTATTTTACTGCTTTGTCTTGAGTCACAAAGTGCTGCTACTGGGCTACATTATTACTTTTGATTATGATAAAATGATGTGTTTCTTATGGACTGCACCTAAAACCATATTGTGCAGCAACAATACAGGAATCATAGGTGGTTAGATAAGCAGTTCTTGTACTTTTCTCATTTACATGTTGACCTTTCATTATCTTTTGGAGATTGTTACTTTCTTTGCTGCTATTGTTTCTGTAGTTTTCAGAATAAAAGAAACAAATAGTTAGGTGAATAGGCTTGCTACCTGTTAGGATTTGGGGTACTTTCATGGCATATTTACACAGTCAGAACCTTCCTGTTTTTCACTTCTCCTTTATTGAGGTTCTATGGGGATGTTTTCTGCAGTTACTGTAGAAAGCATAGTACAAAACTTAGAGGTCTCCATAATGCCTTGGTTTTGCTTGGATCATATCTAGATAGATGAATCCTTGATGACCTGAACTGAAAATCCTTTGATTGCTCAAAATGTGCTGTTGTAATCCTTGTCTGTAAGATCAATAATCTCTTTATACCTGAAGAAGAGTCTCTTTATTGCTGTTCTTGAGAACTGTTCATTTCAATGCAAATACAAGATAAATACTATCTTTTCTTATGGTTGCTGGAAGTTGCTTAAGTTTAGTCTCTGGGTGACAAATTCTGTTTTGAAACAGAATTTCAGATATTTCAGATCTCACATTCCCCTAAAGTTCAGTGTAATTCGTTAGTATTTCTAATTTTACTTGGCCAGATGTTTTTCAATCTGTGTTTCTGTAAGGGGAAAAATTGGAGTTTCTGTTTGTGCTATCATTCACTTGACTACTATATTCTTTGAGGCTGAATTTGTCAGTTTTGGTTTGTTTATAAAAGAGATTATTGTTTTGGTTTGGGGTTTTGGGTTTTTTTTGTTCTTCTTCTAAAAAGCTCTTGTTCTCCAAAAGTGTCTTAGCTAGATGATACCTTAAGATTGGAATAAATATTTCATTCAGTTTTATTCCTTAGAAGCTGTTAATGATTGTAACAAAGGGATTAAGTTTTTCCTCAGTGTTGAAGTCCATTTGTGTCCTTGATGTGCCAGTTTTGACTTATCCACAGTGGCTTATTTCCAAAAGTGGTTATCAGCAATAGTATAGTTTTTCTCGTATGCATTGGGTTAACTGCAGTCACCAGTCTTGTTATCATCAGTACAACTGATCTTCTGAGAACTTCCTGTACGCCTTGGTGTGCCAGAGATGAAGGCTGATTTTAGACATCAATACTTTGCCTGCTGTGTGATATGGCAAACAATGCAGCCTACCTAAAGCCGTAAGAGGTTTTTGACATTCATTCTGACCTTGTTTACGTGAAGAATTTAACCATCTGCCCCACAGGTACCTTAATAAATGATTAGGGTCTCTGCCTTTGTCAAAGGTCTTTGTCCTTGTCGCTTAGCTTAATGCCCTGTTCTTGTTCTACATAACACCCACTTGCCCTGTGAATCGGTGATGTAGCATAATCCTAGCTAACATCCTGTGCGAGTGATGGAAGTGACTTCAAGAGGAATCCCAGCTGGGCTTTTAGATTAACAAATCTCAGACACCCAGCTCAGTTGAGTAGCCAGTGCTATGGCAAAAGTGCTATAGTGTCTTGGCAAAGTGAAACCTTGAGTAATTATGAAAAAATTGTCATGCAGCAAGACCTTTCTGTGGTAGATGATATTTCAGAATTTGTGTTTCTCTTTGCTGATAAAAAGCACCACTACACTGATCTATGTTTCATCATTTTCTAATGTTGTTTCCAGCTGCAGAAGCGCTAACATACATTTTCATGCAAAAAGAGGTACATTCTGATGGCCAAAGGTATCTGAACATAAAATACGTATTTTCAAAGTTTTGTTTATTTTGCTTTGTACACCTGATTGCCTTATATATAATTTTGTGAAAGACATGTTTTGTTCATCCTATTGTCTGAAATTCAAATCTCGAGCTGACATTTTTATTAGAGATTCAGTTTTTGCGTGTCAGTTTTTTGGATAGTTCTTCTAAGCAGATTTTTGCAAGGTTATTCCTTGCTGCTGTAAACTGTAACAACAGCCTGGAAATTCCTTATGACTGAAGTCATGTCAGCTAGTGATACATGTCAGACCCCTCAGGAATGGCTACTGCAAGCCTAGTTACACTGGTCTTAGAGTATCATGAGTTCTAAAGGCTTGTCAGCTTTTAAACTTCTTATAACGTCAAAGAATGAAAAATTCAAAGAATGAAAAATTCCATCAAATCAGCTATTAAAAAACCCAACTAGATTTCCCTTATTGCATTGGGTAATCTCAGGAGCAAACAGAAAAACGTCTTGTTCCTTTTTTGAGAAAAACAAATGTAGCAGTGACCCCACATGAAAGGCAACAATTGATTTCATGTTGATTAAATCCTCTTTAGGAGTTTTCTTTTGACGCTGCTTTTTTCTTATGTTTCTAATTATGTTAATATGTATGTAGTATCTTTCCACACAGGCTTGAAAATGACTGTCCATAAAAACAATTTTATTCCTTATTCAGTTATGTTTATTTTAAGTGTGTTATCCAGGGTTTTAATTCGAAGCTCCTATTCAGCTCACATCAAGAACAGCCTTCTTTAATGCGAGTTTGCTAAACTAAAATCTCTTCTACAGGGATTCGTCTGCTAGTTCAATACGTGGTGGCAGTTCCTACACCAGGAGAAAATGGGAGGAAGATGTCAAGAAAAACAGTTTGAATGAAGGTCCAACATCATTAAACACAAGTTATCAAAGAAGGTGTGGGATTTTTTCTTCTTTTTTTTTAATCAAAATTGGCTTAAAAGTTAACAAGTAGTGAATCATTTTGTAAGGACAGTGTAAAATTGAATGGTGACATATTGCTATGTTCATAATAATTGCCAAGTGTGTATTGCAATGGTTTTGCTGGTTTTAAACATGCAGTTGTATGCTGATGCAGTTGTGCTGATTTTTAACTATGCAATTAAGGTTAGATGCTTTCTTTTTCCTATGGTTTATTTCAGTTTGGGGTTCATTTGAGTCTTTCCAGATGAGTTCAGTAGTCAAAGATAATTACTTTAAATGCTGCAATAGATATAATTCTGCTTGATATATGAAAAGGGGGAAAAACGCTGTTTCTATTGAATTCTGGTTATTGCATGACAGTCTTGGTGGTATTGGACTGCTGTCCTTAATTGTAAATTATAGCCATACCTATGCTGAGTATCAGCATCATAGAATACATAAAATTCACTTGAATGCAAAGTAAATTGTGAAAATACAAGAAGAGTTCTCAGGTGTGCTGGTTCCTAACTTGCAGAATTTTCTAGGGAGGAATCATATGCTGCACACATATACATGATTAACTTTGCTGCATTGTGTAGTTTCAATGTAGCTATTTGATTCATTGTAATTAATGGGGCAATAAATAGCTAAAATGAATAGATCAAAGAAAAGAGTCAAATAACTAAGCTGCATATTGGTATATGCTGCTGATGTACGTGATACATACTTAGCATTTTTTTGAGTCTTGACATTGATGTTATCAGTAACCAGGCCATCTCATACAGCATAATGCATATTTATTTCTTGTAAACTACTGGGTCTGCTTTATAGCTTGAAGAGCAAGGGGAAAACCTGAGTGGGAGGTTATTCTTCCTGGGAATGATTAAAGATTTTTTAAAAATGGGGCAGTATATTTAATTTATTTCAAATTATAAGAGGAGTGATATTGATGACATTTTCTTTCCTGACAAGCTGTGCAGTAAGGTTCTGCATTTTCTGAGGTATTCAGTGTGGGTGAAACAGCAGTTTAAAAATGGGACATTGGGGGCCCTATATGAATGCTTTAGTAGATACGATCAAGACATTCTTACATAAACGAGTGAGATTCCATTCTTTATCCTCTTTGGTGAAGAAATGGTCGGGACTAAGGGACACTTCTGCTGCCCTCTGAAGTCATAAATTAAAATTCCTAGCCAAGGAAACAATGAAAAAAATGATTCTTTTGCACCAGAAGTTTCCAAGACTCAACTGAGGCACAGAATACGTGGGCAGAAATATAATAGATCATTCACAGCTTGGTGATACTTTAATGAGTAAATACAGGTAATAAGTGCACTCAATTGTACATGTCTCTCCTTCAGTGGCTCCTTTGGTCGAAGACAAGATGATTTGATAAGTTCTAATGTTCCAAGTACTGCATCAACAGTTACCTCTTCTGCTGGTCCTCAGAAAACGCTGCCTGCCAGCACAAACACTACTGCGAAGAGTACAACGGGTTCTACTCCAGCAGGTGTACAAAGCAGGTAAGGGCACCAGGACATCTTGTTTCTTTTGTTTTTTGTCAGGTCTACTGTGTGCTTATGTATGTGCATGCGTTCTTGTTTAGTAGATCCTGGGGCTCTGGATTTTTTCACTTTCCTGTTAAATTTGTTTTGATTTTATACAAATTGGCTCAAAAATTGTGATTGGCTTTCTACTGTAATATGAAAGCCATGCTTGTATAAAAGAATAAATCAAATGTTAGAAGGGTCTGAAGAATAAAAGTTCAATTATTATGAACTGGTAATTCTTAATTTATTCAATTTAATAGCTCAAGATGAGCTTTCATAGTAAGAGACATTTCTCAGTTGGCTTCTTAAAAAAAAATCCATCCCTCAATTTACCTGTTATTAGTTGTTTAGTAAAGTGCTTTCATTGTTTAGCTGTTTCCTTTTCTCTTTTTTTGTGTTGCTGCTTGTTATGCTGTAGTACCTCAAATCGTTTGTGGGCTGAGGATAGTACTGAGAAAGAAAAGGACAGTGTTCCTACAGCAGTGACCGTTCCTGTTGCACCATCTGTTGTAAATGCTGCAGCCACTACCACAGCCATGACTACAGCTACTTCTGGCACTGTGTCCTCAACATCAGAGGTCAGGGAGAGACGGAGGTGTGTAAAGGTCCTAAGAGTAATGTTGCTCTTACACAAAAGTTTTTTTTTACTATTATTATTTAAAGGAATGTGTTGGTTACCACAGATTTGAACAGTACAGTGTGTAAAGCAGGAAAGCAGGTTTTTTTGCTGTGCATTGAAACAGCTGGTACCTCAGTTTATCTAAGAGCTTAGTATTAGTAGAGGCCATTCATGAAATTTAAACTTTGATATTGTATGGTTTTGACTGGCCATGGGTATATGACAAATATGGGTATATATATTTGACTGGCCAGCATATGGTATATGGTATTTTCAGGTTTCTATTTCTCTTTACAGATTAAATGAGTCCTCTTAGAAATACCAGTAATGGAGCTCTGTAAAAACACTGAATTAAAATTAATGAAATGAGTAATTAATTAATTAATTACGACAACTGTGTTGCTGCTGACTGAGGTAGTGTGCCATTGGCAGTATGCTAATAAAGCACAGCATAGCATTTTTTCAATCATTTTGTATGCGTGACATTATTGAGAAGAGAGTATTGAACCCAACACATTCTGTTTATTTCATTGCATGATTTAGGGTTTCTTCTACTTGAAACATAGTCATACAATTTTAAATGCAATGCTTTATGAGATATTCAGTATGAAGAATGAATAAAAAACTGATGTAAATCTTATTTTAAGAATATGGTGGTTTTTTCTGTTTTACAGTTACATGAAGAATGAGTTAAAATTGGTTTTGTTATTTGGTTCCATATAACCCATCCATATAATCCATTTTGTTTCCTTCTGTTTATGGAAGCAAAAATAAGATTTCAAAATATTATTAATTACTGTTAGCTTTCCCTTGTTCTTCTTTTTCTGGATATTTGTAAATGTTTATCCTTTAATCCTCCTGCTGAAATGCAAGTTCAGATTTCTGTGTTGCTCCTGTAGTAGGTTCAAAATGTACTTTCTGTATCAGTGCCAGATATGTGTATCTCTGTATTTTCACAGAGGTAAGCTGTTCCTTATTACAGGTGAAAATCACATTCTTTTGGTTCACTTAAGGCAGCAGCATTTAAAGATTCCTTATAGAGGCCTAATAAGGGTAGTCCATTTTCTGTAGTCTTCCTTCCTACCCAAAACTGAGATGAAATAACTCCTATGATATGTGGATTGTTTTTATTATTCCCCACAATGATTCAGGCAGGGTCCACATGTGCTAACAGTCCATTTCAATAACTTCTGTAGTCAGAACCTGCATTTTCCATAGTGAAATTTGAGCCGAACCCAACAAATGAAAAGCATAACCAACAAAATGTGCATTTTCTTGAAAATCATTCAAAGTAGTTCAAACTCTAAAATTCAAATGCTGTTTCAGTCTTATATCAGCTAGAAAGGCAAGGAAGGTTAGAATTAGGCTTTTGCTGTCTCGTTTGCTCTCACTGGTGTGTGTATACTAATGTGCATATACTACATATGCTTTAGATACCTGCAGTTGGCCTGAAATGCCGTGCTGTTCTCTGACTGGGCTGATTGTGTAATATATTGCTGCAGATGCATTCTTGAGGTCATATTAGTATATCCATGAATCTTAGAAATCAAAATTGGAATAATTGCTGCATGCATTTGAGAATGTGGTGCTCTAAATATGAGCACAAGCGTATCTATCTGTGTATATACAGATATATATATATGTGTATCTACATGTGTTTCTGTGCGCATGAAAAAATAAATGGATATGAAATACTACATGCTATATATTTTCATAAGTAATGAAGTTGGTTAATCTGTGTTTATTGACTGAAATTGTATATTTAGAAAGTCTGTTTGCCAGACTATTTGAAAGACAGTTGAAAAGTGAAGATATTATAAAGTACTTTATTGATGAAGCAGGTAATGGTGCATTCTTTTGGAACAGCTGAAGAAGCTATATTCTTTATTTGATTTTTAGGATTGGTTTTGAGAAACAGGGAAGGAAATTGTAAACTTGAGTTTCTAAGTCTTTGTATCATGAATAACACAGCATAGGTAGCTGTGTGTAGCTCATGCAAGTGATGCTGGGGAGGAGCACTTTCTACTCTTGACTGTAGCTGCAGTGTGCACCTGAAAAGTTGAGACTTTTCATTTTCTCTCAGTGCAATTTAAAGTATTTCAGATTTATTGGAAGGTAGGTGTAGATACAGCAGTTACTAAAAAGAAAGCTATAGGAAACAGTTTGTAGCAATTTTAAGCCCTAAAGATGACACCTGCTCTGCAGTCAAGCCCTCCTAGGTAGGTGGTGGTTCAGGTCAAGTTAACTAAAGCAGCCAAATGAGCACCCTTTTCCTTGTGTCAATACAGCCTAGAGTTTTTGGGAAATGGAAAGTCAGTCAAAAATGCTGCTTGGAAGAGACCCAGATAAGGAAATTAAATTTACATAGTGTGGGTTTTTTAAGATGCTCCGTAAGATGGGACTTGTTTCAACATTTTTAAGTATAGCAGTTAGTTGTAAGTATTTTAATGGGGTAGAGCATAGGTTGTAATCCATAGGTCTGTATAAATCAAATTTTATAACTCTTATTATTGTTTCAGAACTCTTTTTAGTATTTACTAAGGCTACTAAATATATTATTAGGTGAGCATACTGCTCTTTCCATACATAAATTATTTAGGTCTTAATGACTGATGGCATAATCACTAGCTAATCATTGAATCCTTATCCAGTCATTCTTAACTATTCTTAACTAATGATAGATAAAGAGAGACAATCAGAAAATATTATAGAATCTGATCTAAGGAAGCTCAGAGAGGTTTTAAGCAGCCTTTTAGCAACCTTTTGATTTCGCTTTTTTCAATTTTTTTTTCACTTTTTTTCTAATTTTAGCCAATGCAAGGATTTAAAAACTGTGAAATTATAGCAGCTTCCCAGAGCATTCTGCCATAGAAAATCAACAAATGCATTAAAATCTTTCAAGTTCTTTAATTATAGGTTTACATTCATACAAATACATGCATTTGTGCATGTATGTATATCCTGTTGGTTTTTCACCTGTTGTCTGGATTAGAGAATTTCTTAAAAAGAGTCCAGACCTTGTACATCTACTCTAGTAGCCTTTTATCTTTGATTACAATTACCTGCTTATTCTGCAGGACTTCTGTGGGTTTCATGAAGATTTATTTTTAAGCTAATTTTTTTCGAAGGGACTTGGATTACTCAAAGCTTGGATGATTCATGTGAAAATACGGTAACCACCTCCTCAGGGATTCTTAATTTCTGGTGAAATTGATAATATAATTAGGTTTTCTGCATTAACAGTGCATTTGGCTTTCTCTAAAAGCTTACATATTATATTAAAAGTTAACACACACACACATTTGATGTATAAATGTCTTACTGGCTGAATCTCTGAGGTCTTCTACCTCTGTGTTAGTAGACCAGTGAAATACCAAAAGAGCTGAAGTTGTATTCATAGAAAATGGTAAAAAGAAATCTAAATTAAGTAGGAAAATTCTGTGTATTTTAAGTGAGTTCTAAGGCTGCTGTCTTGATGAATAAATAGATCAGCATGATATGGATGAAATGTCTAAAATGTAATCTGTCCTATATAGTTAATATTTTCTTCTGACTGCCTTGGTTTTCAGTCTGTTGTGTTGTGGTGGGGGGAGGGTTTGACCATTTAATAAATTTGTGCAAAAATTATCATGAGCCAATTTTGTTTGTAATTAACTCTTTAGATCATACCTCACTCCCGTACGGGATGAAGAGTCCGAGTCCCAAAGAAAAGCTAGATCCAGGCAAGCAAGACAGTCTAGAAGATCTACACAGGTATAGTGTTACTAAAGCCTCTACATTTTTGAAAACATGCCCTTAACATCATTCTTGAGAAACAGGCATAGCATATTGCATTTGGATCCATTTCTAATTATTTTTTTCTGTGCATGAGCTATTGTAGATAATACGATTCAGCTGATCAACATATGGATAGCTAATAGGATTTGTGACATAGAAAAAAAGTTCTTTTAGTCTAGTTTCTCTGGAGGAGAAAAAATACTAAAAGAGAGCTTTTTATTACATGCTAATAATCTAGTAACTAACTGCATGTCTCCTTGCAGCATTTCTCTCTCTTAGTTTACATACTGATATATTTGGAAGTTCTTCCCAGTTTTTATCCATATCTATCAGCAACTAGCACAATCCTATCACAGGGACCAATGTGGCAGTAGCAAAATAGAGATCTCTAATGGTACTCGAACGCTCTTCGGGCACTGGAGCAACTGCCAACCACTGTCTGCTGGCAAACTGAGAATAATCAGCAAATAGTCCCTGTAGAACACGACAGCATGAAGAAATACTCTAGCCATTGTCCTTACCTGGTTTTAGGCTGAGTCCATAGCTACATTGCTTATTGATGTTGCTTTCAAATCTTTGCAGTTTTAAACCCCTCAAATACTTCTGGTTAGCTTTCCTAATGAGAGACCTGTGCTGCTTGATACAACTTCCTCGTACAGGAGTTATTTTTGTAATACTTCATAATAGTAAATGAGAGCCCTGAATGATGGTCAGACTACAGGCTAACTATTGCTGAATCCTTACAGTGAAGAAGATACCAGCAATTACTGGATTAAACTTTATCAACGCTAAAAGTAATTAAGTAACTGATAAAATGCAAAGTTGGGTTTGAAGAGTAGATTACAAAGTGTTTTGAGCATTGTCTCACTTAGATACATCAGCTGAAAAGCATAGTAGAGAAAAGGGCTGTTTTCATAAAATTGTTTGCTTTCTGAGCTTATTTCAAAACTAGTTTTTAGCATTAAAATAACAAGAGACTTTTTAGTGTTGCTGACCTAAAAATCCAGTTGCGCGGAATTAATTTGTAAAGTATCAACATTTCTGAAAATATGAGTATTATATTTTAGGATTCTTTCAGAAATGATCATCTTAAAAGTGTCTACTGGATTCTTAAATTACCCATAGGATCTTCTGTGCAATCTGTATCTACTTGTTCAGCTAAAAATTGGCTTGCTGGAGAATCTGTGGTAGATTGCATTACAGCAAATACTTGCCACATATCAGAGGGATGTTTGGTTCCAAGATTCAAGAGGAAAGATTATAGGTAGAATATATAGGTAAAATTTATTTCTTAATAGAAAGATTTAATTTTCTTAAGTTGAATGTTTTCTTTAAAATATTTATGTAATGTGATCATGTACAATAATGTTAATGTTATATTTAAATGGTGTTTGTTGACTGCTGTTTTCACAGGGTGTAACACTGACAGATCTTCAAGAAGCTGAAAAAACTATAGGAAGAAGTCGTCCCACACGAACCAGAGAACAGGAAAATGAAGAAAAAGAAAAGGAGGAGAAAGAAAAACAAGACAAAGAAAAACAAGAAGAAAAGAAAGAATCTGAGACTAAAGATGATGATTATAGACAAAGATATTCCCGAACTGTTGAAGAGGTATTTTCATGATGAGTCTCTTTAGGTAGAGAAATTATACGAATCTTTACTCCAACAATATTATTTTAATTTTGGTACTAGCGTAAGAATCATTTATATATTTAAATGTTTTCATATCCCGTGGTTTGTATTTGTTAATTTTGATAAATTACTTCTGACATTTTTCTGTTGAATAGCCGTATCATCGCTATAGACCAAGTTCAACTTCAACTTCTTCATCATCCACCTCTTCGCTCTCCACCTCTACTAGCTCTCTATCAAGTTCAAGTCAGCTAAACAGACCAAACAGCCTTATAGGTATAACTTCAGCCTATTCTCGGAGCGGAACAAAGGAAAGTGAGAGAGGTAGGAGTACTGTTTATGAAGGGGTTTTTTGTTGTTTTAGTTGACAAAGGGCAGCTTACATTTCTAGAGGTATGTTTCAAAGTGGGGTGAGATACGTAAGACCACTGGAGATGTACCTTGCTCAAATCTTCTGTAAGAAATTTTAAAACTTTAATATAGAGAGGAAAAAAGATTTTCTGTATTTGGTGGTATTTTGCAGCCGTTTGTTTTTTTTCCATTGTTGGGTCACAAATATACTCCCATAAATATTCACATAATGCTTTAATTTCTGCTTTAACACATCAGCTGTAATAAAATACTGTATTACAGGGTCAAAATACTTGCAGCTATTAAGAAGCAATTTTACTTGATTAAATAATTGCTAAATAACTAGGGGTTTGTTTCAGTCCTTCCACATTGAAGCACTGGAATGATGCTTATTTCTTTAAGGACCTTTCAAGGTTGTATGAGCAGCTGGAAGAGGAAAGGGGATGTTTCCCATTGTAGTTCAGATGTAACCGTACTTCTGCATGCTTTAACTGGTTTATGTAATCTTAAACTGAGGATTAGATGCAGGATTCAGAGATCACAAAATGTTCTTCTCTGATGTCACAGAGATTTTGCCCTCATTTCAAATGTGAGTCACCTGCTATAATTCTGAGAGATGTTGGGCCTGGTTCTTTGCCTGTCAAATGAGGAGGCTGTTAACATACAGTGTGATCTCCTGTTCTTGGACTTTCCACTGTTGACTTGAGAGAAATACTTTAATTCAAGGTATTGATCAGTAACTTCAGTAGGGTTACTGATTGAAATTGATAATTTTGTTCTACAGAGGGTCAGATAAAATTATCTACTGATGAAATCTCCATTAACTAATTAGCAGTATTGCCACGTTCCCTAGAACGGTGTTTTCTGAGGAAGTTACTGGGGCTAGGCTTCATGGATATGCTTTCTGATTTTTTCCCTTTGTCCTAAAATGAACTGAAATTTGGATTTCAGTTCTTTCATAATGCATGCTTACTCTAGGAAACTCACTCTAGATTGTTCTATAGAAAAGGTTTTCATTGGTAAATATTAGCTACCACAGGTTCTATTTTTATTCAAGTTACAACTTTTGGAGTCATAACTACCATCTGAAATCCTGGAGGTAAAATCCTAGTTCATTAAATTAGGAAAGGTGTATGTTCACCACAAATGTATTTCCCTTCTTTCCTATTTACTTTTTGCTTCACTTTAAAGTGTTTATTTACCTCTGAAGACTAGTGATGGTAGTTACTAATGATTAGTGATTCTTCTATCTGGACTCAATTCTGTGGTTTCTTTATTTAATAAAAGAACATCAGGCTGAACAGACTGCATGATAATAAGTAAAGAACTTTGGTTTGGGCAGGTGTGGTTAATGGGTTTTTTTTGCACAAGTTACTCGTAAACACATAGGGTAGCAAACACAATCCTGAGTTGTTACATCTATTTTGAATTGCTGTTGCATTTGTTTTAAAGAAAAAGGACATCTCTAATACAGTAATAATCTAATCTAGGAGATCCCAGTTTACTCTTCCGTAGAGCAAAAATGGAGAGGACTGTGATGAAAAGGAGGACTCTAAGGAGGATTTCTAAAAGTTGGGGGTTTTTTTAATGCTGCATCCTTGATGTATGCATAAAAAAGCTTCTTTGATGAAGAATGGTAAAGGATTACCTTCTCTTTTTTTGTACTTTTATACATCTGCTGACACAGATGTTTCAATTATTACATGACAGTTTTGAAAACTGAATTGTAAGTCCAAGTTGTATTGTATTACTGTTACATTAAGACATTTTATTTAGGTGACTGAGATGAAATTAGCATTTACAGTATTTTAGAGCTATGTATTCTGAGGAGTATATATTACAGCAAACCCTGTATGTGGTAAGAAGCTCTTCAGCAAATATATTTCAGGTAAAAATAATTTATTGTGAGCATTTTAAAGACTGAGAAGAAGTATTTCAGAAACTTAGATTGTCATAATTCAGTGAATGAGAAAGTTGTTATTAACAGAAGGGGGCAAAAAAGAAGAAGAAAAAGAAGAAGATAAGTCACAGCCTAAGTCTATAAGGGAAAGACGGAGACCAAGAGAAAAGCGACGGTCTACAGGAGTTTCTTTTTGGACTCAGGATGTAAGTAAACTTCGGTTGTAGCAAAATGAAATGTGTTTAGTGTACTCTTAAAATAGAGAATTGTTTAGAGTAATACAATATGTAACTAATTGTTCTAGAAAAAATTATACTTTTCAATTTAGATATTCTTTGGTTTTGGTCTGATGCTTTCAGGAGCAAGATCAAAATCAAGCTTTTTCAGTTGATACTGCTAACCTGAATTTTAGAACACTGTAGTAACCATAACTTAATAGGAATTAATCATAATCTAAGGAAAATGAATAAATTATTGAACAAACATTTTCTATTGCATCCGCACTAAAGCTGTAAAAATCAGACTCTTTATTTGGCACATTGCAAGTAGCTATGTACTTAGCAACTTAAAGAGCTGCTGTCAGATTAGAAAGGTTATAGTTGATGTTTCAGACTATTTCTTTTCCCTTTTCTTTGTCACAGGATCCATACGTAATGTAAAAGCCAGATTTTCGTGTGTCAAATGCAAAATCGTTTCATCTCCTTCTGATACTGAAAACATGTACCTGTTTGTACATATATCCTGTATATTCTCTGTGGAGTATTCTGCTGCTCTTACATTTTCATATTCAAAGTGTAGAATGCATTAAAATCTTACTAAGCTTTCAACAGTTTTAAGTATTTTTCTTCTCCCACCTCTTTCATCAGAGTGATGAAAATGAACAGGATCACCAGTCTGATTCAGAAGAAGGAACAAATAAGAAAGAAACTCAGGTAATTTAAGAAAGATAATTTGTTAATTAACTTTTAAGACATACATTTTGATTATAAAGTTTTTGTTACAGTTGAATTTACATATCAACTAGTGGCCATAACTGACCATTTGTCTTCCATTCTGATTATGTAGAATTAGCATCCAGAAAATGTAGATTAGATTTTTGACACACTGCTCAGGGACATGATGCAGCGGGTTACTGGAGCAAGCATTCAGTTTCTACCCAGCAAAATCTTTATTTCACCTACATTGGTGTTTTCAGATAAATATGTCCAATTAATTAACGCACACTAATGTAAACCTTTGAAAATAAAAACCAGTGCTGTCATTATTATAATAAAAAAACAATATGAGAAGTTAATTTAAGGAAACACAGAAGGTTGAAAAATGCAATGTATGTAATTTCTTCAGTGAACAAAATGGTTTTCTGAATATCCTAAATGAGTATTATTGGTCTTGATAAAAAGTCAGTGGAAAACAGTATAATAGGCTTGATTTGATGGGAAAAGTCCTTAAAAACAGAATGGTGTTTGACAGTGGGATGAAGAAGTGTTAAAAGGGAATTAGTTATATAAGCTGAGCTGTAAGAAGAATGTATTTCTTTTGACCTAAACCCTGGAGTAGCACACTACAAAATCATATTCATTACTTAGGAATAAAACTCAAGTGATATTTCTTTCTTTTTTGTAAAAGCTTCCATTACACATCTGTTAAGTATTTTAGTTAAGAGACTCATTTGATTTGCTGTATTTTTTATTTCTGTGCCACATTAACATAACTGCATAGTCCTGTTTCCTTTCCTTCCAGTGGTACATATCATTATCCTTAGGTCTGTAATTACTTCATATTCTGTTCTGTAGAGAATAATTTTGGTAGAACGTGCTGTGTGGTACTTCTGATGGAATTAATAACATTACAGTGAAATACTGCTAAATCAGTCCCAAAATTATTAATATTATTAAAAGGATTAATGTGTTGGGCTGGAATGGTGAAGTGTAGAATTGACTGACCAAGATTTCTTGGACAAGTGCATTTTTGCTATGTGCCCAGGCCCAGAGAGTGGTGGTGAATCAAATTCCGTCCAGCTGGCACCTGCTCATGAGTGGAATTCTCTGGGATTCAGTGTTAGGGCCAGTCCTGTGTAATGCTTTCATTCATGACCTCACTGAGGGGATCTAGGGCACTCTCAGTCAATTTGCAGATAACACCAAGTTCAGCAGGAATATTGATCTGCTGGATGTCAGGAAGGCTCTGCAGAGGGATCTGGACAGGCTGGATCAGTAGGCCAAGGCCAGCTGGATGAGGTTCAATAAGGCCAAGTACTGGGTCCTATACCTGGGTCACAACAACCCCATGCAGTGCTGCAGGCTGGGGACAGAGTGGCTGGAAACTGCCCAAGGGATAGAATAGCTGGGGATGCTGGTGACAGTGGCTGACCATGAGCCAGCGTGTGCCCAGGTGGCCGAGAAGGCCAATGGCATCCTGGCCTGGATCAGCAATAGTGCGGCCAGCAAGAGCAGGGCAGGGATTGTGTCCCTGTACCTGGCACTGGTGAGGCCACAGCTTGAGTCCTGTGTCTGGTCCTGGGCCCATGACTGCAAGAAGGACATTGAGGTGCTGGAGAATGCCCAGAGAAGGGCAGCAAGGCTGGGGAAGGGTCTGGAGCACAAGTCCTGTGAGGAGTGGCTGAGGGAGCTGGGGCTGTTTAGCCTGGAGAAAAGGAGGCTCAGGAGACACCTCTCTCCAACTCCCTGGAAAGAGGCTGTAGCCAGGTGGGGGTTGGTCTCTTCTCCCTGGTAACAGGGACAGGACAAAAGGACATGGCTTCAAGCTGAGCCAGGGAGATTCAGGCTGGACATCAGAAAGAATTTCCTCACAAAAGGGCAGTTAAGCATTGGAACAGGCTGCCCAGAGAGGCTGTGGAGTCACCGTCACTGGGAGCATTCAAGAAACAACTGGACATGACAGCATTGTCATGGTGGTGTTCAGTCAAAGATTGGACTCAGTGATCTTGGAAGTGTTTTCCAACGCAAATGATTCTGTGGTGAAACATCAGAACACATTGCCCAGAGAAGTTATGGACGTGGTCTGGGTGCATGCTACAGAGGAAATTAGAGGTGAATTACAATAATTATTTCTAGCCTGAAAATGCTAAGGAATCAGAAAAATCATTATCTTATTCGTGTCAGAGGTTTTTGAAAGAACTTTCTTGTAAGATTTCAGTTTGTGCTTTCTTGTTCTTCAGAAATCTTTTGACTCCTTAGATGATAATTTGTCCTTAAAGGAAAGTTATTAAAGGGAAGTCAGACTTTGCTAAGCAGTTTTGACAGCTTGAGGTTGTTCTCTAATTTTGTTTAGGCTTTTTAATATTAAGAGCAAAACATTTCTTGAATTGGCACCAAAAAATGACGTGTTGTTACTTAAAGGAAACTGTTGTTCCTGCTAGAAGAATAGTCTTAGAATTAAGTTGTAGGATAGTCACTTAAAAATAAGGAAATTGGAAGATTTCTTTGGTAGATTAAGTGTTTCTGTGAAGCCAATTTTTAAGTATGATGCATTGCAAAAACACCCTAATAGTTTCAATAGATACTACAAGTGTGGTTAGCTTATAATTTATGGACTACCTGTGGCATATTCTGCAAAATCTCTTAATTCGCAGCATTCTTCATGCTCCTGACAGAAAATAGTGATGTTTTATTAGGAGTGGTTAGGCTATAGCATTTACTTTAGAAATCCTCTGTGTGGTAAATGCACTTCAAGGTGTCAAAGGGGAAATTGAATGTATTGTGGAGAATGTGGCTATTTACCTATGTACATTGAAAAAATACAGTTTCCTTCTATAAAAGAAAACCAAGCAAGCCACATCAGGCCTCCCAGAAAACCACCTGTGGGGAAGGCTTCAGCCACTGCTAGGTGAATAACATTAGAGGATGTCCAGGTGATGATACATCAGTAGAGTTTCTTGGCTGAAATATCTTCACTCAAGATTGGAATAATAATTGAAAGAAACTATGAATCTGTATTGGCCACCTAGAGGGGAAAAAAGTTTGTATGACTGATGTAATGCTTAGAGGACACTCCCTCACTCTTAAGTCATCACTTTTAATTAAGTTTCGCTTGTCAGCTAAAGAGAGTCTAATTTTTATATTACTTTCATTCATTCATTCATTCATTCTGGGTGAATCCACAGGGACAAAATTTACTGTCATTTAAATTAAGCCTAATAAGTACTTCCCTATGTTGTTGGTGTAGTAACTTGCTTCCAGTCACGCTATGCTGAAACAGTGATCTTGTATCTTAATATATTGTATTGAGCTGAAGTCATTATGTTCAAACCATCATAGCTAATGCTAAAGAAGAGAAAGAAGGAACAGTGCATTTGAGGAACACTGTTCTGACACCTTTGATAACAGGGAAGCAAACCCGGAATGCACCAAGTGCTGAAATAACTCCACCATTTAGGGCACTCCAGACTTTTAGAGTGTTATGTTGATGTCCTTGTAAATCATATTTTGTCAAGTGCATTCTAGCACATTCTAGACATAACAAAATTGAAGCTTGATACAGTTCAGATAATACTTACTGGTGGATAGCATGTGCATTGGACATAAATGTTTAATTCTATCTGTTCACAGATTGTTATGTATTTTAATTAAATTATTCACCAATCCATTCTTCTTCTCTCTTTTTACCTCTCCCCACCTCAGAGTGAGAGCCTTTCAAGGTATGTGCAATTTAAACAAATTAATTAGAATTGTTACACTTTCTGTCCACATGTTGTCATTTTAAGTTCTTTATGTACAAATTCAGCTTAAGTCCAGTAGTTGGATTGAGCTTTAAAAGGCTGTGATGATACTTTGTTTTGCATGAAGTGTGATTGTAAAGCTATAGTCCTGCCATGTGTGGGTGGAATACTCCATGTGAGGCAATATGTTGAACTCTATAGTGCACTGAAGGCAGGCTGGGCATTTCATAAAACATAGTGGACACAGTACTCTGCCCTACAGATTTTTCAGCATGGACCCAGCTTTTACAAAGAAGACAAGAGGTTCTTGTTGCCTCTCTTTTAGAATATCCCACTGAAAATCTTCTATGTAACCTCAAGAAAAATACAGCCTCTGAAAAACTTATTTCCTTAAGATTTGCTAAAAAGTAAATGCTGAAATATTGATAATTTAAAAAGAAAAAAGTGGTTTTTTTGACCATTAGCTTTAATTATCGAATTTTATTATGTTCTGACTGGTGAAAATCTGTTAAATAAAACTGCTCTAACACATGATCAGTGAAGAGTGAACAGTAACTTTATTACTATTGGTTGTTATTGAGTTATTAGGATAAAGACTACTAAAGATTTGTTTCATCAGCTGTTTCTGTTGAAATACTAAAATTCACAGCAAATAGTTTTGAAATCCTGGTTTCTGTAACAAAACTTAAAATTCATATAGGCCATTCATCTAGTGTTTTTTAAAACACTCCAATTAAACTAATACACTTCTAAAAATATGTATGTTCTTTATAAATAAAGAAGAATTAAGCTATCTAAGCCAGGTTTAAAGTATTTTAAGACATGTATTTGCTTGCATTAAATAATTCAATTACATTTAAAATATTTCTCTGCATGCATTACTCTGCAGACTGAGCAATTTAAAAACATTTTCACCCAGAATCTTGAAGTACCGGAGAATGTAAAAATGAAATTTGCATCAAATTAGAAGATGGTAGTCTAACTAAAATACATAATTGCATTTGGTTGTTTTCAGCTGGATAGCAGCAAACTCAAAATATTTGGTACAGTCAGGGGTCTCAGTTTGGCTGCAAAGGCAAAGAAAAATCAGAACTTTTCTTTTACAGATATGATACGGGATCGCTCAGCATGTCTGCAGGTGATCGTTACGAGTCAGCGCAGGGGCGATCAGGGTCACAGAGTTATCTTGAAGATCGAAAACCATACTGCAGTAGACTAGAAAAAGATGATAGCCCTGATTTTAAGAAGGTATCTGGTCCAATAAGTTTGGTGCAAAAATAGAATTTTATTTCTGCTTTTCTTAAATAGTGTAAAAGTAGTCTCACATTGCATCAGAAATGCTGCTTAAAGTAACTTAGCTGAGTGGGGAAGCACAGCAACCACTACAGTGGGGAAAAATACATATTATGAAACAGCTTCTGGCTTTTGTACTTTTCAAGGCAAGGGAGAAATTCAGAGGAACCAAGATACAGTCAAATAAAAAATATGGTAGTATCTGTCATAAGAAAAGTATCATTAAAACTGATGTATGCATATGTGAAGCCTTTATTATATGTTTGCCAGCTTACATACATGTAAGGTAAAAATATGTTTAGATCTTGTTTTAAAATAGAGGAGGAGTTTGTTGAAAAGTTTACTGTGGTGGGGTAATCTGTGAAGTCTGAAGAAAAAAGGTGGCTTAATTATGTGTAAGGTAAGTTGTGTGCTCCCTATAGAAAGCTGCTTTTTTCTAGAAATATTTAGTAACAGTTCCTTACTGTGCTTGCTAATTTTAAACATCTTTATTTTATTTCTTAGACTGTTAATGTGTTTGTTAGCTTTACATGTGGTTCAATCATACTTTTGAAGTTTTTTGGCTAATCTCACTATTATCTGATATTTTTTAACAAACATTTTCTCTTAGCTTTATGAACAGATTCTAGCTGAAAATGAAAAACTGAAAGCACAGTTACATGACACCAACATGGAACTTACAGATCTTAAGCTGCAGTTGGAGAAGACCACTCAGGTTTGTATAAAACAAAAAAGCATGTACTTAACCAACAATGTAGATATTAAAACAGAAGCACCCCAGGCTATGGGCTGCTCTTTACTAGGCATCAGCTTTGTTTTTTAAAGATGGGAATGGAGAAGAGTATTTCTCTCTTTCTAAAGAGAAAAGAGTGCAGGATTCTGGTCTTCAGCTGAGAACAAAATGTGTGAGACTGCTTCCTGCCTACTTAAGCAGTAGTGGTACTTGCCAGCGTGTATCTGCATGCAGCTTTTTTGCAGGGTAGGAGTAAACACTTTCTGCACTGTTAAGCTTATATTCAAACTGACAATTGGGATTGATTCATTCATTCATAAACCTGCTGGCAAATTGGCATAACCTGCCAGTTTTTCCTGGCTGGTTAGATGGCTTTATCTTGGAAATGAAGAGCAAATAACGCTTTCCTGTTACAAATAACTGCTGTCAGGTAACAGTGCTGCATACAGTTATACAAGACACATACACTGGAGTTGGATTTGTCTAAATATGTCTACTCTTCCTGTAGAGTGTTTCATATTGTCAGATCATAGATACCACAATTTACCTGTACTTAATTGTCTTTCATGTGTACCCTGCAAATGTTAGTGAAGACCATTTAAAAGATGCCTGTTTTTGTAACGCTTTTAGATAGAAATACTGTGTTATTCCTGTTAGCCAAAGGCTGTATAGTGATTAAATAACAGGGATGGTCACAGAAGAAGTGCATGATAAATCCAGCTTATTCTTTATCTCAGTGATACTTCCCTGAACACACTTGAAAATGTTTTTGATTACATACTTCAGACAGCATACTAAAATGTCTAAGTGGTTTTTTCCTCAGTTCTGTGTTGTGTCAAAGCACATCTCAATGTCTTCATCAATTTTGTGTTTCAGAGACAAGAAAGATTTGCTGACAGATCACTCTTGGAAATGGAGAAAAGGGTGAGTTTCTGCCAAAGAACTTTTAAATACTCCAATTCAAGCTTTGTTTCAGTTTGTTTTGCAACCCCTGGTTTGGATATATTTCAGTAGGAACAGAAGCCTTTCTTATAATTTGCAGTTTTTAGAGGATTTGGGGATTTTAGGTTTCAAAGTGGTAATGAATGTGAGATGGGAATTACTCTTAAGAATTGCCTTTAGTTTGCCTGTTCATTCGTGATAACCAGTTTGTAAACTCTGCTGCCCTCCAGGGATCTGCCACTTGGTCCATCTCATCCAAAACAATGTTGGCATTTCAGAGTGTCTTATCTTTTAACACATTTCCAAGATTCAGAGAAGTTAATTTCCTCAGAGCTTTCCAGAGGCACCAGTTATTGTTAGTAGTGAGATAGCTGTTTCTGCCTCACAGACATGGGACCTTAAACCTGCTAATGATATAAAATTATCTTTATCTGCCTCTTTCCTTGCACTGTAACTTTTTCCAGTGGAGTATGATAATAAAGTAGGGGGAGAAAGTGGAAGAATGAGTAAGCAGTGCAGGAAGAGGGGCATCAGTCAGAGACAACCCTAAATCGAATGGGAAAGAAGTCATGCAGTAAATGCATATGTGAGATAGACTGCAGGAATTATTTCAGAAGTTGGACACATGATAATTTTAGGCTGTAATTTCATGCTAATTTAAAATCCAACCCTGTGAAAGTTTAGTTTCACAACAGTGTAAAGCAAACTACATTGATTTTGTGGTGGTCTTGGCTTCCTTCATGACTCTGAGCACCATGTGTTCTTTTCTTGTCCCTTGATCCTGTAGTGACACATTAGAGACAAATGGGAAAAAAAATTAGACTTTGACAGTAAGAAGTGATGTGGTAAACATTTATTAATCGCCCATAAATTTCATATTTATTGGCCTTTTGTATTGATTTTCCAGTACTTTAGGTTTCAAAAACAAGTTTTAGTTATACAAAACTGTCCTGTATATAAACATATTTTACAGGGGCACATGGAGATGTAGAAATGCTCTCAGGCACTTCCTGAAGTTTCATTGTCTTTATCTTAATAGTCTCTGCACTTAATTGCTACCCTTTAGCACCTATTTCTCTCTTTAATTTTTTGGCATCCTAGTGTGGGCAGTGATTTCATCAGGAGAAAGGTTTCAGCAGCAGATAATTGGTTTCTTGCTTGCTAGCATGGCCACACAAGTGGACATTTAATTGTTTAATGGCTGTAGCTGCATCCATTACTGTGTGGCTTCATAGGTAATGCACGGATTATTGCATAGACAGACATTTCAGTTTTAAATTACTGCTTGGCTTTCTCCCTAAACAGACCATTGCATTACAAGAACTGGCGTTTTTAGAAACTCTTGCACTTCTTTTTTTTAAGATATTCAGTCCAACAGCAAAATGTCTTTCAGAAATGTTATTTTCCCTAAATGTATTAGTATTAAAGCTAGTGGATAAAATAATTAACTTAGTGATGTATGTATGTAACTTAGGTGCTGTATGGCTGAAACAGGATTTACACAAAATTTGTATATCTGGATCTTGTTTATAATTACACGCTTCTTTTCAGACAGGAATTTAAATGAGGGATATATTTATGATTGTATTTTCTATGTTGTTTAAATCTGAAGTTTCACTTTGAATGTGACTGAAGCAGGATTCTCAGCTGCTAGTCATCAGTAGCTGATCTCTAGAAATAAGCCTATCCAATTCAGCATTTAAAAATAATTTTAAAGACACCTTTTTAATGTGTAATGCAACACTAAAAATGCAAAAATGAAGAGAAATTGTAGACCTTTTCTAAGTATACTTTTCCAAGTATATGACTTCACTAAAATAAAATATAAACCTAAAGATTTTTATATAAATTACATAGAGAAGAGGAGAGGGCAAAAGTAAAGTAGTGAGGAAAAAATTATAAGAAATAAAAGGCCGACAGAGAAGGAGCTGAAGGCATCTTTGGACTATGACATTTTCAAGCTGAAACCTACCTTTTCAGTGAAGAAAATGAGAATATGTATTAAACCTAGGTGTGCACAGTGGTAAAATTTAGAAATGCTGGCTTTGGATTTTATTTAAATTCACACTTCAGAAGTGGGTTTCCATGATGTGACTTGATGATGCATTGTGAATGTTGTTCATTTTAAAACTGTTTACCAGAAATGGGCTATTTCCTTTGGGATGGGGGTACAGATCAGAGCACGTGTGTGGGCAAAAATAAGGGTTTCTTTAACAACTTGTCATTCTGCCAAATATGCTAACAGCCCTTTGCAAAATTTTGTATGACATGGTAATAACACTTAAAACCAAAACTTAAACTTACAGGTTTCAGTCTGGATTAGAATTCAGAAAAATATAAGTACCTTTAAACATTTTTTTCCCAAATTTAGAATTCTTCAGCTGGGAATTTGAATTGTGGAGAGGTGTATTTCTTTATATTATTGAATATACAAATATATGTAGGCATATACATCTGGTTTTACTTCTTTAAAATTGTATAGCTCTGGGGGGGTCAGTTTTTCATATGTGTGTATGTCAGTCTCACTGCACAATCCTAATTGCTTTGATAAATACAAATGAGCTATTGTATTTTATAAGATGAGAGATTAGCATGTATTTTTTTCTTTTTTTGTGAGTTAGAAATGTTCCTTGGCATATCTTACAGAGTTGAGGAAATATATCATAAAATTTTAGACCTCATAGCTTTCAAATACTTTCTTGGAGTCCAGAAAATAATCAAATAATACGGGCAAATCTTCTCTGTGAAACTGCAGTACATTATTTCATTGGCATCCCTCAAACCAGTTCCTAAAAGAGTAAGAAGTTCAAGAAAAAGAGGAGCATAGCTTCGAGTTATAGGAACAAAACAGTTTTACAAAGACTATTGTATCTAGACCAGTCTATTTGTTTCTTTTGTATAATGTGAAGTATAAAAAGGTCAAAGATTTTACTGAATTGGTTTTTATTGCTAATAGACAAGCTCAACATGCTAGTTAGAAAATGTTTCAAAAGGATTAAGAATTCCTAGACACCTGAAATTTTGAGATTTATTTGATCATTCATCTCCTGATAATTGAAAAAATTGTTGAATATTGCTTAATATAAGAACACATAATATATGTTCTGTAAAACTAGTAGGTAACAAATAAAATTCTGAGTATTGTAAGACAGTGTGGGATTTTTTGTTAGTTACTTACATCGCGTTAACTCGCTGGTAGTTATGCTCATTACAGTCATTATAAAAAAAATCTTAATTCAAAGGAGTCAAGTACATTAAGTAGTAACAACTGCAGTACTATATTTATTACTTTGATAGAAATTAAAGTTGTTTGCTATAATGGGAAAATGTTGGGGTGTAACTGCACTGTGATTAAACTAAATTCAAATGATTTATATCTGAAAGGTGTCCGGCAAGAGTCAGTATCTACTGGGCGGTATGATCTAACCAAAGTTTTACACACCTCAGTCAATGCTGCTTGCTGTTTGCATAACACTCTTGTATGCAGATGCATATGTCCACTTTGCAATAATCTGTTGCTTTTGCCTCTCACTCTCTGGAAAAAAATCTGAATGTAGAGTACTGATAACTGCAGCTGCTTTTAAGTGAGATACACTGCATCATCTGACACAGGAAAGCAAGCAATCAAGCTATAAACCCCAAGCTATAAACCCCGTTAGCTGCTCATCTGTCAGATGTGTTGAAAAATAGGTTTAAACAAAATAAAAATGTATCTGCACTGCAGACTGCAGTGTAGTATAGAAAACCCTAAGCTAACTTTCCGTAAGCTGGCTTGGTTATATTATCAGTGCAATCAAGTTCATATACAAAGGATAGTTTCTCCTGCTTCTCAGGTAAAAAGGGAAATAAAAGGAAAATTAAACTGTACGAGAAATGCAGAAAATACTCAGGAAACATTTTCTCAAGCAGCTGATTTCACGTACTAGATTTCTTTGGTACTGAGCTAAGTCCTGTAATGTCAGTTGTATCAACTGTTGCAGTTTGGAGTGTGGACAGTTCCCACTGAGCTGAGACAGATGTTTCAGCTACCTTTGTTTGTCTGTGAAAGCTTATGCTTTTGTGCTTGTATCTTTTAATATTCTTGTTTGTTTCTGATTATTTTCTGCATTTCTTGGATATTAAGGTCCTACAAAAGCTCAGCTCATGAAAAATAAATCCAAACAAGTTGTACTTAAAACCTTTCTAAATTAGTGAAAAAGGAAGGAGTATGTTTTGTAGGACTTGATATGAATTTCTATATCTCTTCCTCTTTGGATATTAAAATTCTATATTGACCAAATTTCTATGTATCACTGCCATCACAAGTTTTCTGTCCACACTATGCTTTTGGTTGTATGATCTTTGAAACTTGAAGTATTTCACTGTTGCCACAGTATTTACAAGCTGTAATTTTTAAAACATTGTATTGTTCGGCATTAACACACATCTTCTGATTTAGGAAAGAAGAGCACTAGAAAGAAGGATATCTGAAATGGAAGAGGAACTGAAAGTAAGTAAATTAGTACACTATTAATAACAAAGTGTGTTATTATGTCAGTGAAGCATGTAGTCTGGCAGTATTACTGGTCTCTATCATTTCACTAGAAAATAATTAAGTATACAGCTGCATGTCAGAGTCACTCCTGTCACAGAGCTTGTAGCAAAGCTGTGGTGCTGGCATATGCAGCTGTACATGTACGATTGCAAAGAAGGTGCTGAGTTCTAGGATTCTATAACATGGCTAAGAAGAAACATTCAGAGGTGGTTAGAGTGAAACATATCTTGAGCTAATCAAGATGGAATTGCAGTCTACAATTTTGATGTGATACTCGTAAGTTTTATTTACTAATTACTATTATTAAAATCCATTATTATTAAATAGTGGTAGCATATAATTGTGTAGATATTTAAGCATTAAATGTTGTTTCAATATTTATCTCATGCTCTTTATTAATTAGATGGCATATTACAATATCAAAAGAAAAACTTCTGTTTGTATAGTGTGAATCAGGTTTTACTTAACAAAATGCAGTGGGTAGATTTGAGCTGTTGACAAATGAGTAACACTTAGTGTATTAATTTCTACCTTTTTTAACTATGTATAAAGTGAATCACAGAAGCAATATTAATTTTAAAATAAATTTCATTTCTGTTTATTTGGGTTTTTTTAACCAGTCTTTATCAATGTTAAACCCTCTGGTATGATTAAGAAGGGTGAGAATTTAGGTGGGTTTATTTTCTGTTATGTCCTTTCATATAAACGTTGGACATGGCCAGCAAAACTCACAGAATTTGAGTGGAATGTGAAAGTACCATTGTTTTGACATTTGATAGTTGTCACTGATTAATAAGAAGCTTCCTTTTTAAGCTCATTTTTGAGCTCCCTCTGGTGCTTGGAAATGGCATGAACTTCCAATACTTTTCATTAAAATGCATTCACCAATTTCTGTAGAAGTAATTGAGGCTGACAGGCAGAAGAACAATTGTGATGCCTCTGGCTCCCTTGGACTCAGACCAAGGTAGTTTGCTGTAAGGGAGGACACAAGGTCTGTGATTCCGTGAGGGGTCTTCACAAGTGAAATACAGAAAAAACAAACTATGATATAGGAAAATAATTGTCTGCCTAAGAGTAGAAGACAGGGTGTGAGCTTCTAGGGGAAGCTGGACTTCTGATAAAAATACAGAATACAAATATATTGCTTTTTCCAAAAGTTTGCTTTCAATAAGCAGTAAGTGAATGTTTTAGTTTAAAGATTAAATATCCTTCCCATAGTTAGTTGCACAGTTTGTTAAAACGTATATGTTAATTGTGTCATTATGTACAGGGTTTTGAATAGGAGATTCAGTTTGTGCAATTAGGATGTTAAGTGAAGAATTCCAGGAATAGCTCTCATTGTTAATGCATCCTGAACTGTTTTGGAAAGCTGTGACTAATCACTACTGGTACTTAGATTGCTTTTCAAGAATGTGCCACTTGTTTGATACTTTCCTTTCACAGCAGCTTATTTACTTTAAACAGGACTGTCTCTTCCAAGTTTTCTTTCAGTTCTGCTCATCTAATATACATGTAGGTTTTTTTCTCGTTTTCACTCCTATTTCTTTGATTCCTGCAGAACCTGCAACAAATAAAGCAGATTCAATCATTGAAACACATAAATGAGCGACTGGTGACTGAGAATAGGGCCTTGACCCGAGTGCTTGCCAAGTTGTCAGGGTCCTGTAGGCAGCTGCGCTCTGTGGACTTGTAATTTCTTCCTTCTCCTTTGTTTTGCCAGGCAGGTGTTGACATTCAGTTTGTGCTTCGGCAGAATTTTACCATTAACACTTGTGTGTCAGAAACTGACTCAGTGCTGCTTGTTTCTGGAGGTGTGGCTAAAGCTAAAGCATGGTGCCCAGTGTTCAAGCTAGAGGTGTTGCAGATGTGCTGGTATGGTGTGGTATTGTCCCTGCTAGCATTGAAGCTTGTCCTTGAAGATAAATTGGCAAGGATCCAGGAGACCTTTGACATGTTAAAATCTTGGCAATAACTGAAAGGATTTGGGTTTGCATGAGGATATACTAAAGTCAGTCTCTTGTTTTGATATTTGTGTAAATGCTCAAATAGATTTGCCTCTAGTTTTCTAACAAATTGAAATTAAGATTTGAGCTTTCTTTCTGCAGTTTGGTTTAAATGCATAGAGTTGATAAAAGTCTAGTCTTAACAAAAGAGTGTTTGATAACTGGTTTCAGTACCGTGCATTCCTGAACAGTTGCATTAGCAACCATTTTTCTTACATTTTTGTATTTCAGTGCTTCAGGGGGGGCCAAAGTATTGTTTTTTCAGAAATGTATTGGAATTTCAAGTTGATCACTGTTTTCATATATTAACTTCCCATTTGGGTCTTGCCAATCCTTATTTTTACCCAGACAATTAAAACATATACTTCTAGCACAGAGTTGGATTATTGATTTATATTGCTATGTAGATAGACATCCCACTGTGGATGAGAGTCCTACAATTCATGGACTGTAAAATCACAGACACAAAACAAGCTCTACCTAGTGTGTCAGATTGGTTCAGACCCTTTCTGAAAAGTTCATAAAAGTATGAACTGCTTTGAATTTCATCTTGGAAAACAATGCTAGTCTGTTGTTCTTAGTGTTGTTGCAGGGATGTTTCAGAAACCCATGGAAGGTTCAAAACTTACATGAGAATAAAAATATGGTTTCATTCTACACCAAATCTATATGCCTTTCTTCCTCTTAAATATAACAAGTGTCTAGACAGGAGGTTACAGTGAGCTTTTAAGATATGTAGTTGAAAAAATAAACCAGCCTTCTGCACAGTGACTCTTGCTAAACTGCTTCCTTTCATCTCCCCCCCTTCCCACTTAGAAAGGAACGTGATGAGTGTGCATTCTGCTCAGAATCTGATCTCGGGTTTTCCCCACTAAGAGGCCTGAAATGAAGAGGTTTATCCTTTTGCTTGGTGTCTTTCTGGAGTTGGACTAACATTAGGATGTGGTGTTCCTGATCCAGGCCCTGCATTCCTCCATGCTCCCTTTTATTAACCCTTACTGAGGAACTGAAGTCAGCTCACTGACCTGGCTGAAAACAAATCCCATTATTCATAATAGTACTTGATCCATCTCACCCCAGTATTGTTGGATCACTACATTAACTGTGCAGGAAGCAGCAGGAGCACACTGCTGCATGAGGAGGAAGAGCTGTCCCATTAGGGCTGTTGATCTTACATCAGCTTCAGCAAACAATATGGTTTTTCAACACAGCTGAGCTAATCTAATGACTGCTGTCCACAACTACACATCCTTACTGTCTTTTTTTTTGCTAGCACTGACATTCCTTTAACCATGGTAAGCCATTTGGGGTGTTAACCACAGAAAACCATTCAGTATTCCTCTCCATAGCAGGAATTTTCAGTGGCAGGTCGTTGTGGAGCTTGAGTGGCCTGACCAGCAAAAGAGAAGCAATGAAAACACAGCAGGGAGCCTTGACAGTATGATGGTAGGTTAACAATAGCAGTGTGCCTGAGTAATCTGAACAGGTACTTCATCAGCAATTCACGAGCTTTTTGGAATCTTTATTACTCAAGTTGTTTTGTATGTACAAACTGGTAAGTCCTCCAGCAAACACAGACTTGATTATTACTGTACAGATCTGAGATGGCTCCACATATGTCAGATGATTATTGAATCAATATTTGCTGAAGGATAACACTGCAAAGTTACTAGCTGGTCATGATACAAACAGACAAAACAGTGCATTTTTAATCTTACACTAGAATCTCATCAAAGGAAGATACTTCACTGTTTTAGTGAGAAGCAAATTGGAATTCGAAGTGCAGTATGTTACTGTAATTTTACTGAATTTACTGCAAATGCGTTTTTTGCCTCCGTCTTGCCATTAAAGGTGTATGGTGTCACCTCATGAGAAGTTTGAGTACCCATAGAAATGCACTGCTACAAGAGAATTGTTTAAAGTATGTGGGGATTAGTATAAATGAGAAGTGTAAGTATTTCAGGTTACGTTACGTGTGCTTATTCTTCCTGCTGAATCTCCTGCTATTCACAGGATCATAGAATTATTTAGATGGAAAAGACCTCCAAGGTCATCAAATCCGACCAGTACCCCAGCACAATCACCCCTAAACCATGCCCTTGTGTGCCTCATCTACACATCTTTTAAATACTTTCAGGGATAATGACTCCACCACTTCCCCTGAGCAGTCTTGCTTGACAACCATCTTGGTGAAGAAATTTTTTCCTACTATGCAACATAAACCTCTCCTAGTGCAACTCAATACCATTTTATCTTGTCATATAACCCTTTTGTCTCTTACCAGTTTTCCCCTATTCACTAACAGACTCACAACAAAAGAGAAAATATTTCCTTAAGATCTATTCTACCTATTAATTGAATCAGGATTAAAATCTACCTACAGAGATTTGCAGATATATAATGGTACTGGATTATGTTAAAGCTGGATTTTGTTGAAGCAGTTCAGCAGAAAATCTAGCTCTCTGTGGGTCTGTCTCTATGTAATTAACCATTATGGGCTGCAGTTCCTTTCCTACTCAGTTAGTTGAAAGAGGACTGTGACATTCATGGATTTACTTTGAGGTTTCATTGGAATGCACACACAACACTACTTCTCACGGTACCTATTTAACCAGTACAAAACCAGATTCCCTTGATTCCCTGTGCATGGCTAGATGAGGGCTGTTGTGGTTTCACCCAGTACCTTTGGTATGAAATCTGTAGCAGAATGGAAAGGAGGAAGAAAAGGTTTTGGTGGGTTTGCCTGAATGAATGGCTGTTTCATTGTTTGCAGACACATGTATGTTATCTGGATATCACTCCGATCTTAGACAACAGTAGCTATTTTTTACAGCTTAGATTTAAACAATAATGCTTGAAAATTGCAAAAAGGTCACTCTTGTTACCCAATTTCAAACATGTTGACGTAGTTTTTGAAAGTAATCAGCATTTTACAGCTCTTTTTGTTCAGAGCACAGCTCTCACTTGACTGTAATGGAAGCTTCCCTGTGACTCTAAAGAGCTCAACTTAGGTGGCTTCCCCTAGGCTCCACTATAAAATAGAGTTGGAATCAATGATAGCAGAATGATTTTTGCCTACTCTAATTGTAGAGACGACCTTTTTTCTTCTTATGCTCCCCTGTCAACTTCTTTTCACATACTTTGGTATTTCCAGGAAAATAAACTAGAGATTACAACCTCAGTCATTTTCAGTTCACCATCGTGATTCACTGTGAAAAGAGTCTGCAGTTCAGTGAATTAAGTGTGGACAGGAGATGTAGAAATGAAGCCTCTAGTGCACAGTTAATTAATCCTACATTTTTAAACTTCCCAATTCTTTCTATTCCATTTTAATATTCTCAATATAACGAGATTGAAAGTATAATTTTGCTTAAATAAAATGAAAATAAACTAGTGCCAAGAAAATAATGAAGAATAGGGTAGCATGTGTTCCACAGGTTGGTGGCTGAACTTCCTGCATACACTTGCACTTGAGGTTACTGAGTAACCACTGTGCAGGAATAGGCTGTTACCTCCTGTGTAAAACCCCTGCTAGAATCCATAGGTGTAATTTAGCTGTGAGTGTGATAGGTGGTTTGTTACCAGTGTGTGGATGTAGATACAGAGAACTGCTGAGGTAATTTCTGGTTTCTCTGGCAAGCTGAATTCTCCCAGTACCAACCTCTGTGCCCTGACTTGTCCTCCTTTCCTATCTGATCCAGTCCAGCTCTCACCTCATTTGGCTTCTGCCTTGCAGCTTTTGTGCTTATGTGTCACCTATGTCCTCTGGCAGCCGTAACTTGCCGTTCCCTAACCTGTCTGCCTGAGTGTGTAGCCTGGTGTTGCTGTGATCTCTTTCAGGGATCGATCTTGTGTGAAGTATGCTATTCAGGGACATGATCTCAAATTACAGGATGTGTGCTTCAACATGACTTTGGAAGTGGTTGGAGGATTAATGCTATGAGCTAACAAGCTGAATCACAACTGTATCTGATCAGGATGAAATCATCCAAGGGCACAGTGGTAGAGATGCTTAGCCACAGCATGTTTTTTTGAAACTTTGCAAGTGCAGAATCGACAAGCCTCTTTAAATTGCTGGTAGTTAATTTCCCCCTGCCTCCCTTCCTCCCCCCTGGAATTTGAAGTATTTCATGACTTTCCTCATGCTACTATAAATGCTTTTGTTAGAGGCTGGTCATCTGCACCACTGCGTTTTAGTGCATCTAGTCCAAGCAAATGAAAACTTCTAATCTCTAACCCTTAAATGTATCATGCTAAAAGGGGAGATTTTTCTGAACTGCTGATATGAAGTGTGAGAACTGCCAAGATACTTAAGCTGAATAAAGTTACTCACAGGCCTTGTCTAGTCTTGTTGCTTTTACTTGGGGTGTAACAGCAAATAACCACCATGTCTCATTTTTCTTAGATGCTACCAGACCTGAAGGCAGACAACCAGAGGCTAAAAGATGAAAATGGGGCCTTGATCAGAGTTATAAGCAAACTTTCCAAATAAAGGGTTTACTACAGCAGCAAGTAACGGTATTGCACATCACTAGTAACTCCAGTGGACCATGGTATGGCAGTCACTGGAAGTGTGGGAAGATCCTTCGGAGACTGTCATTTTCAGATATCCTGCCAAACACCCTCTTACCTGTGTGTTTTTTTGTATCAAGATCATTGTTTCTGTTAAAATGCAGCTGCTGAGAAGATAAAATGACAGAAATCTTGTTTACAGACACAGCATAATAAGGAAAGTATTCAAGGCCAGATACGCCTCAGATATTTAACCAGTAAGCCTTAGTTGTACATAAACACTTTACATCAACAAAAGCTTTCAGCTCTCACAGATGACAGTTACTCAATAATGTTTTTGTTGTGCCACAATTCCCATTTTTCTCCTATACTCAGTTTTTCTTTAAGATTTAAGTTTGGAGTTTTTTTTCCCTTCTAATTTTTCGTGTACCAGATTTTCTTGTACAGTGTTTTCACAGCTTTACCATTTGCAGAGACCACACACCCTTTTAAATTACATAATTTGTCTAGCTAACTAGAGTTGTATTGTCCAACCACCTGGAACAGAGATGTTTGGTGGAACATTTGCTTTCACTGTTTGTGCAATATGCATTTACTTCCTATACAAAATGCTTTAAAAGTCAGTTGAAACTAGAAATATTTTAAGAGTCCTGTTTTCTGCCTTTATTGGTCACTTTAAAAAAAAAAGAAAAAAAAAGAAGTTTGTAGTGAAAGACGTTAGATCCTGTAATCGTCACATTCATTTGAGCAGGTACTGAGTGATGCTGTATATATAAATGTGTACTGGTTTGATTTTTCAGACCACCACGTGGCATGCTTGAATATATTTCCCTATTGCAAATGTCTGTTAATGCAAATTAGGCTATCCAGAATAGTGTGTTTAACAAAGTTCGTTAATTTTTATGGTATAAAGAATTTAGACATTGTACATTGTATGGAGCCCTATCTTTACAAAAGGTCTAAACTATATAAAAACTTTATTATCTTTTTGTCCCTTTTTTTTTCATTTGATAGTGTTCACCATAATAAAAAAATGCATAAATATAACTGCTTCACTACATTTCACATACCTGTATTTATCTGAGTGCTGTCCAAAACTGTTGTGCTAGCCAAAGTAATGTACTAAATCATTTGAAAAGCATAACCCATTACACTCACAATAATGTTTATATGCACTGTTGTTGCCATGTGAGAAGGCATCCAATTTGATAACACCGTGTCAGACCATTTTATACATTTCAGTGGCCTTTAAAAACAAAAAAGTACTTAAGTGAAGATTGTTTTTGTTAGGAACAGCTTTTATATTTTCACTAAACCATTCAAAATATGACATCCTATTGGCACATAGTTTATTGCCTAAAACCACTGAACAGATCAGCCATTAAAACAAATTGTACATTGTAAAGCTTGTAGTAGCTATTGTATTATTGATTATATTGTATACTATATTAAATGTGAATTTGTACCCCTTCATTTAAAAAGGTTGTGCTCTACTGCCTACTTGGGGGGGAGGGAGGGTTAGCTTTACAGGGGTGGGATATGTTTTGGTAAGGAAGACATGATGTCCTCTCTCTGTTGATTGGTTTTTTGAAGATGTAAGGTTATGCTCTTACTACCAAGCTCAGGATTTTGATTTTAAAGGTACACGGATAGTTTGAGATATCTTATTGTAATTGATCTGTATGAGAGGTGGGTCTGAACCATAGGGACTTCCATTGTCTTATGCTAACATAAAATAAAGAATTGAATGGCTGCAACATATTGAGTTCTGTTACAAGACAGTTAGGCATATTCTGGATTATATTTGGTAAAGTTTGGGTGCCTGTGAATGATTAAATAAGTGTTTCTAATATTTTAGTGTTTTATATTTAGGTTATTTATTCTTTATATCTAAAAAATGAATGGCTACTGTGCTATATTGATTTTATTGGTAGTACTGAGCAGACCTTGTATCTGCATGAAACTAGTTGCAAAACCCACTATTTTGGAAAAAAATGTATTTTGACATATACAAATAAAACGAATACAAAATATTTTAAATGTGTGAAAGTTTTACTGATAAGACATTGAAATTTGTTATGAATTTAAACCATGTTATAAGTTTGCTATTTAAATTCTTTGGTGGGCATTTTTCATTCATTGCGTTACTTGGATGCAAGGTTCAAGTACCTTTCAAAGATTGTAATCAGATTGTGATTATTTGCACATCATTGTACATGCACATCTGTAAATGCAACAGTAAAAATGCCATATTTATGCAATCTGTAACAACTTGGACAAATGTTTATATATTTTACATAAACCTGTCTGTGTGCAGAATCTGAGAACCATTTTTTACGTGATATTAACCTAATCTCACAAAGCAATTGCTAAACTTGTGTCATTGTCTTATTGTTCCTGATTGTGTTGAAGATCCATTACATCCCTAGAAAATCCAGCTACAAGAGAGAAAAATGAGTCATAGAAGACTATTTTATTATTTAGGAGACTGTTTGCACGTTAAAAGTATATTATTGCTGACTGGTGATTCCGACAAGCTTCCTTAAATGACTAATGCCTTAAATGGTAATTCAAACCAGCAACTTCCATTTTCAGGGGACTTGTCACAGTGTGGAAAGGGATCTCTGTGTCCAGAATTAACATCAAATACAGAGGCATGGAAGTAGCTGGTGTGGAGAGTGAAGAGGCAAAGGGCCTGCCCAGAACCAGCTCCAGCCATGGAGTGAGCCATAACCTGGGGAGAAGGAATGAGTGCAGGACACTCGAGTGGAAGGAGGGTGCAGGAAGCATGGCTGCATAAGGACTGTCTGACTTTTATTGCTCCAAACAATAGCAGTTACCTAGAAGAAAAAACTCAGGAGCTGGAATTTCATTTCTTGTCCACCTTGTCTCCCTTATAAACAATTCCCTCAGAGCCTTCCTAATTCCTGCTACCTACTGCTTTACTGCTGTTTCCTTGCCAGATCCCCAAAAGCGCAGTTACGATTCATAGTGTGCGGACCAATGCGTTTGTTTAGTCAGCACCAAGTACAAAATGTGAATCTCAGGATTCACTCATTTAGAAATACTGTCCTAGCTAAACTTGGGTTGTGCTGACATGAACATTAAACTGGTGTTAATCTTACCTGTCCAGTATTCCTGGCCACTGTTCATCTGCTGCCATAAGAGCAAATGGGTTACCATACAAGGGTCCTCTCATTCCTATTTTAGGAAGAGTAGTTACTTACATATGTTTTAGACAAGGAAAAAGGCATGCTTTCAGGTTTCTGAAGATACCTGCCTTAGGAGATGTGTGCTGAGGGAGAAATTTTAATTATTTCACCCCTATCAGACACAAATGGACTCCATCTGAGAAGTACCCCTACCAGCTGGTATAACCATGAGGTTTATAATCAAGAGTGATGGCATAATGCCAAAATATGATGATAGACAGGAAATCTACACCAAAAACCAGCAGGGGGTGAGGAAGAAGTACACCATTGTGTCAGACTAGGAAAGGCAAGACCATGTCAGAAAATGAATGGTTTGCATGATGGCATCAGAACAAAATTGGCCCAAGTCAAGAGTTCAAGGCCAGGCCCTGCCTCTTCCACGTGCCTGAACGGAGAAATGTCCAATGCAGCCAACAGTATGAGTTATGGCTTGCTGCTGGCTCATAACACTGTTCAAAGGAGGTACTAATTTATTTCTAAATTGAATATTAAATAATCATTACATTGACTTGTACTTGATCTGGTGATCCTGGAAGTGTCTTGACTTCCCACAGCTGGAACTTTACTGTTCTTTTATGACCATCTTGAGGTATTCCTCATCTCAGTAGCACATCAGCTCCTCAAGAAAGGATCATGGACCCTTTTGTCTCTGCCCTGTTGCTTGTGGTCTTGTGACAAGTATAAATGGAGGTGGCCAAATCTGCCATGCTGAAATATGGTGCAGCTATGGGTCCTGGGAAGCTCCAGGCTGGGCCTCCCTAGAAAGGAGAGTGGGCAAGGGCTTTTGGCAGCTGAGGCCTCAAGCCTGTGCAGTATGGAAAGTGTGATCAGCCTCATTTTTGGTTACATTTAAAGTCACTCTTCACCTTCTAGTAGTAGCTTCAGTTTCCCTAACTTGACGTGGTACAGTGTGGCCAGTAGTTAACGACGGCACTTTAATTGTGCAACTGAGGGATTAATAATGTTTTATAGCTGAAATTTAATTGGCAGTTACAGTCCAGAGGACTGTCACAGCAAAGCATGACACAAGTTCACTATATAATACAGATTTTAAAAACCCAATGAAACAAGCTCCACAGCATTACACAGTTTTTGGGGGAGAGTACTTTGAAAGAGACAGAAGAAACAATTGTCCCTGCATTGTAGGGGATTGCTTTCCCACTTGCTTTAAAGGTTCTGTTGAACAGTTCTGTTGCAGCTCTGCTCGTCACCTCTGTGAAGTTACAATTTTTTCCCACATAGGGATAGCCAGTCTGTCTGCTGGGGAACAGAAAAAAATGCTCTTTAAGTTTTTTAGAAGGAGCTCTTGCTATTCGTGGTTATGTACACACTGTTACATTTAGCTGTGGTGATTCAGCTTCCTCAAGTTCTTAAATCAAAGCCACATGAGTGAAAAAATGCTGGCAACTGGAGTTACTTGCTTTACATTTGTTTTGATTGCAGGAGCAGCAGTGGAGCTGGTTAGAGAGTAGTAGCAAATAATACTGTGCTCGGCCTCAATATAGATGTAAAATAAGACTAGAACTTAGGTGACAGGTGACTGCAGGTTCCTGCACTGAAGACAGAATTAAAAAGCAAAACAAAACCTCCCAAACTCACAATTAATTGCTCACTTTAAAGGGAGAGCTGCTGCCATACTGATGAGGTAATCGGCTATTCCTGCTTGTGTCAGCACCTCCCCATTTTGTATCACTGATTAGATAGGAAAAGTATGTAGCCTTTAGAGAAAGGAGGAACTGTTCAGTTCTTTCATCTGAAAACATCACCTGTTGGATGTCTAATGTTTCTCATCTGGCCCAGGGACAATTACAGCAGGGACAAAAGCCCCACATTCCAACTCTAATTATTTCACCCTTCTTGCTTGGGTTCTACACGTCTGTTTTGCAAACCTATTCAAGCTTAGCAGGAATAGTTAGCCAAGACAGCGTGATTCACCTTCTGGTGTGGTCTTTTCCCTTTGCTTTATTTGCTGGAGAAGAAAGGAAAAAATGCAATCAAGTACGGTGGATGGTGGGAAAGAACCTATTTATTTATTTGGTATCATCTTCCTGTGCTCCCCCCATTGCTCTACAGAGTCCTTGGAGCAGAGACTCACTGCTGAATTGCAAACCAGCGCCTGCTGCACTGCCTCGGGTGGGACCCCAACAGGGCTGGCTGCTGCACCTCCCTCTGTCCTTCATCTCTCCCCACACAGAAAATAGTCCTTGCCCTTGTTCTTGGCTGCTTATATACACATTTTAATGATGTCTCTAATTCCAGAAAAGACAGACTGATCTGAGGGAATTGCTACATTGCAGCTAAAATGAAGCTACTGCTCTCTGTATGTGGTTACTTGGGTCTATACCCCAAGTCTGACAAAGAAAAGAGCATGAGTTTTTACATTAGCTGGTACAAAATACACATTTACACAATCTTGCCACACAGTCTAGTCACTGCCCAGAAAGAAGAGTTAATGACAAGGTTTGTTTAAAAATAAAAATCTGCATTTACATCAACTGCAGATAGTGTGGGTGATTCTTCAGCTGTTAGCAGCTCACCTCTATTTTCAGCTGTATGAAAAGCACCGAATTAGACTAAGTTCTTTCCTCCCACTTAACCCATGGCTATTGGCGATGCATTATGTTAAGTAATTGCCCAGTAATGCAGCTACAACCACTCTTTGTGCTTTATGAAAATAAGAGAGCTTTCACTACAGGCTTTTATGATGCTTCTTTAGTCCCGTGCATAAAAAAGGCACAACTCGGAAGTATAAGAGGGAAGAAGCAGAAGCGATCCTCCTGAAGCGCTAATATTACTTTACCAGTTTCTGCCTAGAAATAATGACAGCGAGATCAGTTTCCAGCCCGTGGAGGAGCTCCGAGCGCGGCAGGGCCGGGAGGTGGCACCAGACGGCTTCGCTTCTCCCGGGCTGCTCCGGGGCTCCTCTGCGGCTCCCTCTGGGCTCCCCTGGGGCTCCTCCCGGGCTCCCGCGGCTTCCCCGCGGGACAGCGGCTGCCGCTCCGGCCAGGCGGCGAGGCACGGCGCCTGAGCCCGCTCCCTGTTGGTCTGGGAGTGCAGCACGGCTTCTTCACCTGTCCCTCCCGCTTTGCCCTCGACACCCGTGCGTAGGAATGGCTCAAACGACAGTGCCTGGAGGAAACTCTGCCTCTGATGTAAACTGAGCCAGGTCTAGTATGACCGATGAAGCGTGGCAGAGAACAGCAATCTCAAATTCATCGACACTAGGAACGCACTGGGTTAGTCTGAAGGCGGCAAGGACTACTTCTAAATAACTTAAACCTGCGAAAGGAGCTTGACACCCTGGGAACGGCAGAGTGCGCTTGGCTCGGCCGGTGAGCTGAAATCCATCCCATCAGGAGGCAGAACCTGTAACCCAAGGAGGGCCGGCCAGGGGGTCTGGCGGGACGGATCCGTGTGAGTGCGGGCCAGCACCCCCTGCACAGTGAGCACTCCCGTACTGCCTGAAGAGACGGACTGGGAACAGGCACCGAGCACCACAGGACAGTTCTCCTACAAAGAGAGGCAGCAAAAAAAGTAATCCTCCATACCAAAAGTTGTCAAATCAGCGGTTCACGGCAGCACTACATTTGGCTGAAATGCCAAAACACTGGTTAACTCCTTCTTGCTCAGCCCCCTTTCAGTATCGTGTGTGTGTTGCTTCGCTGTGTGACCAGAGCGCTCTGTATGCTGTGAGGTCCTTGTGGTTCTCCCTTAGTCACTTCTCTGGTGCAGTACAACCGTGGGCACTTCCATCTTTCTGAGCTCCTCAGCCTTTTCTCCTCGGTTCTGCATGGATGGGGTTCTGCCCTATTTCCAAGCCACCACATAAAATTATTTTCTGTACAAGAGAGGGCTCTGAAGTCTAATTACATTCCCTGTTATCCCTGGAGATAGCCATAAAAGACCCCCGAAGTTACTTCCCCCGGGACCTTGAGCCCTGTCTAAATTTCCCTTTGTATGGGGAGTGGCACTCAGGATTGCTACACGCAGGCACTGAGTGCAAGAACTCCTTCGTATTTTACCAACAAGTCACTACAAGCTTACCGACATGCCACAGCTGCTGGAAAGCGCAGCCTCTCCTCCATCTCATCCTCACCTCAGCTGTCGGTTTTCTCAGTTGCTCCTGGGTGCCACCCCGACCATGGAAACTCCCCCTTGGACATTCAGATCCCAGCACCTTCATTCAGTCCTTCTTGTACTTGCTGCCTATTTGCAGCCCCTCAGACCACCTCCCATCCTTCTGCTTGCTTCTTGCACTTTCTATTCATTCACCACGTCTGTCTCCTGTTTCAGTCCCCCTGCAGACCTCATCACTGGTTACTTCTTCCAGAGCTCATTGCTCCACAGTTCTCTTTGGTTGAATTTTCTGCTGTCCACAATTCCTCACTCCACAAGTGCAGCAGCCTCAACATTGCATGCTCTCCTTCAGCCTCTGTTCCTCACCTCCCACTCCCCTTTCCTCCCACTGTCTTATCCTGAACTTCTTAGATCCCTAATGGTTTTAAAGACCCCATTAATCTTTTCATGACCACTGGCTCTTTTTTTTTTTCACTGATAATCTAATCTTTGCCCAGCAGGAATGCCTCTACCCAGCCAATGAGTTCCCACCTACTCTTGGTTATCTGTAATGCAAGAGGGTGGTTTTACCATAAACTAAGCCCACTCCTAAAAGTCACCTGTTCCCACTCAATCCAGTTATTCCCCTTCTCAGGAATCAGCACTATTTTTTATATTTTCATATTTTTCTATATTCATATTTCACTATTTTTCATTTTTCATATTTTTCAACCTCAAAACAGTTTCCAGAGTGAAACGTCTTACATTTCTTTCTTATTTTCAACCCATCAAGGTGTTTGTAGTTGTAATTCACTATTTTTTAGTTTTCCTTCACTAGTGTTTTTAGTGTCTTACAATAAAGCAAACTCATAAGGTGATGCCTGTTGGGTCCTAATGCTAGGGAATAAATAAATTGAGCATTGGCTGTGGGTTTGCTGAAGTATGCAGCTTGTCTTCTCTCTTTTTAATATGTATTTAAAGCTTGTCAGCTTGAAACAGCAAATCCTGTATTATAAGCAAATCACACCATTTGTTTTTAAGCATGTCCACATTTGTTTATATAAAATAATTACAATGGCACACAGACTTTGTTCCAATTTTCACAGTCTCAATCTTTTATCCTAAATGTTTATAGCATGGCCATGTATCACTGAAATAAATTTTGTAATATAAAATATCTACAAAATGTTAACAATAGGATGCATATTTTATTTATGTTCTTTAAACTATTCACTTCCTTTGTAGTCTGTTTGGTTTCATACACAGTCACTCTAAACTCTTCCAAGTGCTTCCCCCTCCTCTGCTTACACTCACTGACACGTCACTGCCATTGATTGATTGTTGTTTGTGTTTGCTTTGGATACTTCCAGATGATTGCTACTAATAACCAGTACTAAATTCCTGAAATATCTGCCTGATTCCTTTTCCAAGGCAACTTCACTGTGGTGTCCTATGAAGCACAGTAGGCCCTAGAAATATTGTGCTGCAGGAGAAAAATAATTTCCAAATGAAGGGATAGCTCAAACAAAGCATTGTAAAAAGCCATCACACTAAATTCTGCATGCATCATCTACTGCATTTCAGCAAAGGCCAAGCTTCTTAGTCAGCTCTCTGAGGAGATCCCTCAGCCTTAACTATGATTCTTTTGGGGCATAGTTTTTGTGCTCGCTGGACTTTCCTACTGTGTGCAACTCATCACCTGAATGAGGTTAGATCAAAAGGATGAGGTATAATCAAGTTTAACCAAGAAGTACACAGTGACAATCAAGAGGCCTAATTAATTTTTACTGACTTTGTATTGGTTTGCCAAAAAGTCAAAATAATTCTTATGAGTTAAGAGTGCTGTTAATTAAAAAACAAAAAAACCAAAACCACAATACAACAGCCCTGCAGGATTATGGACTGTGATCAGTACCAACAAGACACAGACTGACAGTGAGCCAGGAACCACTGGATTTGGTTTCTAATTATTCATTTGCCTGCTTACATTTGGAGATACAGAAAGACAGGAACAGAATTGTCTTTGGTGCAGACCAAAATTCTGTTTAAGAATGTTTTAAACTTATGAGCTAGCTGCATAGAGGTCACAGAAGTATCTTGAGTTGGAAGGGACCCATGGGATCATTGCATCCAGCTCCCTGTTTCTCACAGATCTAAAACTAAAGCAGGCATATGGTCAGAGGGTGCTCTCCTTAAAAATGAGTAGGCTCCATAGGTGCTGGAAACATCATAAAAAGAAACAAAGGTGGTGTTATTCAGATAAGTTATAAGGTAGTTTACACCTATGATATTATTTCTGTCACATGGAGAGGAACAGTCAGCTCTTTCTCACCAAGGTGATAGACAGTATCTTAGATGGCACAGCAGTGGGGTAACCTGGCAGCTCCTCCACTAATGAAGATGGTGGCAGGCCAGCTGCCTATTTAGGGTATTCCCAAGAACTCAGGACTCTAGAGGACAATGTGGCACAAAGACAGGCCCTAGAAAAAACGCAAGGCTGGCTTACATCCTTTAAGACTAGAGAGCTCTCTCTTGTGAAGGAATACAAAGAGAGAAAAGCATCTCTATTTGTTCCCAAAAGGGCAAGTCTGGAGCTAGACTAATAAACCAGCAAATGCCCAAACCCAATGCCTCTGTGTTACGCTCCCTGGTATTCTTACGACAAGGAAGCACAGGCATTCTGAAGGAGCATTTTAGTTCAACAGACTCTGTGGTGCTCAACTATCTCCAGGTGGTATTGTGTCTTAGAAAATTTGTCCCAACACAAGTCACTTTATGTCTACCTACACTGAATTCCACCGGCTACTTTATCACTGCCATTCACTTTGTCAATTTGTTGTTTTTCACTTTCTCAATTTGTTGTGTTTCTTTCCAATTCTTCAATTTTGATGGGTCTGCCATACGCTCCCTAAGCTCCTTCATAGTAGGGAAAAACTTTTTTAAAAAGTGCTCCTTTTGTATGGTGATTGTATTCTGGCCCTAGTGATCTGCCATCAGGGGAATTGCTTCTATGCCTTTTGCAAACTTGTCCCCAAGTGTACTTACAGCCTGCCTCACAGGATCCACCTTTTCCTCCCTTCTTTCCCAAGCAATGTGAGGCTCATCAGCATCAGCTTTTTCTTTACCTCCTTATACCTCGCTGTTTAACATTTTGACTCTGTGTCTGTTTTTCCCTATTCCTCAACAAGTTGCTCTAGGGCAGACTCACCTGGTTCACTGTTCAAATCTGGCCCTCCAGAGTACCTGTTTGGATGAAAAGAAGAGGTACCACAGTTGGTCAATAAACTCTGTCAAAACTATGCTGGCTGAACCTCACCACAAATAGCAAGGAGGTAAGACAAGCCAAGTCATTGCTCGGTACCCTCACGGTGCAGGACACAAGCAGCAACAGACCTTTTGACAGAGTCAGACTGGGAACTGTGTCAGAAAACATTATCGTCACACTTTTGATGTCATCTGCACAGATACCGAATCCATTCCCATCCCCACTGTCATTTTTATCCAACAACTGCCAGCTGGAGACAGATGGCAATCTCTGCATTCATTTTTCATACTGAAAGATGAAATACTTAAAATCAAGCAAACTTCTGTCAGTTTGTTTTTTGCCTTTTGAGACTGCATTCTTCTATCAGACAGATGAATAAACTCTGCTGCAAGAAACAATACTAGTTTGTCAAACCAAACTACTTCGAAGAAACCACATAGCTTTTTGGTCAAATGATAGCAGAGTTCAAGAATGGTAAAACACATACACAAACAAGACTAGAGGATGCACTCTAGGACTGATCTTGAATGCTAATGCCTCCTGATAAATCCAGCTATTTCACAAAGCTCTGTTTTATTTACACACAAGACTTCAAATCTGACCCTTTTGGAACAAAAGGGTTTAAGCATCCAATTCAGTAGCACAGCAAATAGGATAAAACTGGCATTTCATTAAAAGCAGGATTGTCAGATTTGTACAAGTTTGCAGACACAAACCATATGAAAGCAATTCATTTAAACCACTGACTACAGCAACTAGAACATAATGAGTTGTTAGAACCTTAGAGAGGAAAACCTTGCCAGAAGGTTAGCACCATGGCCCTGATCTGCACTGAGGGGGAACAAGAGAATAATTTAATCAATTTCTGCAAGAAAGGTTGAGGAAATGGAAAATCCCTGATGATAGGCTAAGTCTCTCAGAACAGTGTGCATATCTCAGAAGTAGCAGAAAGTGATATTAAATTGAAAGGGATAGCAGTTCACCTGCCTTTAGACAAAACCACCCACGACCATTAGTCGTGGTTTTAAAAGGTTAAAAATGAGGAGTATATGCTTGAGAACTATTTTACTTTCAGGGGAGATTTGGCATTAGAAAAGTCATGCAACATAGGCAGGGAATTTACAGGAAGATTAGACAGAAGTTACAGCCAGAGATTTAATGTGAAAGGTTTAAAGAGGGGTTTTTGAAATTTTATGGATAAAAAGAACAGATGTTCCTACAAAAAGATGGCTGTAAGATTTCACTGAGTCACAGCAATTTTAAGCAACAGCATTTCTGGACAGATAGTGCAGAAATAAGTAGGTAGATGGGTTAGTTAGGGTACAGTGAGGGTGAGGGTTATCCAGCAGGTAAAATTTAAAGCAACAGAGAGGGAAAGTTTAGTGGAACAGCAGCAGAGCAAGCTAAATAAACCTAGCTTAATAAAGCGTGAGGTATAAAGCAGGTAGAGCAAGTATGTGACTGTAAAAGTTTGGATTGGGAGAAAAAAGGTGAAGAATGCTGAGTGAATGAACTTCATAGGGGAACCAATATGGGAAGCAGTAGACAGGTGCACTAAGTGGAAGAGTTTCATGGAAATTCAGGTAATAGAGGCAAAGTAAAGTCTGGAGCAGAAGGAAGAGCATGAGTGTTTGAGAATCAGACAGGTGAACACAGTAAACTCAACACAGACTTTGGGGAGAGATGCTGAAGAGGGTGAGATGGAGGGAATGTTTCAGTGCAGAACATGAGTGTATATAACAAATGTTTGCTAAGCTCAGAGCATGATGGTAACAGGCAAACAGGCACTGGGCAGGAATTTGGATGTTGTCCTTAATATCCTCAGCCATTAATATGTTCTTATGTTCTCTATTTTATTTTCCAGCCCTTGAAAATTGCCACTTCAGAAAAGATTATGGCTCAGATAAACTTGAATTCAGAACATTAATAAGGTTGGATAATTTGGTTTAATCTCTAGAAGAAATTACGAAGATCTCAAGCAGCTTGCAACCCTTCACAAAGGAGGCAGCTTTGAAGTGCCCAACCCCAAAAGGCACTTCATTTCCTTGAGATTTTAAGAATGAATTATGGGTTTTACTCTAAATTAAAAAATGAAGTATTTTTTTCCATGGCAAAGGAGACCAAGATCATCCTACCCAATCCTGATGGTAATTTTACCTCTAGGGAAGAATCTCATTCCAGAATATATAAAAACCAATATCTTAAGTCTTAAGGATCCTTATCATTACGCCAGTTTAAAACATAGCTAATAAAATTAATTGTATTTCTAGGACTTAAGAATATCCTGAAGATTTTTTTCCTTTGTAAGAAAAGAGAAAATTGTTGTTCTAAAAACATTTGCAAGCTATTAAGCTGTTCTCCCTTGTGGCAGAGGAAAACATGCAGTGTGATACTTAAACTATTTGGGACTTTATCCCTGAAAGCTCTCCAGCACAGACAACCTTATTGAGATGCAAACATCTGACAGTCAGCATTTTTGTATTGGACATTTAAGCCCAACCTCACTCACCACAACATAACTTCTATTAATTTATAACAGACTATAAGGCCAACAAAGCCTTTTTGGCATAAAAAAAAAGTAACAACAACAACAACAAAAAAACCACCCAAACTAAAAAAAACCAAACAAACAACCCCACCAAAACCCAAAACAAGCAATAAGAAGCCCCCAAATCTCACAATGATTTTTACAGTAGAGAGAAAAAAAACCCCAGCAGCAGTGGTAGATGCAGCTAAAGCCTGTACATGTCAGCTCCTACACATAAGAAAAGTGGGCACACAGGACGTGAAGCAGGGCAGGCACATCTAAGCCTTGCCAGGTGCTACAGATTGCCACAGAGAAAGGGGCTCAAGAGGCAGCTGGCATGACTGGGGGTAACAGAGAACCAAGGGTGTCCTAAGAACTAAAATACATTGTTCTATTTCTCAATATACACAACATGCTGTAAGTATTAACTTCCTAATATGACTTCTTTGCTAATATTTGGCCAGCTGTGCTGCTCATGGTGTGTAATATTGAGGGTGAAATACTGTTATTGTCACAGTTACATGATTCTCGCAAGAAAAGCTCTTCATTGTATGAATGGAAATAAACTTACATGATAGGAGAGACAAGAAATCATATCAGAAATCCTTTTTCTATATTATGTTTTCTAGAAATACAATTGAGAAGTTGTCTAATTTAAAAACTCTACAGACAAGAGTGCAGGTAAGATTTTTTTCTTCAGTAGAGTGCTTAGTCAAAACTTCTGTTAGGACCAACTTTACTTATTTTGTACTGCCAAGTAGTACAAAAAGAGCAGCGCTAGTGCAGAACTATGTTTTTACCATCTATTTTTCTGCCTATTTACAGCTTTTCAACCCAACATTGAACAACTAACTAGTTTTGTTTGGGGATTTTCCCTTGGCCTGAAAGATAAGAGGCTTTGTCCGCAGTGATGAAACTGCACCTTAGCTTCCACATATACGACATTTAAACGCCCATTCCAAACCAACCACACCAAAAGCACCCCTAAATCCAAACCAGAGCAGAAATCAGATATGAGTTCAGTGAAAAGTCCAAGTAAATGAATGATCACCAGAAGGGCAGAGAAGGTTGGCAGGGTGAGACTGTGCCCAGTGCTGTGAAAGAGAACATGGTAGAAGCTTATTTAAGGCACAAGTGGCTACATGAACTAATCCTGTTATTTACATTGTGCAGAGAGCCTATCAGCAGATATTTGGAGCTCCATTTTGCTAGGTATTTTTTATCCCTATCACATATATATTCTTTTTCTGTAAAAAGAAACCAAAAATCCTTGCAAAGTTTATATTCTGAAGTACTACTGAATTTTATTAACTAGGTGGACTGAATGCAGGACTGAATCTAAAAAGGGGAGAAAAGGTGATCATGTGCTCTCAGCTAGGTAAGCCCAGGCTATATGGATTTCCTCTGATGTAAGCTTGTATCTTGTCCTGAGCCAGCTGGAAAGGTGGCACCGATACACTCCTTTCCCTCGGCATACCACTTATAAAGCACGATTTAGCAAGCCACAAGTCCATTGAAAGCCGTGATTTTCAAAAGTACCACGATCAATTTCCAGGGTGCTACTAAGACACAGTGAATTCGGGCGAAACAAAACAAAAAAAAAAAAAAAAAAAAAAGAANAAAAAAAAAAAAGCTGAGATTTCCCTGCAGGTTTACCCATGTTGAACAAGCTGTTCAACAGACAGTACGTGCCCCCACCACGGTCTTCGCATGTTCGTTTTTCCTAACATTTAACCCAGTCAGGTTTCCCCACTGAGGGCTGTTATTATTTATAAACGAGAAACCTGTCAAGTCTTTGCAGCACGACTGGCGGAAACCCCTTGAATCCTGGCTTCTTGTAACGTCAGGAAAACACAGGATCTTTCCCAACCTTCCGCCCGCGGGAGTGAACTTCCACCAGGCTAGCAGCAGCCTGCCCAGCACCGGCGCGGCCCAGAGGGAGTCATTCTGCTGCGGGAGCCACTGACCTCGGGCTCATTCCCACCGTGCCCCGCCCCCGCCGCACAGCGCAGCGGCGGCACCGCGCTTTGAGCCCGAGCCGGCGCTCCCGTCCCAGCGCGGCGTGTCCCTGATGGCAGCGAAGCGGCGGGCTGACCGCGCCAGGCTCCGCACGCGGCTCCTCGGCTCGCCGCCGGTGACAGCGGCCGGCGGTGCCGGCGGTGCCGGGGAGCCGCCCCGACCCAGGGCCGAGCCCGGCACCTGCCCCGCGGGAGGCGGCCGCACGTCGGGGCCCTTCAGCCGAGGCTTTGCGGCAGGTGCGGGGCGGGTTTGGCGAAGCCCCCGCGGAGGGGTGTGACACCAGACCGCCTTCTCCGGCCCCTCCTGGCGGGGCTCCGACAGCCCCCGCCCGCCGTCCGTTAAAGCCGC